>JARHVA010003930.1:905000-1100000 GCA_037957365.1 Torreya grandis
ACTGTCAAAAATATTGAGCTTCATATCTAGGCACAAACATTATTGTGGACTTCCCATGAATATAAGTTACTTTTGGAAGGCATAATCATATTTTTTATGCTTCTTGTTGGTTTTTTCATTTCATTGATATTTTCCAACCAAAGTAATAGGCCTAATATGTTAGTTTTATGTTTTTTTTAATATTTTTTGATACTAACAAAGAGAATAACCTATTTTACAATCCTATTTAACATTGATCACATTTGATATTTTGAACTACCTGGTATGTCTGATATGAATTACCAATTGTGCCACCCTCCATAAACACAAATGATTCCGTTAAAATGTAAATAAAATTATATAACTACAGAACATCACCTTGAATATTACTATAAAAATGAATCATACTACTTATATCTATATCAATATCCCTATGAATAATGAAATATACATGGTAACATGTAATATATCCTCATCTACCATCTCCAATAACTTGTCCTATCTTGCCTCTAAGTGGAAGCCATAAAATCCAATACACATCCTTTTAAGTGATTATCATCTCACCTATGGGAATTCAAAATGTACATGCATCTAGGTTCCACATCTTATTTAGGTATATGAAGAGGTGGATATCATAGGGTATCTATCCAAATGGGCCATATGACCTAAATTTTCTTGATTAATAACATCATAGTGGGTTGCATCTAGACCTAGATCTGCTAAGGTAAAATAATGTCACTCATGTCAGAACTCTAAAATATGTATATCATTTTAAAATCAAGAATACAACAATAAAAACTTGTTATAAATTATATTTTAATATATAAATATAAAAATAATAGGTAATTATACACAAAAATAACATGATAATAGCATTGGATGCTAGTATCCATGCAAGATAAAAGCATTAATGTTAACATCCACATCAAAAAAAATGTCAGACACTTGCATTCAATGCTAGACACTAGAAAAATGTTGTTAATACAAGAATTGAGTATTATGACACAAGCATCTTACATACCATGAAAAATCCCAAAATCACACATAAAATGAAAAAAAAATTGAAATTTTAAATTCCTAGTGAAATTACAATCAAATTTACTTATCAGTGCATAAAAATATTGGCCTGCTAAGGCACTCTAGATCACATAAAGTGATGGGATATTCCACATGTCATGGTTATTATCTAACTCAAATCTAAAATTTTACAAAAGTTCAAAATGTAAATGATTTAAAATTTATTTTAAAACACACCTAATACACCACTTCTACAAAATTTGAAATGTGTATATTTTGAGCCCTAGTTGTCCAAAGTTGAAACCATAAATTATGCTAGGATATAGATAATGAGATCTTCCATATTACACCAAATTTGAAAATTTTCAAAATTTTCCAAAATTTGATATTTTTTTCTACACATATTTTACTAGATTTCAAATACTACCAAAAGTAATGTTACAAATTATTATCCATACTACTTTCAGAATAATACAAAATAAATTATATTGAGCACGTTATAAATTTTACTTTTATGAGGAGATAACTATCAGGCACGATATTTACTCCTCCCAAAAGAGGGTCATCTTAGTAGGGTCATGTTTATAAACATGTTCTACATAATCAAATATAATTTTCACTCTCTCCAAATGCAATGGGGGCATGCTTTAGAAACATGTTCTCCACACTTATTCAATATTTAACATCTCTAGATTATGATGACGACATCTTTTGTAAACTTGTCCTCCACATTGGTACTTATATCAATTTTTAGATTTATCCATACATAGTTGGGTCATTTTGTGTAAGCATGTTATCCACACACAATTTACAAATTGGGAAAAATACACAATATATGATTTGGATTCATAGTTGTGGAAAAATTATATACTTTAGAACCATTTATTTTTCATAGTTTCAACATGAAACATATCAGAGTTATATATGGTATATAATGTGTGCCTAATATTACAAAATACAAATCAATTTCAAATTTTAAAACTCTTTTATGGAGTGTTACCACATCATAGACTTTTATGTACTAATATATGGTCGAACTTTCATGGAATGTATTGAGCCTTACTCATTTATAGTAGTTGGATTTTCTTTTTAGTGTGATTGGAGGGATTAAATCATCTTGTGTCTCCAATTTTTTGTTTAAACTTGATTACTTCACTCACCTTATACTGATATATACATGTACATATCTTTTGTAATTATTTTTTGTTGGTTAGGAAAAAATATTGTTTATGGTTGAAGCACCACTCTTCCTATATTGGGTTGGGGGTATGATCACCTCCCAAAACTCCCTACTCTAGGTATAGTACCACCTAGAGAAACATACATGAACACTTGTAGGATCACTCATCTTCCTGGCTAGAATATGGATGATGTTGCAAGCCCCATGTTTACTTATCTAATTTTTAACACTCTAGAACCATTTACTACATGACACACAAATAGGTGTATTCTATCCATGCTCTTTCTTTATGCTAGTTTTTATTATTACTTAGATATAAATTATATACATTTATTTACTTTATGGCATATTCTTGGTTGATTTACTTACATATAAATTATATACATTGATTAAATTAATGACTTGTTATTCATGGTGTGGATTGTTGGGTGAATATTTTGTCAATCAGCTAACTGATGAGCAAAATAGGTCTCTTCAAACACAGCATAGGGAAATTGGTCAGCCAGATGTGCAATTTTACTACATCAAAAGGGGACAAATCTCTCCTCTCATCAAGGGGAGGTTCCATGTAAATATGCAGGAGCTATATACTATATATAGAAGCAAAAAATAACACTCAGGGATAGGATAAACCATCCATCTCTCTTTTTTCAGAGATGATGTTCATAATTCAAAGGAAAAATCTTGATGAAATGATAGAAAGCACTCCTCTTCTTTCAAAAGTGTTATTCAGTAGACAAAAGGAACCTTTTGGGTGGTGACAAGTAACTGTAATAGGGCACAGTAACATAGTAGGATGAAATGTAGCACAAAGTCTCCACCTCAACTGATAAAGAATGAAATATGAAGGATAATGAGGGCATAAAGTCATCCCAAGATCCTTTACACAAGAATAGAAAGAAAACACACTAAAGGCAATTATGGGGGCATAAATTCTCTCCATAGCTGGCTTCAGGACACCTCCCTGATTACTTTCACTAATTCTTCTAATTTAATTAAAATGGACAAAAATGTATTAAGGAAATAGACATAAGAACAGTTTCCCTATAAACCAAGCTATTTCAGCACAAAGTCTAAAAAGTCACTTGTTTTCTTATTCAGAAAATGAAATATGATCAACAATCTAAGCTCAAAGTCTCAGTAATGTCTTTTAATTTGGGCAAAGTTTTATTTTTGATAACTGAGAGAGAGATCCCTAAAACAATAAGAGAGAGTCCAATATATAGTGCTCCAAGAAAGACTTGAGTGCTTTGTTTCACAAAAATGTGTTATAATGCATTCAATGCCTTTAATGCATTTTAAATTCTATCCATGGGCTATGCTAGAATCAGGCATTGATCTTAAATATGGGCCGTTTGATGTGTTTCCTTATGTCTGCACCGTTGTTCACTCTATGCAAAGCATAAAAATAGACCGCACCACTAAATGTTCATGCTCTCTAATGTCTACTTGGTGGACTATTTCACCTTCTAGAAACATATCCCATGTATGGATATTTCTGATCCTTCTTCATCATTCCCCCTTTCTTGGCTATATTTTTCCCTTTTTTGTGCAATTTGAGCTCTTGGGCTATCTCTTTAGCCAGTCGCTGAATTCATTCACAGGATCTGTGCTTAAGCCTGTAAGGATCAATAGCTATTTCATTGCCACAAATTTGACATGTTCTAATTTGTCATTGTTTGAAAGCCAACGGCCAGTTGGTTTCCTTGAATTTGATGGCTATGGGCCCATCATCCTCCTTAGCAATTCCTTCATGTCTTTCCTACTTGCTTTGGCCACTTTCTACTGATCTTAATAAGTGACATGTGGTGCACTTCACTGTTAAATAGGCAAGGACATGTGGCAGCATCCACTGAGTTATAATGGGACACGTGACATGTTTTATATCTTTGAAACTTATTAGAAACTGTCCCGATAGATGACACTTGGCAGCTTCCACTACAATTTTATAAGGGACGCATGGTGGCTTCTGTTGTAACTTTATGAGGGGCACGTGGCGCATTCCAATGTAACTTTATGAGGGGCATGTGGAATTTTATACTATAATATGAGGTTTGATCTTTCTCAAAGGGAAGTTTCCCTTTGGGGTCTTGAGAAATGGTCCACTTTCCCTGGCGAGAGCCTCCCACAAGGGTACCTACCCTTTGAGATCTTTCGGGCAGCCTTCAGTCTTTTATTTCCTCAGTTGGTTTTTCCTTTTTTGGTAGACTTTTGCTTCAGATAAAAAGTTTGAAGGAATTATTTTAGACAATTTTTCCAAAGGAAATCTTCCTTCGCTTTGCCTCTACTTTCCATTGGGCCTTCTTTCAGTGGGCTTTTGTCTTTACTTCGAGCTTATTTCTTCAGACAAAATTTTGAAGGAATTCCTTCAGACATTTTGTCTGAAAGAAATGCCTTAATCATTTTGCCTTAGTCAATTTTCCATGTTTTTTACTAAAAGAGAATTGTGCCCTCCACAAGGATTGTTCAAGCCCAAAAATATCCTTTAGACTTTTGCAATGGTCGATCTGCTCCTCGACTAACCTCTGCAAGGGTTGTTTGTCCTTGGTTCACTTTTTTGAAGGAATTCTCTTTATCCACTTTTGTTCATTTCCCTTTGTAAGGACACTCAATTTGGTTCACTTCCCTCTACAATGCAATTTAATTTGGTTCACTACCCTTTGCAAGGGCTATTTTTCCTTTGGCTTTGGGGTAGCCCCTTGAACCTGCCGATTGAACCGAATAATTAAACCAACTTTGGTTCAACAGTTTAATGGTTCAATATTGAATTTGAAGCCATATTTTTGTCTAAGTATTTTGATCACTTTGAATCGATTGAACCCATTGAACCGTTAAACACGTTAAACCTAGTTGGTTCAAGGTTCAATGGTTTAATTGCTTTCTTGTGTTCCACTCATTCACTTGACCACTTGAACCAAACTCTTTGAACCAAACCATGTTAAACCATACACTTTGAACCTTTTGAACCTTTGAACCCATTAAACCTTTGAACTAAAGTGGTTCAATAGTTCAATGGTTCAAGCCTTCTTCTCTTTGATAAGCGTTTTGAAGTGGCTGAACTTTAAACCTTAAAAAATGTGCTTAACTCTTGCCGATGAAGTTGAACATTTGAACCCATTGAACCAAAATGGTTCAAGGTTCAATGGTTTAATGGTTTAATGTTTCAAACACTACATAGAAGCTTGTTGATGAAATATTTTGGTTGAACCAAGGCATTGAACCAATCTTGAAAATGACTAAGTGTTGGAAACTTGTTCTTTTGATTTAACTTGCATGTAGAAGCCTTTTAACCTCTTGAACCAGTTGATTTCAAGAATTATAAGTCCATAGAAACATATCTATAGAGTTCATAGATTTGTCCTTTAGATTCCATAGAAATGAGTCCATAGATTTGGTGGAGTCCATAGAAATGAGTCCATAGATTCAAGCCTACAGAGTCCATAGATTCAAGCTTTTAGAGTTCATAGAATTGAGACCGTAGAACTAGAAAAAGCTTGAAAAATGGAGAATTTGAATGCCCAAAATAATTTTTGAAAAGGGGAGAGATCATTTTGGTCTATTAGACCAAAATAGTTCAAAATAGTTCAAATGTTATCCCAAAAATGAGTGATGCTTTTGGGGGACAACAGCTGGCTCCAGTTGGGGAACTTCCTTCAATTAAAAACTTGGAATAGTTGAGGGGAGTAGAAACTAGAATCTCCAGTGCCTTGAAGTATGCCATTGGGCTATGGAGTTGTGCTACCCAAAAAAGAAAGGCTAAAAAAAAATGAAAATGAACAACACAAAGTAGAAATAAAGACTATACAAATATACATATGTACGAGTGAACTTATCTAATACTTCAAGAGTTGAAGTGCTTTAGATGCTACCCATTGTAAGGTAGAGAAAAGAGCATGCCATCTTGATATTTCAAAAGGAAGTTATTCTCACCATTGAGCTGATAGATAATAAATGGGCCTCTCCAAAGAGAATCAAACTTCCCATGTATCCCCTTTGGTTCTCTTCTCTTGTCCCACAGTAGGACTTGATCTCCAACCTAGAAATCACATTTTTTTGCCTTTTAGTTGAAGAGATTCTTCACCAAACTTTGATGGGTAGTAATTTAGTCTACCACCATAGTTCTCTACTCATCCAACTTAGTCAGGTACATGATCCTCTTATCAATGGAGCTTTTGTATGTCTGATTTTCAATTGCCTTAGACAATTTTAATGCTGGTAATTCTAAGGTGATTGGTATCTCAACATTGATACCATAAAGAAGTTGGAAAGGAGACATATCAATTGCCATTTTTGGTGTAATTCTATCTACCTAAAAATCATCAACCAATGCTTTATACCATGTCTTTTGGTTGTCATCCACTAGCTTCTTGATGATAGTCATCAAGTTCTTGTTACTTGATTCAGCTTGTCCATTCCCTCATGGAAAGTAATCAAAAGAGTGAGAGAGGGTGATCCCATAGTAAAAATAGAACTAAGTAATCTCTTGGGAAGTGAAACAAGCTATGTTGTCTGTGACAATCTTGGTTGGAACCCCAAACCTAGAAATGATATTCTCCTTAAGGAAATTGCACACTACTTCTGAAGTAGCATGCCTAGTTGGGATATCTTCCACCCACTTGGTGAAGTAGTCAGTTGTTGTAAGGACATAATCATGTCTAACACTTGAAGATGGGTTTACAGCTCTAATAAAATCAATTCCCCATTACTGGAATAGTTCCTCTATGACCACTGGCTTGAGAGACAGGGCGGCTAACTTGGGCCTCCCAACAAACTGTTGGCATAGTTCACATTTTCTTATCCACTTATATGCATCTTGAAAAAGAGTTGGCTGGTAATACCTGGCTCACAAAATTTTATGGGTAGTCATAAGAGTAGAAAAATTTCCTCCATAGGCTAGATTGTGGAAAGATTTCAAAAGTTGGCTTTGCTTTTCCTTGTCCACACAGTGAAGGAACACTCCATCAAGGCTCCTCTTGTATAGGCAGTTGTCCCAAAGGACAAAATTGGTAGCTTTCAACTTGATAGTCCTCATTTCTTTGTAAGATAGGTGAGCAGGACACTCACCATAAGTAAGGAAATGAGCAATACCTAAATACCACTCATTTGTGGTGGAGACAAAGAGGACTATTGGCATGTCTTCCACTTATTTTTCTTCATGCCCTGCTTCTTCAGGTCTATTGTCAGCAATCAATTAACAAATGCCCTTTCCCACACCAACTTCATCAGTTTGATAACTAGATCAAACTCCTAGATCTTTGCAATCTAATTGCCTCTTTTTTTCCCAAACTCTTACTGAGTGAGTATGGATTTGACTATGGTATTAGAAACCAAGGCAGTAGTGTGAGAATTCAAGATGTAGAAGCAAAAATGCTTGACTACCTTCACTATTGCATAATCATGCTTCTCCATATTTGAGTACTTTAGCTCATGAGCTTTGAGATGGTAGCTCATGAAAGAAATGGGAGATTCCATACCTTCTTTATTTTATTAAACCAAAATTGCTAAAAGCATGTGTTTAAAAGCATAACTATATATGATGAACTCTTTGTTGTAGTTTGGACAAACTAGAATTGGGGCATGGGCAATGGTAGTCTTGATATCCTCAAATGCTGACTTGCCTTCTTTAGTCCAGTTGAAGATGGCCTTTCCCTTCATCATGTTCACAATGTGTCAAGTCCTCTCAGCAAACTCAGGGATGAACCTTCATAAAAAATTCACCTTTTCGAAGAAAGATTGAATAGCAGTCTTACTTGTAGGCAAAGTAAGCTCTTGGATAGAATTGACTCTATCTGAGTTAATATTTATGCCTCCTTTAGACACAATGTGTTCAAGAAGTTTCCCCTCTGTTACTCCAAAAACTGGCTTCTTGGGTTTTAAGGAAATGCCATTCTAGTGACAGTGCTCCAACACTTGTTACAAGTGGCGTATATGATCTGGTCAACGCTTAGAAAAGATGTTCAAGTCATCAAGATAAACTATAATGAACTTACCCATCTCATCCTTGAAATCAAGGTCCATTGCTCTTTGAAAGGTGGTGCCAGCATTTATCAATCCAAAAGACATCCTTCTATATGCAAATGTGCCCCAAGGTGTGGTGAAGGTCATCTTATGTTGGTATACTTCACCAACTTCAACTTGATTATATCTTGAGAAGCCATCTAACATTGATAACATCTATGAGCTGGTCACTATCTAAAGTACTTGGTCCATGATGGGCAAAGGATAATTATCCTTTAAAGATGACTAATTTAGATTCCTGAAATCCACACAGATGCAAATTTCACCATTCTTCTTCCTCATAGGGACTATGTTGGCAATCCATGTGAAATGATGGATTGAAAAAATTATCCTAGCATTCAATATTTTATGTATCTCAAATAGAATAGTACCTGATATCTTTGGATTATACTACTGGGATTTCTACTTATAAGGCACTGAATCATCCTTGAGAGGAATTTCATGGTGAATTTGCTTAGGCCTGAGTGACTTCAGATCATCATAATAGTATGCCAAAACATCCATGTAATGGAAAAGTAGGTCAATAAATTTGATTTTCTCCTCTAGAGTACAACAATTCCCAATGTTTGCCATCTTGGGATTTTCCTTGGAACCCAAATTTATATGATCAAACCTTGGGAGGATTTTGAATCCATTTATTACTATTTGATGAACCTGTCATGCTTGTCAAATAGTTTCTCAAGAGAAATTAGTCCTTTGGGAATTTTACTCCCTTTTAACTATAGGAATTCTTCACCTATGTCTAAATTCATTTTGGGATCTGATTCAAGTTTTTGGAGCTTACTACCTTCAAAGTGAAGATGTTCAAAGCTATTTTTTTGTTCTAGAAAGGTGATGATTTGGTTGTCACCATTAAACACTTGCCAATGATTGACATCATCATGCACACTTGGTCTAAAGATCAATTTGATAGTGTACCTATTTCCTTTGAAGTCTAGGTGAGGAACTAAGAGAGTTACTAAAATAGCCAGTGTATTAGCTCAGTCATTAAATTCCCTGGGTATGGTAGAGATGTTGAAAGCATCAAAGCTTTCAATTTGATCCCAGACTAGATTGAAGTAGTGGCGTAGTCTCTCATTTTTGATTTGATATAGGTTCCTTACCTAATAAACCACCAATTCAACATCTCCTTTGGCATGAAGGAGTTTGATGCGTTTATCTTGAGTGGCCTTCAATCCAAGCGATAGAGATTCATACTCAGCTATGTTGTTAGTGTTGCTGAACTACAACTTGTATGAAGAAGGAAAAATATCTTCTTGAGGAGATATTAGCACAATCCCAACCCCTGAGCTGGTAGAAGAATTGATGCCATCAAATTCTAGGATCCAAACATCATCAAAAACTGATATTTCCTTAGATTTCTCCTTGCTTAGAAGAAGAAATTCTTATGTGTTTACACTGTGCTCTCTCACATCTTCTATTGTTATATCTAAACCAATTTTTAAACTATTATTTTTAGAAGTTTCATTAGCTAAAACATGAGTATCCTCTATGGTCAAGAAATAATTACCCATGCTTGAAGAATCAAATAGAATTTGAGCTTCAGGGGTTGATGTCTGAGTGACAACATATTTTAATTCATTTTTAGGAAGCAGCCTCTACATGATGCCTTTGACAGGGATCCTTGCTTCAGATAGGTCCATGCTCAACTTTCCACCAACATCCTTGCAAAAATTTTGCCCTAGAAAAATGTCGTATGAGGCTGGGACATCAACCACCAGGACTATCATCTTGATTCTTTTGTCTGGGAATAATGCAAATGCAAATTGGGCATCCTTGATTTATCCCAGTAGAGATACTTGTTTTTTCTCCATGGAGAAACATCTTCCAAAGGTTTTGGTCAGTGTGAGTCCAAGAGATTATGCCACTTTGGCTGGCATGACATTGTCAAATGCACCTGAGTTATGATGCAATTGCTCAGTTTGTGACCATTTATCAATAGGGAAACATAGAAAAGTTGTATTTTATTAGGGGCAGTTAGAGGAGTAATGACATGACTATTTGGGATGGACATGTTCTTTGGGGGATCATGAGTTACCTTTTTGACATCTTGTCCTACAAGGATGGTTTTATTCTTCACAAACTGAACTAACCTATCCAACTGCTCAGGATTGGATTACAAGAATTCAAATTTAGACATTTGAATTTTGGTCTTCTTGACATGGTTGATTATGTCAAATGACTAAAATAGACTAGGCACAGAGGAAGGTAGTTCATCTTCCTAGTTTTTAGGAGGGGTGGTACTGGTCTATGGAAGTGAAGTTGAAGATGGAAGAATGCTTGATGTACTTACCTTTTTATTACTCACTGGATCCTTCAGCTAGAAAGGTAGAGAAGTTCCTCATTTGGCAATTGAAATTTTAGGCTAAGAACTTTCCCCTATTTTTCCTTTATTAGCTTCTTAGGCTGACTAGTTCTAGGACTGGGTGAATACATCATATGATCCATCAACTGCTTCACCTTTACCTCTAGGTTGATCTTGGTAATTTAGGAAACCAATGTTGGAGTCACCAGCTAATTCTTCTTGGCCTTCTGTAAGGAGATCAACGTCATTTTCTTGGTTTAATTTAGGCTAGAAAGAGAAATCAGATTCTATTTTGAGATATCTAACTACTGAATTGGTCAGGGGTGCTTCAATGGCAAGTTTCCCCTATGGGGGAAGAAGATGATTTGGCTGTCCTTGATTTCTAGTAGCATTGCCTTGGTATAACTAACTGGGAAATGTCCTTCTTGTCATATATTTATATGATGGAGCTAAAGATATCCCTTGTGCCATTTGCTTATTGAGAGCTAGCAACTCATTTGCTAGCTTTTGTACCATTAGATCAGTGGTACCTATACATGGATATTCAGAAGATGAAGAGGATTTACTTCTGTTAGGATCTCTCCTTATCTTTCCTACCAAGATAAGGTCATCTTCCACCTCAGTGGCCAAATCTTGAGTTGTAGCAAGGTCTATTTGACTAGCACGTCTCAATAGAAAACTCACTTCAAGCAACTGAGAGTTGATGAAGAAACATTTGAGATTCTCAGGTGTTGGCTAAGCAATTACAAGAATATTATTCCTTAGTTTGTCAAATGTGGCTATGAAATCCATCATTATTTCATGAGGCTCCTTATTCATTTGTGTGAGTTGAGCCAATAGGGCATGTGCATCTTCTACATGCTTGAATCTAGCTTCAAACTTGGCTTTGAGGGTGTTCTAGTCAGTCACAGTCTAGGCTTGTAGATGATAGAACCAATTTGCAGTAGCACCTTGTAAAGTTTCCATGAATAACCTAACTTCTACATCCTCATACTCCTCATACGCCACAGGCTATGCTGAAGGCTACAATATTTCATCAGGATGAACCTTCCCATCACCATAGAACTTGGGGAAATTTTTCCTTGAACTACGTGGTAGCTCATGTAGAGGTGGAGTTAAATTGAGTGGGCCAAAAGAGTTACCCTAAGGGCCTTGAACTGCCATTGTATGACTATGAAAAGGTGAGATAACAAATATCAGAGGGGTAACTATTGACAAAGCTTTATTAATAATAGAAATGGATGCTTTGCCTGGTAATGGAGACTTGACTTTAGTAGGAGGAAAGATCCTAGTTCATTGGAGGTGAGATGGGGAAGGAAACAGATCAAAATTACTTTTTTGTACCAACTTTAATATAGGGTCAACAATACCTTTATCCCTTTCGCTTTGCATATACCGTGGATCTGCCAGAGTGTAAAAATAAAAATGGAAAAGAACTGGCACTACTTTAGCTTGGAGTTTGAGGCTTCAAACTACGCATTCTATCCCATTTGGCATGGGGGTGGAGGAAGATGGTAAGGCTATAATGATAATGGGTAAGACATAGAATGGAGTTGCTAGAGTCTATAATGAATAAGGGTAGGGACTGCTTCAATCTAAAACTTGAGGCTTCAGATTACACATAAATCCCTAGCAAAGTCACCAAAAATTGTTGGGTGAATATTTTGTCAAACGGCTAATTGATGAGAAAATTAGGTCTCTTCAACCATAGCATAGGGAAATTGGTCAGCCAGATGTGTAGGTTTACCACATCAAAAGGGGAAAAAACTTTCCTCTCATCAAGGGGAGGTTCCCTGTAAATATGCAGGAGCTATATACTATGTATAAGCAAAAAATTACACTCAGGGATAGGATAAACCATCCATCTCTCTTTTTTCAAAGATGATGTTCACAAATTAAAGGATAAATCTTGATGAAATTATAGAAAACACTCCTATTCTTTTAGAAGTGTTGTTCAATAGACAAAAGGAACCTTTCAAGTGGTGACAAGTAACTATAACAGGGCACAGTAACACACTAGAATGAAATGTAGCACAAAGTCTCCACCTCAACTGCTAAAGAGTGAAATACGAAAGATAATGAGGGCACAAATTCATCCCAAGATCCTTTACACAAGAATAGAAAGAAAACACACTAAAATCAATTATGGGGGCACAAATTCTCTCCATAACTAGCTTCAGGACACCTTCCTGATTACTTTCACTAATTTTGCTTATTTAATTAAAATGGACAAAAAACATATTAAGGAAACAAACATAAGAATAGTTTCCGCAACAACCAAGCTATTCTAGCACAAAGTCTAAAAAGTCACTTGTTTTCTTATTCAGATAATGAAATATGATCAACAATCTGAGCTCAAAGTCTCAATAATGCCTTTCAATTTGGGCAGAGTTTTGTTTTTGATAATTGAGATAGAGATCCATAAAACAATAAAAGAGAGTCCAATATATAGTGCTCTAAGAAAGACTTGGGTGCTTTGTTTCACAAAAATGTGTTACAATGCATTCAATGCCTTTAATGCATTTTAAATTCTATCCATGGACTATGCTAGAATCAGGTGTCGGTCTTAAATATGGGCTGCTTGATGTGTTTCCTTATGTGTGCACAACTGTTCACTCTACACAAAGCAGAAAAATAGACCATGCCATTGAATGTTCATGCTCTCTAATGTCTGCCTGGTGGACTATTTCACCCTCTAGAAACATATCCCATGTGTGGATATTTCTAATCCTTCTTCATCGTTCCCCCTTTCCTAGCTGTATTTTTCCCTTTTTTGTGCGATCTGAACTCTTGCGCTATCTCTTTGCCCAGTCACTGAATTCATTCACAAGATCTATGCCTAAGCCTGTAAAGATCAACAAAAATTTCATTGCCAAAAATTTGATGTGTTTAGGTCTGTCATTGTTTGAAATCCAATGGCTAGTTGGTTTCCCTAAATTTGATGGATGTGGGCCCATAATCCTCCTTAGCAATTCCTTCATGTCTTTCCTGCTTGCTTTGGCCACTTTCTACTGATCTTAACAAGTGGCATGTGGTGTGCTTCACTATTAAATATGCAAGGACATGTGGTAGCATCCACTGAGTTATAATGGGACATGTGGCACGTTTCACAGCTTTAAAACTTATTAGAAACTATGTCTCGATAAACGACACTTGGTAGCTTCCACTGTAATTTTATAAGGGACACATGGTGGCTTCTACTGTAACTTTATGAGGGGCATGTGGCACATTCCAATGTAACTTTATGAGGGGCATGTGGCACGTAATACTATAATTTGAGGTTTGATCTTTCTCAAATGGAAGTTTCCCTTTGGGATCTTGAGAAACGGTCCACTTTCCCTAGTGAGAGCCTCTTGCAAGGGTACCTACCCTTTAAGATCTTTCAGGCAGCCTTAAGGCTTTTATTTCCTTGATGGGTTTTTCCTTTTTTGGTATACTTTTACTTCAAACAAAATGTTTGAAGGAATTCTTTCAGATAATTTGTTCGAAGGAAATCTTCTTTTGCTATGCCTCTACTTTCCATCGGGCCTTCTTTCGGTGGGCTTTTGTCTTTGCTTCGGCCTTATTTCTTCAGACAAAAGTCTGAAGGAATTCCTTCAGACATTTTTTTTGAAGGAATTTTCTTAATCATTTTGCCTTAGTCAATTTTCCACACTCTTTTCGTAAAAGAGAACTGTGCCCTCCACAAGGACTGTTCAAGCCCAAAAATATCCTTCAAACTTTTGCAAAGGTCCATCTGCTCCTCAGCTGCCCTTAGCAAGGGTTGTTTGTCCTTGGTTCACTTTTTTGAAGGAATTCTCTTTGTCCAATTTTGTTCACTATCCTCTACAAGGGCACTCGATTTGGTTCACTACTCTCTGCAAGGGCATTTAGTTTGGTTCACTGCCCTCCATAAGGGCTATTTTTCCTTTGGCTTTTGGGCAGCCCCTTGAACCTGCTAATTGAACCAATCAATTAAACCAACTTTGGTTTAATGGTTTAATGGTTCAATCTTGCATTTAAAGCCATCTTTTTTTCTAAGTATCTTGATTGCTTTGAACTGATTGAACCCATTTAGCCGTTAAACCCGTTGAACCTAGTTGGTTTAAGGTTCAATGGTTTAATTGCTTTCTTGTGTTCCACTCATTCACTTGACCACTTGAACCAAAAACTTTGAACCAAACCATGTTTTACCCTACACTTTGAACTTTTTGAACCTTTGAACCCATTGAACCTTTGAACCAAAGTGGTTCAATGGTTTAAGCCTTCTTCTCTTTGATAAGTGTTTTGAAGCCGTTGAACCTTGAAGCCATTGAACTTTGAACCTTGACAAATGTGCTTAACTCTTGTTGATGATGTTGAACCTTTGAACCCATTGAACCTATTGAACCAAAATGGTTTAAGGTTTAATGATTCAATGGTTTAATGTTTCAAACACTACATAAAAGCTTGCCGATGAACTCTTTTGGTTGAACCAAGGCATTGAACCAATCCTAAAAATGACTAAGTGTTGGAAACTTGTTATTTTGATTTAAATCACTTGTAGAAGCCTTTAAACCTATTGAACCTACTGATTTCAAGCATTTTGAGTCCATAGAAACATATCTACAAAGTTCATAGATTTGGCCTGCAGAGTCCATAGAAATGAGTCTATAAAACTGCCATAGTCCATAGATTTGGTAGAGTTCATAGAAATGAGTCCATAGATTCAAGCCTATAGAGTCCATATATTCAAGCTTTTAGAGTTCATAGAATTGAGTCCGTAGAACTGGAAAAACCTTGAAAAATGGAAAATTTGAATGCCCAAAATAATTTTTTAGAAGGGGAGAGAGGATTTTGGTCTGTTGGACCAAAATAGTTCAAAATAGTTCAAATTTTCTCCCAAAAATGAGTGATGCTTTTGGGGGACAACATGGACAACACACCTTGTCTTCACTTGAGTTTTTCTTCAAATGAAGTATTGAAGAAAAACTCAAGTGAAGACAAGGTGTGTTGTCCACATCATGGTATGCATTTTATTTTCCTTTAAACTAGTAATTCCAATTTTTCTTGCATTACTAGATTAAATTTGGGGAATGTATATTCCCATTTTGATCCAAGTACACATATTTATAGTCTCCTTATATGTATATACCTTTTCACTAAGAATTAGACATCTAGTGGTGTGGTCTCCTAAGGACCTCTTCAATTTCATCTTATTTTACTTGATTTACCTAGCCTTGGGCCTATATGTTATGTTTTCTTATTTTAATATAATTTATGATAAGTATCCCTCCATATTATGCCTAGTTTTCATATGTTTTTATCCCATTAACACTTGTATATATCCTAGACACTAGCATTGATGTTAGTTTCCAGCATTGATACAACTATCCAAGGTTATCTTTTTATCCTTTTATGTATGTTTCACTTTGTGACTATTTCTATCCCTCTTTACCCATCATATGATTGGATTTTCATGTGTCACTAGGTTTTAATTCTAAATGAAAAGGTCCCTATATATAAAGGCTATAATATAATTAATATACCTAAAATTTTAATAAGGTAACTCTTTAATTGGAAAGTATTTTTTATTTCAATCTATCAAATTGCACTACATCATTGAATCAAATATATGAAGAATTTAATAGGTCAAACATATTATTACATCACTTGTACCAAGGGATACTAAGAGAAAGATCATATAGTCACACTATTACAATTCCACACACATTCATAGGAGGGAGAACTACATGTGATTTTGAGGCCCTCTTTAGAGTATTGGTTATGTAGGTAGCACTTATCAACAAAATGGGGTTGATAGGGCTAGCTTGAATCATGTTACTAACCCATTTTTACCTAATTATAAGAGGTATAATGAAAATTAACTAGGGATTTTTTAATCTAGATTTACCACACATGAATAGACATACAGTGATGTAAAATAGTTCTACAAGTCACATTGCAAGTTTGATATAAAATTGGAACCATTATTATGCATATCATTAACTAGATACCTACATTAGAATTGGATATTGTGTTGATGTCATTATCCCTAGTCAACACAATTCTCTAGTAGATAAAATAATAATAATATAGATTGAATAAGGTCAAGGTCATTAGGTGGTAATCTAAGCCATTCACAAATTATGTTACCTAGTTAGCAAACAAATCGGTGAATAGTTATATGTGAAATTATGTAGAATCTCTATATTCATAATTACACCCTGATGCTTTGGATTATTTTTTTATTATTTATTCTAGAGTAAATTTAATTCCTTCTTAGTTCAATCTCATTTTTAGTTTCTAACTTAGTTTTTCATGTTGAGTTAGACATCACAATTAATTGCATCAGGCTAGTCCATATGGCTAATTATTTAAATTTTATTTTTCACATGGCTAATATTATTTTGATTTATGTAATACCATGGATATATAACATCAAAAGGATTATGATTCACATCATACTCCATGGAATCCATGATTTAGTGGGGTTGTGATGGTGTTTTAATGATTTTGGATTCATAAGGGAAACATACAAGCAATAAAGTTGTTTGAATGTAATACATTAAGGTTCAAATTTTAGATATATAATATAATATTTTGATAATATATCTCATTTAGCCATGTGTAATAGATACAAGTACCAAGTAACTAAGGGATAAACAAGAGCATATCTTTTATATTATTCTATTATGACTGTGGTAGTGATCAGGAATCATAGGGATGAATCATGAGGGTGTATCCTCACTAAGTGTTCTCATAGTATGCATGGATTTAGATTATATTATGACTAACTCAATTTAACACATATCTCTCTAAAGTTTAGTTTATTTCCTCAAAAATATCCATATATGTTTAGTTAGATTTTTTAAACCTCTACTTAGATACAACACAAATATTTATATAACCTCACTAGGTCTTCATACAATATGTGTCTTGATTATGAACCATAGAAAAAGTCAAGGTTAGGTTTTTGTGGCCATAAAACATTAATTAGGACTTGTTATATAAAATCACAAATTTGGCCTTTGAAAACTATGATCAAGAGAACTACAGTGAATTATGAGAGATGTATATCTATGTTTGTCTTATGATCTATAAATAAATCCATATGGATTTAATTTCATGCAATTATTATAATTGTCATGTTTTTTTTTCAAAGTTATGGGTTACTTTATTATTTTTGGTCTCATTCTAAATTGAACTTATATATATATATATATATATATATATATATATATATATATATATATATATATATATATATATATAATCCACATACCAAAAAATAGGTGACTTAACCCTCCTATTCATAAATTTATCATTATTAAATTATCCATTCCCAAGGAAAAGCTAGCATGGAGATTTAAGTCATGAATAATCCCTTTTCATGGCTTAACTATGACCATGTATTTTTTAATTCATAGACTATATTTATCTATTACAAGTATTATTTCTATTCAAGATGAAAATAATGGAATCACAAATATCAATCATATTCCAACTCAGTATCATATAATCCCTTAAGTTAATTTTTTATCATTTATAAACTAAGTCTAACATGTTAAACTAGATAAGATGCCATATTTTAGCTATAAATTTCATAATCCCTTATTTTGAGAGATTAAAAAATTTCATTGAGGCATTTAACATGATAATGAAAACATGATATTTAATCCATTTCTAATCATTATATATTTGATGGTTCACTAGTATCATTATACTTTAAAATAAATGCAAAGAGAATGTTAAGCTTAGAATACATGCACTTGATTAATGTAGTTCAATTTCATGACTACTTTCTTTGTGCTCAAATTAGCACAAACAATAATTGGAGGTGAGATGATTTAGTTCCCTATTACAAACAACCATCCTCTTGGTCTTTTCTTGGAGTCCAAAAGGTGAAAAGTAAAAATCCTCTCATTATTTTTTCCAACAAATGGTTTCAACCACTAAAGATATATTTATCATTTATAAATGATTTTATACTATAATCTTTAGTGCCACAACTCATTAAAGGAGGTATAATCACTATATTAATGTCTAAATCAATTGGGAAATAAATGTTGATGTAGAATCATCCATGTTCATATGGAATATTACATCAACCAAAAGTATGATATTTTAGGAAATTTGATTAAGTGTTATTTATATGCAAGTTTCTTATTATCCTATGTATTTTTTTGTAATTTGATTCAAGCCTTAGTTTGTGCACAAACATAATTGTGTATTTTTTTAATACCTTTGAGAAAACAACTATATTATGTAGTTTTATGCTTCATACAAATCTGCATATGTTTCCAATGTTCTACGTGCCTATTATATATATATATATATATATATATATATATATATATATATATATATATATATATATATATATATATATAATAATCTTACAAAGCTTTTCATAAGAAATAGTTTGTCTTTTTCATAAGAATATTATTTATGTGATTTGTAATGATATTTTATAAGATTATCTTCATTTGGTTTCTTACAGAGGTTGATTTTTTTTAAGCAACAATATAGTTGATGAGATTCCTTGGATGGGTTTTTTCTTCACTATGCAAGTTGTATGTGTATTTATAACTAGCTTGGGTAATTTGTGGTAATATGAAGTGAATTTATTGAGTAGACATGAAGATAAAAAAAATTAAGGTTTTCCAATGCAATCAATGATGCTTTGCAATTTCTTGAAACTTATTTTTGGGCATTTAGTCTGGGCACATATACTTGTCATGTGTTCTAAATGGATTAATTTTTAAATAGTTGACATTTGACTCCATATGTCATGGGAATATGATAATAGTATATTAGGAATTTATAATGATATAGTGTGTAATAATTTGGTATATTGTACCATCTTTGTGCCTTGGAATTATGAAAAATGTTTGATATTTTTATCACACTAAGGTGTGTTAAATGTTGTTAGTGCATGTAAATCAATTAATGTAAGTAGTTGGGTCTTGTATATATATAATTATCCCCATACACTTGTGAAAGAATGTTTTTTTTTGGTACATTAGCCAAAGTATTGGAATTTAAGGATAATTTTGAATGATAATTTAAATACACTTGAAAATACAATGAGATAGTAAGTAGATATCTATGGATATGATGTTTTAATGTATCTTATTTTGAGATTGTGGTATCATTGTTGTTTTTTGTGGCTATTTTATTTCTTGTTTCAGAAATGTAATAAAGATATAAATTAGATTTGATACATTTTAATGTATATTATGTTATGTGTTTTATGGGTTTTATAGTCTAAGTCATTTCTTAATTGAGATCCCTAACTAAATATATATCACTTAGTATTAGTTCAGGGTTGTAATCCTTTTTTGTTATTGTTTCTTTCTAAATTTTATAATATGGGTATAAAATAGCCATAAACATCTTCTAGTGAGAGTGTTGAGGAGAATGTGTAAATTAATATGTTTATATGAACCATTAAGATCACCATCTGGTATAAGATCTAGAATTCAAAGAAAATGGAACACAAAAGAGGTTTAGGTGGTAGAAGGCCAAGAGTGATTTAGGTGCTAAGAATTTTAGATGTAAATGGATTAATGAGAGATATGTAATCCAAATTGAAGGCTGTGGAGATAGTGAAATGTCAAGGTGTTATGGATTTAGATGATGAAAGTGATATTAAATTAATCACTCAATCACCTAAAGATTAGGTGTAGATACTAAAATATAATTTATATATCATCTCAGTCTTGTATACTTGAAAAATATCTATCAGGACTCTACCCTTTAGTTTTATACATCTATGTTGTCAAAAGGATCACATTCACCATATCACTACACCTAATTTCTTATATTATGGTCTGACCTAATCATTTATGATGACCCAAATATCTTGTATTATATATAAAGCTTAAAACCTAATATATGTCCTTCATCATTAGTTTTAGATCCTCAATAACTTCCCAGCTTATCAGACACTTGCATCCCACATAAGAACACTTGAATTGAAACAAGTGTCCAATGTTTAAAATTCATTTAATTTTAAAATATTTTTAATCCTATGGGTTGTCCCATTTATCTTATTAATCCCTATGGTGAGATATTTTCAAAAGTCTTGGTATAAATACAAATCTAGTCCTACTCATTATTCATCTAGAAATACCAAGCAAGAACCTATTCAAGCTCACTCAATCAATTATAAAATTAAGTTTGATTTTCCTATTATTCCTTATTTTTATATCAATCATAGGATCAGTCATGTTACAAGCATGACCAATCAAAGAACAACCCATGAGTATGATTTGACAAGTTATAAACTAGATCATTGCATCCCTTACATATAGTATATTGCACCTTTGTGTACACACAAGACATCACCTACAAGATAACTACATAATTTTAAGTCCCTCCTTGGAGTATTAGATATGTAGGTATTAGAAATTAATAGAGGGTTCTTTGAGTTTAGCTTGATACCATGACCCACTAACCAAATTTTGGTAAGCTAAAAATACCTAAGCTAAAAATCTAGGGTTTGATCCACATACAATCATTAATAGCTGGTGAAAAAATAAAAGACATAAATATAAAGGTGATATAAAACCCATAATTCTCTAATTGGTGGCTTCAAAATATAGTGAATATTCTATTCAGGATAGTTATGTTGTAATTAAAATAGAAGCATTGATGAAAATGCCCTGGGGCTGACACAAGTGTCCAAGCCTCTAGAAATAATATTTTTAGAATATGAAAACTAGATATTGATCTTTTCCCTTCCTATTTAAAACTTTATACATATTATATCTTCCTATATATTTTTAAATAAGCTAAGTAGTATTTCTTTCTTCATGTTTATGCAATCAAACTACTATTTTGAGTCTACTTTCTTTATTTATCATAATTCAAAACTTTAATTCATAATATTCCCTTGTATAAATTTTTAATTATTTGGACTACTCTAGTTAATTTTTATTCATCCTTGTGTATAGGATATTATACCCCATTAACCCTTAACACCACATATACAAAAATGGTAAAGAATTTGATCATTGCATCTTTTCATGCAACAAAAATGAAACCTAGATGTAGTCCTAGATTATATGGTGTTCCTATTGAATATCTTGAGTTACCCCTTTTTTCACCTACCATTTAAAATTCAACTAATAATGAATGTGCTTATAATGAAAATGATCTATATACTGTAATAAAAATAATAGAAGATGAATATGATCATGAGGACAATGAAACACATGATCATAATGGAAATGACCAAGTTGACAAAAAAATAAGTTAAATGTATTCCATTATTTCAAGAGTGCATTCATGAACATATTGAAGATCTCCATAGTATTCTAAATTTTATATTAGAAATTCAAAAAGAAAAAATTATTAGTGAACAATAATTACTCTCTATTGATACATATATTATAGCTATTGTATATACCTATAACACATCCATTCCCATTTCCTTCCCCTTGTGCAAAACATTTCCTACTCTATCTATTAGGGGCACATGATATATTTTCAAACCATTATTCCCTACAAGTCCAACAACTCTCACCACATCCTCTATGGGAACAAAAAATAATTTAAACCAATTACCAATTTCAATTCTTACATTAATAAAAGTGGTCTTTTCATACCATTTAGTGGCTTCTCAAATCTTAATCCCAATGGGTCTAAATTACAATATCTTCTCAGGAGTTTTATAATTTTTGGAAACTAAGGTTATGAATGTTGATGCTTAAAATTATGCTTGATTATAACCAACAAAAATGGGAAGTTTCAAGCTGTGGAATATTACGGCTTGAAACAACCTTGAAATTTTAGAGAAGCTGGTCTCTTCTTTTGTATCAAGTGTGGGGGAAAAAGGATAGAAAATTAAATAGAAACGCAAATGCAGGAAATGAAACCTAACTATGGCAATGTGCCTGAGTGTAATTTTGATCCTAATCTTGACCACAGTGAGACTATATATAGGATTCATTTACATTTAAGAACAAACAAGTGCATGATCAATGTAAAAGATTGAAATAATAGAAATAGAGGCTCATAACAGAGGCTTCTTTTGTTGAGATACAAAAAATGTCAACAAAGGCATAGGGTTAAATCTTCTTATAATAATTTTCTAATCACATAAGAGGAGCAAAAACACATAAAATTAGGTAAACCTTCTGACTCAAGAAAATGAGAAAAAAGCAAATGGCATTCCTAATCACAACTCTATAAAATCTACAGTCTTGACTACTTTTGCAAATGACACAGATAATATCAACAAAGGCATAGAGTTCAATCTTCTTAATTCTTTTAGCCACATAAAAGGCATAGAAACATGCACAGTTATGTCAACTTTACAACTCAAGAAAATGATACAAAAGCAAATGATATTACTAGTCACTAACTCTAGAAAGTCTAAAAAACTATAGAATCCTCTCCCTTTTTTGATAACTGGATCCTTTCTTATATCTTTTCCATCCCCTTTTATATCCTCAGATCTCATCCCATCACCACCTTTCTCGCACAATTTTACTCCATCCTTAACTCACAGGGGACAAACAGACGGTGCTTTCAATGTTTGTCGGCCCCAAAAATCTACCTGGTGAACTATTCCATCTACTAGAATTAACTCCCACTGAGTTTTCCTCCATCTCACTTTGTAGCAATAGATAGACTAAACACTCTATTTTGTTGAAATGGAAGAGGACACTTAGTCAATTTCCTAAAATTCTCCTTGTCACTTAGAAGGCACTGGAGAATGACACTTGGCACTTTCCACCTAATTTATCAAAGACACGTAGCTATATTCACTTCTCTTTAGCTATGTTGTAGAATTATTTGGGGCACATATTAGGCTCTTATGGATGGTGACACTTGGTAGCTTTCATAGACCTTTGAAATAACACCCAAGACCCACCATAATTTTTATTCGGTAATGGAGCTTGAAGATGATCTCTCAAAAGTTGACACATGACATCCTCTGCTATTCTTGGGAAGATACGTGGCATCTTCCACTTCTTTTTACTAGGGGTATGTGGTGTCTCCCATTTCTTTCAGGAATGGAGTAGAAAGGGGCTAGGAAATTGACACTTGGTAGCCTCCGCTATTCTTCAGCACTTAAACAAAATTAAAACAATGCCCTACTCTCTTCCAAAAGGGTGTTGACCCCTTTGGTTTTTTGGGGCACTCTCTTGAACTGCCCGTTGAACCAAAATTGGTTCAAGGGTTCAAGAGTTCAACACTATGTGCCATTTACACATTAACCAAGGTATTAAAACAAAAACATTGAACCCAAGCATTGAACCAACTATCTCTCAGATGCTAACACATGGTGACTTTTGCTATTCTGATAAAAAAAGTAGTCTAGGACCTTATGCAACTGCCACTTGGTGCTTTTCGCCTGATCCTAATACTTAGCTTTTTGAAAACCTCTATCAAGAAATAGAATGAAATGTGGGCACCGATATGAGATGTGGATGCTAACATGTGGTTCATTCTACTGAGTTTTTATTGTATACATGGCACATTTTGTGGCTCTCTTGAAAATTAGGAAAGGTGCCTCAGATGACTCCACTTGGCTAGAACCCATGCTCAGACTACGCCACTTGGTAGCTTTCACTGCCCTTTGACATTTAGATGGAAAATGAATCAAAAGAAACAAACCCATGCTTTATTTCAAACTTTTGCCTCCACAACCAAGGTATGCCGGAACAAAACTACAAGGCATGACTGAGAATCAGAATGCAATATAGAATAAAAAATTTTAATCTACAGTTATTGGCGACCCCCAGGACTTTTGAGCTTGCTCAAAAAGAAAACTCCACCTTCTACTAGATCAAAATTGTGAAATATACAGCTTCAGAAGAGCCGTCGACATGTGTTTAAAACACTTATTTAAAAGAAAAAGTGGGAAAACAATGAAAAAACCATGTGAGAAAGGAAAACTATTTAAATATAATACATTAGAGAGCCAAGTTAGTTGAAATGCTTTAAATAGATTTCATTTATAGGAATCTCTTCAGGTTCTCCCTCCATCGATTCCAGCTCAAATGAATTCTTCTGCTTACATGCATGAATTTTATACAGGCCAATCCATAATGCTTCAAATTTGGTATGCTGACCCGGCATGGTGGCCCTTGCATCCCATTTCAAAACAATTGAGCCTACTAAAAAATTAGGATTTGAAGTCCTTTTATCAAAATAGTTCTTAACCATTCCCTGATGCTTAATCAATGAATCATAGGCTATATCCCTCTTTTCCTAAACTTCCAAAAGTTCTATGAGCCTGACTTGCATGGGGCCATTTTCTTCAATTTCAATTTGTTTGATCAGCTGGAGAGTAGGTATTTCCAAGCTTATGAGAATCACAGTAGACTTTCCATATACCAATTCATATGGGGACATTTTGATCACCTGCTTAGGTGTGATTCTATCAGCCCATAGTGCTAAATTAAGCACTTTATGCCACTCTTTGTGATGATCAACCCCTACTCTTTTGATGAGTCTTATCAGGTTCTTGTTGGTTGATTCTACCAGACCATTACCTTGTGGGTAATAATTAGATGAAGTTTTTAGATATATTCCATGTTTTAAGGCAAAGTCAGATACTTTAGACCCCAAGAATGCTTGAGCATTATCTAAAATTATGGTGCGAGGAGCCCCAAAATGGGTAGTGATACTCCCTAGAAAATCTAGGATCACGTTCTCTGTTGCTTCCTTAAGTGGGACTGCCTCAGTCCATCTGGTGAAATAGTCTATGGCAGTTAATATCCATTTGTGACCCATACTAGACACTAGATTTATCATTCCAATGAAGTCAAGACCCCATTGAGCAAAATGTTCATCCACAATTATAGGACTAAGGGCATGGCTACATTCTTCCTCATCCCCATATAATATTGGTAAGATTGACATTTTTTAACCAACTGATAACAATCTAAAAATAAATTAGGCCAAAAATATCTTGCCTCACTTATCTTTATGGCTGTGGTCTTTGTAGGAAAATGCCCCCCTAATATTCCATGATGCATTTCGTGTAGTATTCTCTTAGCTTCAGCCTGTTCTACACATCTTAACAATTTTCCATCAGAATTTCTTCTAAAAAGGACTTGTTCAATTAAAACAAAATGAACTCCCTATGTCCTATAATATCTCCTCTTATTTTGAGGGAGTTCTCTTAGATAAATGCCATTTTTCATAAAAAGAATCCTACTTGTGACCTAGGATTCCTGATCAACCTCTTGTATTTTTAGCACCGTCTCCATCTCTCCTTCTGAATTTGCTTCCTCAAGTAACATCTTTTCAAGCTCTTGGGTTATATATTGGCATAAACCCCTACCTCTAACTAGCTTGGTGGGTCTAACCTCTACATCATATTCAAGGATCTTCGTGATCCAATTGGCTCTTTTCTTAGTAATTTCCCCCTCCATGATGTATTCCCTGACACTTGGGTGAGCTACAAGTATCAGGATTTTGTTCCCTAATATCATATGCCTAAATGTCTTGAGGGTTTTTACCATGGAATATGCTTGTCTTTCCACAAAATTGTACCTAGTCTCATATTCCCTAAGAGTTCTTGAGAAAAAGGCTATTGGGTGTTCCCCCTCTAGCCTATCATTCTTTTGAGTTAGGATAGTAGCAACACTTGACTCTCCTCCATAGACATACATGACGAAGGTCTTGAAAAAATTTGGATTTTTAAGCACTGGGGCTGTTGAGATAGCCTTTTTGACCCCTTCAAAAGCTTGCCTTCCTTTTTTAGTCCATTTGAAGACCAGGTCCTTCTTTAGCAAGAGTGTCATTGGTCTTACCAAGCCTACAAAATCAGATATGAATTTACTGACAAAATTGATCTTCCCTAAAAAGGACTAAACTGCGTTTTTATTTACTAGAAGAGGTAGGTTCATTATAGCTACGATTCTCTTAGGATATATAGAAACTCCTTCTTTAGATACTATATGTCCCAACAGTTTTCCCTGAGGTATAGCAAAGATGCATTTCTTGGGATTCAATGATATCCTAAAATCTTGACATTTCTTGAAGACAGATTCTAAATGATCAAAATGATCCTCAACATTTTTTGAAAATATAGTGAGGTCATCAAGATAGACTAGGATAATCTTATTTATAAGTTCCCCAAAGGCTATATCCATAGCTCTTTGAAAGGTGGCTCCTGCATTTGACAAACCGAATGGCATCTTAGCGTAGGCAAATGTTCCCCATTTGGTAGTGAAAGTAGTTTTGTACTAATCTTCATCTGCCAACCAAATCTAATTGTATCTAGAGAAACCATCTAGTAAAGAAAACCTCTCTAATCTAGCCACAATTTGTAGAATTTGTTCCATGGAGGGCAAGGGATAGTGGTCTTTTAGAGATGTTCTATTTAGATCTCTGAAATCTACACATAGTCTTACATCTCCATTCTTTTTCCTAACTGGTACTAGATTTGATACCCAGGTTCAGTGCTTGATTGGAAATATTATTTTGGAATCTATAAGTTTCTACAACTCATCTATCATTACAGGTTTAATCCTTGCATTTATTGGCCTCTGTTTCTATCTAATGGGCTTAGACCCTTCAGTCAATTCTATTGTGTGCTAGATAATGTCTCTCTTGTATCCATGAAGGTCTTCATAGCTCTAAGCTATGACTCTGTCATATCTTTGGCACAATTTGATTAGTCTTTCCTTCTCTTCTTGAGTTGCAAAATTCCCAACTTTTAGCCTTTTCCCATCACTCACCTCTATTTTAGAATAGTCTGCTTTATCTACCTAGAACCTTTTCATTTCCAGGCTTACATCCTCTAGGTCAAACAATTTTTCTAAGGTGATCAATCCCTTGGGGAGCTTATTAGTCCTTAATTGTATAATTTGATCACCATATGCCTCTTAAATTTTGGTTTGCAACTAATCAAAAAACTCATCTGATTGTTGTAAAAAAGAGACTACCTGAGCATCATTTTCAAATACTTGCTAGTTCTCATCATTGTCTGGAATGGTCAGCCTCACTATAAATTTTACTGACTCATTAACCAATAGGCTAGTTGCTAGGTTAAACTATGAGCCAATATAGGCCATCCTATTAGCTTTAGAGTTTTGACTTCTAGGGATTATCTCAATGTTGAAGGCTTCAAAATCTTCTATCAAATCCCAAATTCTATGTCTGTAGGACCTCATTCTCACATTTTTGGCTACTGCCTTTTCTCTAATTTGCTTTACTATTAATTCTAAATCTCCTTTCACTTTTAGATTCTTAATGCCCTTTTTCTTGGCTAACAGGAGCCCATGTACTAAAGATTTATACTCAGCATCATTATTAGTGCAAGCAAATTGAAATTGGATAGCCCTTAAAATTTTATCACCATTCAGAGCAGTAAGACAAATTCTTGCTCCAGCACCATGCTTACTCTAGCCCCATCAAAATTCAAAGTCTAGATCTTTGAATCTTGAGTAGTAGGTACCTCTTCCCTTATAACATTTGGGATTGCCTGGTCCTCATCAAAAATAACATATGTGCCCAAACCAATAGAGTCATAGTTCCCATACGGATCACTATGCATCATAGCCAACAACTGGTTGTTTTCTTCTTCTTGATCATGCTCACTCCAGTTGCCTAGCTCTTCAACAAAAATACTTTCTTATTTATTTAACATGGCATGGTCTACCTCTAATCTTGTTGTTGGTTCATTGATGATATGGTATTTGGATAGTGGTTCAGATAGAATTTTCATCTTTGAACCTTATCTGGTTCTCAAGATGAGTTGAAACCAGCCAAGAGACATATATCCCCCTTTTTTTGCTGTAAAGTCTCTAGATAAACATAAACCAAAAGTAGGAGGTATATCTATGACAACTACATCTTGGTTGATAATTATGTTAGGACATGTGAATAACTGCAATGGGAGTTTTTTTATTCTCCCTATAGTTTGTACTATTTTTCCATCTAGCTGCATAACTCCTTTTATAAGGGGTTCATATTTTATTTTAAAAGCATCAGCTATTTGCTTGGGCATCATAGTTGTACTAACTCCTGAATCTATCAATGCATTATGCAAGATTTTCTTTCCAACTATTAGAGTCAAATAAAAAGCCTCTGGTTTGGATTTACTTACTTGTGCTGCATCATTCACAAAGGCCATTGTCTTCAGAGAAACTGTATCTTTGAGCTTTTCTTTTCTTGTAGGTCCTTCCTTGGTGGTAGTACCTTTGGGCACTGTTTGGCCTTGCAGAGCTTATTGTAGTAGTGTCTTCTTTGTAGGAATAGCCAATATATCCCATATTGACACTTGTGCTAGAATCTTCTTCAATTAGTCTACTACATTTATCGGTCCCAAGGACTAAGTTTTGTGGACATAAGGATACCTCATTTTTTCTTGAATCTGGGTAGGAATCCATTGATCTTGCACTGGCTGAAGCATTTCTTGTCTAACAATAGTGTTTCTTTACCCTTGAGATGGAGGATTACTCATGACTTAACCACTTATAAACTTAGGCTGCTCCATCATCCTCCTCTTTGATCTTGTGTAATAATCTGATTGCACCACTAGTCTTTGGGAGGTAGATGCTTCATTCAAGAAAATTGCATCTTCATCTTCAACCCATGAAAACAAAGCATGTTTTAGAGCTTTTATTCCTCTTGTTACAAGGACATTCCTTGCATCTAGGGCACTAAGATTGAATTTTGCATATTGGGAGACTGGCAGGCTTGATTATTACTGGTACTGGCAAATTGACTATCCATTCTTCTCTGCTTAGCCACCCTTTGTTGTAGATTACCCCTAGGAAAATCTCTAGGTGTATGAGCATCATTTCAAGGAAAACATCAAGCATTAGTATCATCCACATAATTATTTTATCTTGGAACCATCTCCCTAATTGAGTTGGGAGGAATGGTCTGTGAGGGTGTGGGAACTACAACTAATTGATTTGTTGGCTGATAGTTAGTTTGTTTTGGAGGACCCTAATATTGGTTTGGTTGGGATGCAAATCTATTTCCTTGATAGCCTTAATAAGGAGGCTTAGGGAAAGTATTATGCTACCTCTTTATACTAATCATCTCGTTAGAAAATGTCCTTAGGATATTCTTGAGATCATCCATCTTAGATGGCTGAATAGGGATAGGCTCTTTCACAGATGATTGAGGATAAGTGTACATAGACATAGGTGGGCTTACAGATTTAGGAACTTCTTGAGGTAATGGCAAAGAAATTTCTAAGAACATGGGCATGAGAGGCCTTAGAGGTAACTTTCTAGCATCAATTAAGTGATTCTCAGCTCTGACCGCATAGTCATAAGCCTCTGGCAAAGTGTGTCCTCCTAGTGACTAAATCATAACAGATATGTCCGAATTCAAAGCCTTGAGATAAAATACTATGGCCATACCTGGTAGTGGTCTAGTTGTAGTAGGGATTCTATCCCAAGTTTTCTAAAATATGGTGTTGAAGTCAGTCATGTCCTCCTGTGGTCCCCTTTGAATGGTGATTAATTTTTGTAACAAAGAAAACTTATTACCCTTCTCTACAAATCTTTCAAAGAATAGATCTCCAAGCTGGTCCCATGTAGATATAGTATTAGGGGTCAAAGACCGATACCATTCTAAAGCTTTCTCTTTGAAAGAAGCTACTAATAATCTTATGGCCACATTTTGTTGTGTGACAACATGTATAGCATAGACATCTGATACATCTTGAAGATGTTCTACAGGTGTTTTAGAGTCTTGCCCACTAAACTTGGGTACGGATTTTAGAACATTTATTAGGATAGGACCCCAAATAGCTGATAGTGTTACGAGGATTAAGGGACTACCAGTGTTCTAGATTGCATAATTTCTTGGGGGAATAGGGGCTCCCATATTTAGTATTGGTGCAAACTGGTTAGATCTTCTTCTTGGACTTGTTACCAAAGGTGGCAGAAGAATACCTAGATTTGTAGTAGACTATGATCTGGTGACTAGTCCACAGCTCTGACTCCTTGTAGCTCTCTAGTTCATGTAGTCTTGAAAGAAAAATCAAGACTGGTCCCACTATGGTTGCCAAAAACTATTGATGCTTAAAATTACGCTTGATTCTAACCAAGAACAATGGGAATTTTCAAGCTATGGGATATTGTGGCTTGAAACAACCTCCAAATTTTAGAGAAGCTGGTCTCTTATTTTGTATCAAGTGTGGGAGAAAAAGGATAGAAAATTAAATAGAAACACAAATGCAAGAAATGAAACCTAACTATGGCAATGTGCCTGAGTGTAATTTTGATCCTAATCTTGAGCACAGTGAGACCATATATCGGATTCATTTAAATTTAAGAGCAAACAAGTGCATGATCAATGTAAAAGATTGAAATAATAGAAATAAAGGCTCATAATAGATGCTTCTTTTGCTAAGATATAGAAAATGTCAAAAAAGGCATAGGGTTCAATCTTCTTATAAGAATCTTCCAATCACATAAGAGGTGCAGAAACACATACATTTATGTAAACCTTCTAACTCAAGAAAATCAGACAAAAGCAAATGACATTCCTAATCACAACTCTAGAAAATCTACAGTCTTGACTAATTTTGCAAATGACATAGATAATATCAACAAAGGCATAGAGTTCAATCTTCTTAATTCTTTCAGCCACATAAAAGGCACACAAACATGCACAATTACGTCAACTTTACAACTCAAGAAAATGATACAAAAGCAAATGATATTACTAGTCACTAACTCTAGAAAGTCTAAAAAACTATAGAATGCTCTCCCTTTTCTGATAATTGGATCCTTTCTTGTATCTTTTCCATCCCCTTTTATAGCCTCAGATGTCTCATCCCATCACCACCTTTCCCGCATAATTCTACTTCGTCCTTAACTCACAGGGGACAAATAGATGGTGCTTTCAATGTTTTCTGGCCCCAAAAATCTACTTGATGAACTATTCCATCTACTAGAATTAACTCCCACTGAGTTTCCCTCCATCTCACTTTTCAGCAATAGATACACTGAACACTCTATTCTTTTGAAATGGAAGAGGACACTTAGTCAATTTCTTGAAATTCTCCTTGTCACTTAGAAGGCATCAGAGAATGACACTTGGCACTTTCCACCTAATTTATCAGACACACGGCTCTCTTCGCTTCTCTTTAGCTATGCTATAGAATTATTCAGGGCACATATTAGGCTCCTACAGATGGTGACACTTGGCAGCTTCTGTAGACCTTTGAAATAACACCCGAGACCCGCCACAATTTTTATTCAGCAATGGAGCTTGAAGATGATCTCTCAAAAGTTGACACGTGGCAGCCTCCACTATTCTTAGGAAGATACATTGCATATTCTGATTCTTTCTACTAGGGGTATGTGGTATCTCCCATTTATTTCAAGAATGGAGTAGAAAGGGGCTAGGAAAGTGACACTTGGCAGCCTCCACTATTCTTCGGCACTTAAACAAAATTGAAACAATGCCCTACTATCTTCTAAAAGGGTGCTAATCCCTTTGGTTTTTTGGGGCACTCCCTTGAACTGCCTGTTGAACTAAAATTGGTTCAAGGGTTCAATAGTTCAATGGTTCAACACTGCATGCCATTTACACATTAACTGAGGTATTGAACCAAAAATGTTGAACCAAGGCATTGAACCAACTGTCTCTCAGATGCCAACACATGGTGACTTCTACTATTTTACTAAAAATGTAGTCCAGGACCTTTTGTGACTGCCACTTGGCACTTTCCACCTAATCCTGATACTTAGCTTGTTGAAAACCTCTATCGAGAAATAGAATGAAATGTGGGCACTGATATGAGACACGGCTACTGACACGTGGTGAATTTTGTTGAGTTGCTATTGTATACATGGCACATTCTATGGCTCTCTTAAAAATTAGGAAAGGTGCCTTGGATGACTCCACTTGGCCAGAACCTGTGCTTGGACTACGCCACTTGGTAGCTTATGTTGCCCTTCAACATTTAGACAGAAAATGAATCAAAAGAAATAAACCCGTGCTCTGTTTCAAACTTCTGCCTCCATGACCAAGGTATGTGAGAACAAAATTGTAGTGCACGACTGAGAATCAGAATGCAACATAGAGTAAAAAATTTTACTCTATAATGAACATTGAGCAAAATTATTTGAAATTAATAACTCATGTTATTAATTCACAAGATGTTGAATAATCCTCTATTACCTAAGATATATTTTCACCCTCTTACAACTAGTATTATTATACCCAATTTCACATTTTATGATGGTAAGGGTGATCCTAAAAAATATCTCTAATATTTTTATGCAACATGCCTTGATTATGCCTCAAATCATAAAATTTTGACCAAATTTTTTTCAAAGAACCTAAAAGACTTACTAATCTAATTAGTGAACTTATTCAAACCTTTTATGGATCCTTTTCTATCACATTATCCATCTACATCACTAAAAATATTTCATATGCATAAATTAATAAGATCAAACAAGGAACCAACAAGCCTATCAATGAATATCTTTGAGATACAAAATAATGTTAGCCAAAATGACAAATCCAATGGCAAATAAGATACTCAAGACATCTTTAATCAAATTTTGCTTGCCCCATTACATGTGTCCATTATTTTCAATGAGTTCAAATATTTTAATGACTTATGCTTTATTGTTCAAGATTGTGAAATGAAATTTATTTCCTTGAACAAGCTTATTTATATAAAAAAACATACCGATTATATCTATCACCAAGTTTCATATCAAACCAAGATACAAGGTAAAACCTATAGAACTTAAAACCAAAAAAAACACAATGATTAATATAGTGTCACAAAAACCTAATAATCTCATATTTTATTATGCACCTAAGAGATAATTTATATGATTAACTGAGTCTCCATATTTGATGCTTAAGAAGCATGTGGAGTGTCATCTCATATTTCTCCCTTATCCCATAAAGGTTGATTTTAATTGACCTCCACAAAAAGGATATGATGATAATGCATATTATGAATATCATCAAGGCCATGAGCATTCTACAAATATATTTTATACCTTGAAACATAAATTCCAAGATATTATTGATAACCAACATATTAACTTTGATGATCCTCCAAAGGATTCAAGTTCACAACCTAGTGACCATCAAAACCACAAGATATTTAATAATCCATTAAAAGATCATTTTAATAAATATCCATAAGTGAAAAATAACATATAATACACATCCTCCTCCATCACATTATGGTACCTACTAGATCAGATTATTGGCACTTACACATGCACAATACCTCATATGGTTTAGAAACCTTTTATTTCATTTAATGACAATAAAATTGTAGATGATGATTCAAATCTTTATTCATTATTTATTAGATCCTAAATTGATCATCAACCTATCCATAGTGTTATGATTTATAATGGTTATAGTGATAAAGTGTGCCCCATGATGTTACTTACACACTTGGGATATATACATGATGATTTATACACTTCAACAAAAATGGTTAAAGCATTCAAAAGGACTTCACAACTTGTTATTGGTGAGATTTATTTACCTTTACAATTTTGTCCATCACATGTGGTCACTAACTTTTTAGTTATAACATACATGATATTATTTGATATGTTATTCATACAATATTAGATACATAATATTTAGGTAGTATTTTCCACAATGCATTAGTGTATTAAATACATTCATACCAACAAGGTAGTCATAATTTCTATAATTCCATATGGGAATCCACTTGAACAAGAGAAGTTTATTCCTATAACACTAATTATATATCCTTCTAAGGTTAATCATTAATAAAAGGGTAATAAATAGGAAATCCCCTTTCATATGCAACCCATAGTTGAGAGACCATTGCATCTAAAATACATAATGGATTATACAAAATCCTCATATACACCTACATGATACATGAAATTTCTAAGATTACATAAATGTATTCCAATTATAGTTTCACTAAACAAACCATAAAGAACTAAATAATTAGTTCCATAAACCCCTACTCCTTTTATTACCTCTTTATGCCCACAAATCCATATGAGATATGCACAAAGTATCACAAATTCTAAAGTTTCAGATATAACACCTATACAAGATCTTTGGTACTATCACTAGTTTGATGTACCATATTATGAGTTTAGAGACACATGTGAGCATCCCTTATATGGGATCATAGGTTAGACCTTTTTCCTTTGAAAATATTCCAATATATATATATATCTATCTATCTATATATATATATATATATATATATATATATGTATGTATATATATATATGTATATATATATATATATATATTGAGTATTTGATATATAATATGAGGAAAATGGTAACGACTACTCATGCTAGGTTTTCAATAGTGGAGGTGAAATTGGTGATGGTAGTGGAGCTAGGATAGGGTTTTTTAGGGCATGGGTAGTTGGCATGACACTTTAGGGAGTGACCATTTATAACCAACAAGAATGGGAAATAGATGGAATAAAAGGTACATGTGTAGGTATATGGTGATGATATAACCATTGAGGGAGGAAAGGAACACATAGTGGTCTAGATGCATAGAGCGTGAATGAAGCTAGCTCTGATAGGTATGTCATTCAAGGGTGATGGATGGGTGGAGTTTTCTCATCTTGAGCACCTACCATTATACAAAGCATGGACTGAGGGCATGGCACCTTCTCTGACTGATTCATATGGCATAACCATTGCATGGATTTGGGTTGTTTAGAAGGAATATAATTTTTTTTATAATAAAAAATCCATCCTCCCTCTTGTACCCATGGATCCCCTTTGTGCAAAGGCATCCACCCACTATAAAGAGGAGGATTTATGGTACCTATTTGACAAAATTAAATAGTTATATTTTTCCCTTTGGATGTATTATATGAAAGTAGAGAAATAGAGGATGCAAATCAAATACTTCAAAAAATGCATGTACAAAATATGGCTTACATCAAATCAAGTCTGGGAAAATCAAGGGACCTATGTTTGTCTATAAACTAGATAAAAATTTGTATAATCATCGCATAGAAAAAAATAAACTACTATCAAAATGATAGGGATATAACATATGGTCAAAACTCTTTTTATAAAAACTATTTGTCTCTGGGTGAAAAATATGGACCATGTTATTGGTCTAAAAGAGAAGATATGACAAGTATAAGGGATTCCAAAGGATAATCAATGTCTTATTTTTAAAGGTAGATTACTAAAATACCAAAAACATCTTATGTATTAAAAATTTGGGAAGGATTCCATTATCAGCTTGATGCTCAAACTACAAGGTGGAAGAGTTGATCTAGGGAAGCCATCAACATCAAAACCTTCTTTCAAGGAAATACTTAAAAAAATAACCAACATACTTATGGATAGGATGTCCTCTTCCATTCTAAAATATTATGTTATGGATCATACAGAAGAGGTATAGACTATGAATATTATAGCTAAAAGTGTATTTGAATATCAGGAAGCCTTTAAAAAGTAAGCAGTCATTTGAAAATTCAATGGTTTATGGTCATCCATAACAAAACTATACCGATGGGTACACACCTCTTGGACTAATCAGTGTGAGATCATACTATGCTCCAAAGGATTTTTTGTAGTATATTTTGTAGAGTTGGTATACTATTAGATATGCCTTACAAAGGGTCCATGGTTTTGGGAACTATTGGGCTCTATATCTATCCTTGGACCCCATATTTTGATCCTAAAACACACTCTATCACCAAAGTGATTGTATGGGTGAGGCTTCCCAATTTACCTCTACACTTTACCTATGCTTCTAGAATGATTGGTAACTCAGTGGGCATATATATCAAAAGTGATATAGATAAAAAATTGTTGGGATATTTACATATGCCGAAATATGTGTTGAAATTGATCTCAGCCAAGGACTACTAGTTAAAAACATTCTAAACTATGGAAATTTTCATCACACTTAGATGGTGGATTATGAGAACACAACCTTTCATTGTAGAAACTATAAATTACTAGGACACCTTCATGCTTCATGCCCCTAGGAATGAGCCCATCCTCATAAGAAAAAAGGCACAAAAACTACGTCTAAAAGTTATAACTATTCAATGCCAAATGATTTTGATGGAGAAGATGGATTAGATGAGGAAGGTTGAAATACTATAGAGATAAATGACCAAATTTTGGCTCTTCAAGTCAAAATTGGGTACCCCTATTGGAAAGCTTAACCAGTATGTAGATTTTCTTTAGAAGAAGTATTCTTTAACAAAGCCCACAATAAATTTACAAGTTTAATTATTTTAGAAGGTTTGGTTTTGGTATTTTTCTAAGCCTTTGCATAGTAATCCTTTTATGTCTTTTGTTTTTTTACTAAGTGTTATTTATTTTAGACTTTTCATTCAGCCAAGTGTCAAATTATTTCAAAAAATTTGTCTGAGAAAAATTTCTCAAAGACAAAGACTAATTCCTTTAGGAAAATTATCTAAAAAATTTCCCAAAAAGATATCTTTTCAAGCTGAAGGGGTCATTTACAAATTTTTTGAAGGGTACTTCAACTTTTCTGAAGGGCACCTCCATCTTTTTGAAAAGGTCATTTTCAACTTTTTCGAAGGGGTCAATTTAGATTTTCCAAAGGGACATTTTTAGAAGGCCGAAAGGTACTTTACAAAATTTTGAAGGGCACTTCAACTTTTTTGAAGGGACATTTCCAAGTGCTGGAGGGTCATTTATAGATTGTCAAAGGACCATGTCTTTCGACCGAAGGGTAAAAAGATAAAAGTTTGAAGGAATTCTTTCAAAAAGATTATCTAAGGAATTCTTTTATAAAACTTGTCTAAATCAAAAAGAGGTCAAAGCCCAATTCTTTTAGAAATTTTTTTGATACAAAGGAACCAAAAATCTTGAATGAATTATTTTATGAAAAGTGCTAAGACAAAAAAGTCTGAGGGAAATAAATGTCTGAAAGAAATACCTAAGGAGTGATGGCCCTACAAATGTCAATTTTAAACTATAGAAAATACTCATTGATATCAAAAGACTTGGTGGGAACATGAGAAAAAATGTGGAGGTAAAAAATGGTTGAATCTCAAGCATCTAGTGTAGACAAAGTAAGCAAAATGGATAGGTTGACAGTTCGAGTCATTACTGGTAGCTAACTAAATCAAAGAGCTTCCATAAAATCAAAAAACATAGGTGTCCAAAGGATGGCTAGTAATTAGGAAAAGAATTTTATAACTATCACCATAAGTCCCATTTACCTCAGTAGTGTTATATGTCAGCTCGTCTATTTTTAGTTTCAAATGCTCATAGATGATTTTTGATAGAAACCATTTCCTATGTTAATTCTAAAGGTCTTATGACTAGTTTTGAATAAGTAGACCTCTTGACATGGTGTATCTCACCCCACCTCTCTTCCACTTGTAATTATAACTAATTTTCACATATGGGCACATGTCCAAGTTACTCTTAAACTTCCTTTGCTTGACCTCTCTCTCAAAATCTATATATATGTAATCTTTTGGCTTGTTTTAGTATCCCCCATTGGTTATTAGGAAAACTCTGGCCAAATTTGTACTCAATAACTATTGAAGAAATATACAAAAAAAAATTCCACCTATATGCTATAATATTGAGTAATGACTTAAATCTTGTTGCTCTAGTCTAGTGAAAGATTGTCTTTTCTAGCTTGTACTTTTGATGGTCTACCATTTGCAAAAAGGAGATTGTTGTAGGTATTTTCTAGTATTATTTTCTAAGTTTAGAGATATACTAGAAGTGGTCCATGATTGTATCCCTCTTTAGAATCATTCATTCCCTTCCTAAGAATCATATACTTTCTCGAATCTAGCATATGAAACATTGATGTAATAACGAATCTTGAGTTGTGAGTTTTATGTGAGAAACACTTTATTTGTCTTTATGTAGTAGTTTCAGTCAATTGGGAGGATATTATACATTGGTGTATCACTGTTTGGTTTCTCAGTAATTTTTCTTAATCCCTTTTCATATCCAAATTATTAAGTTAGAGAAAGAGCTTTAAAGATGCATCAAGGGGAGCTGACCCCTTATCTAGAGATTCATTTCATAATATTGTCACCCAAAGCAAGAGAAATGTATCCATAGTGACACTTGGATGAGGATATTTAGGAATATCCTCAAGGGTATGAATCTAAGTTTCAATAATATAAAAGGATACACATATAGATATTGAACCTTGTGTTGTGGTTTTTTTACATGCTAAGATGGAGAAAGGAGAAGATAGAAATCCATCTATGAAGATGGATATGAATGGAATATCATCAGGAGGCATAAAAAGAGAAAATTAATATAAAAGCTCAAACTTTGATAAATAACATAGGATATCACATAACCCCCCATATATTCAGTCTATATAAATCCAAATAGTCATGGTGGAGCCTTCCCTAGGGGCATGTCAAGAGGTTAATAAAAATAAAGGAAAAAAGGGAAGGATAGAAGATTATATGGGATATATCTCCCATTAACACTTGGTATATAACTATTCATAGGCCAATGATTTATAACTCTCTACATTTATTAATTGATACATATTTATTAGTTTCATCCCCTTAGGGGGTCTTTGTAACAAGGTGTACCTATCCATTGATGTTTTTTTTATAGATGCCATTTTTGGGCTCTCTCATACTGCATGTCTCTTTTTACCACAATTTAGAATAAAAGATATTGACCTTTTTATTTTGAAAATATATGTATTTATGTATGTGTATATATGTATGCATGCATGTATATATTTAATAAAAATCAAAAACATTTGAATAAAATCAAAAACATTTGAATAAAATCAAAAAACACAAAAACATTTTGCATTCACATGTTTACTAGATCCTTGGCATCTATGTTATTTATTTTATGTTAGTAGATGTTATTAACTAATTTGACCACAAGTAAAATTAGGTCAACCCCTTATTATTGAAAACTTGATATGCGGGTATACTAGGGTCTTGTATGTGTACCATGGTCTTAATAGGGTCAACATTGTGTTTTATCTTTGTCATATTTATCTTAGATAATCTTATATCATTCTAAGGCCATTTTTGGGGTCAATTATGGGACTAGTGTAGTTTACATAGAGTGACAAGTGTTCCAAAGTGTATTTCAATGTCCCCTATATCATAATATGTTAGAAGAGCTATTTTAAAACTAACAAAATGTAGTTGTAATGTCAAAATAAGAAGATCAGTGGTAGTTTTTAGTTATCTTACAACTTATACAACATATTTGGAATGTGTGTAAGGATTAATAGTGAGCCATTAGGTCCCTTAAACTTATTTCCATTCTTGATTAACTTTGACTAGCTTTTAAATGTCATAAAACCACTATATCTTTCCATCGCTCTCTTTTACATGTAAAAATAGTCAACTGCTCTCAGTCTCATATGGATAGTAGTAGGTGAATTGAATCAAATGATATTGAAGGATAATATTAATCTTTGTTTACTTAAAATCCATGACAAGAGTTTTATGTTTGATTACTTGTGCTCTATGAGCCATTTCTTAGAAGGTATGTTGTTATTTTCTACCTACACATCCCTATGTCCTATAGTTTTCTCCTCTATTTGGATTGGTCCATACAAACTAAGTATTATACATGATTTTGGGGAGTGTGAAAATAATATCACATAGGCATTTTTCTAGTTTTTATTTTTGTTGTGAAGGAGTTGTCATGAACATATCAGTTTATTAGTTGAGGTCACCATTAGATTTGTAGACCAATTTTTCACCTATTATAGAATCATTCTCATGTAAGTGGTTTCAAGACAAAATAGGATATGATTTTTTACACTCTCACACTACATGGCAGTTAGTTTTCCTTTGAAATTTTGGGTCTCAATATTGTTCTATGTGAAGTGAAGAGACCAATACACATGCACAGTCAGCTTTCATACAACTATCACCTACAATCAAGTCAGCTTGAGCACTCACTAGTCATTATAATGACATAATGAGGTTTTAAACATAGTGATAAGTATTATAAGGTTAAATCATCATGCTTTAACCTTCCAAAATGGTTTAATATTGGTTATTATAACCAATTCTTCAATATACATTATCTAAAGAACATCTTCACCTACAGGCAGTTTCCAACATGGTCTGAGTGTAAGCTACAAGGGTCTGAGAGAGATGGAATTCAAGTGTTTAAGATTTTTTGAGAGATTAATCAAATCTAATGGAATTGAGAGATCCATAGTGATAATGATGAAGTCATTATATTGTAGATAGATTTCAAAACATGCCCATAGGTGGAGAAAGTTGCATTTGAGGACAACTTACCTTAGTTTCTCAGAATCATGTTTTGCCCATATATTTGGTCTTCTCACATTAGAATGTATTAAGTTATACATAAGCCTAAATGTTTCCATCATGCATTTAAGAAATGGGAGCAAGGATTTGATCAAAGATAATGGTTATTTTATCAAGATAAGGTTATGTAGATAGGCTTCTATATTAAGCAAATCCTCACTATAGATATTTAGTATAATCTATAGTGTTTTAATCCCAAATAATCTGTCAATGCAAGGTGACATAATGGAGTCATATCTAAAGACAAAGTGACTCTTTTGAGTAATATATGACCTATGTAGACACCTAAATTTGGCCACTAATAACCTCCAACTAGGTTTTTGACTAATTTCCATCAAAGTACATAATTTGGCCTAAAAATATTAAAACACAATAAAAGCTTTGAAATTGATATATTCAAGTGCCTATTTTTTCTAAGATATCATTAAATGGGGCAATGAAATTTATGGGCTAGCTAACTTTGATCAGATAATTTTGAGTCAAAATGTTAATTTTGCACCTGGGTGCCTGGATTGCTCTTTTCTGTCAAATCTCTTACATGAGACATGTGATTTTGTTATTTTATGTTGGCAACATCCTCAATGGGAATACAGTTCCAATGCATCTAACATCGACTCCCAATTCCAATCCTGTCAAATTTTGATCCAATAACAAGACATTTTGACCAAATTAATTGAATTTATGCACTAAGAGTCAAAATTTGCACCAAAGTTGACTAATCATGTTTTAGGACAATTAAAACAAATTAGGGCCTTAAGTTAATTTTCTATGGAACTTGTTTAATATATCTTTATTGGAAAATGATTGTGAATATCTACATCATCAGGTGACATTATTTCTTGAGAAGACATCCCTAAGCCATAAATGCATAAAATATCAAGGTTAACCCCTCCCATGCCTCATTAAGACCCTCCATGCCTATTAAATTCCCCTCTATCATAAATATTAATGGGGATGTTTGTAGAATGAATTTATATTTGGATTTATTCATGGTCACACATCTCAATCTTAAAATAGACGATCATGGTTGATCCTCAAACCATTCCAAAAATCTATAAATATAAAGCCTTGCCTATTTAATTTTAAGATCTCACATGCCAAAGTTATAATTCTAAATTTATTTAAAAAATTCATGCAAATTAGTGTTATAATGTCCAAATATTGAGCCAAGCCAGGCTAAGCCAAAGACATAAGGTGCCAAGGAGAGATGGAGGTAGCCAATCTTCTATTGATGCAGACATCATGAGTAAAAATTGAGAAAGCCACTACAAAAATAATTTTTAAGCATCCAAGGAATATTTCTTTTTCTTTTTAGTTGTGTTTTCTATTCATGTTTTATTAAGTTCGTTCCCCTTAGTAACTAGGCCTAGAGATGTTATGCTAGTGTGTTTATTTAAATTTTGATTTAATTTTTGAAACTAATATAATACTAACCATATTTATTGAGACAAATTCATATTCTACATAATGGCATGCCTGGTGGGACTACCTTCATGAGTTCACAACCCACAAATTTCTTTGTATTCATAGTTTTAATTCTTTTTTTGTTGTTTTTACTTTGAAGAGTAAAAATGGCCCATAAAAAATTAATAACTTTTTATTTACTTAATATTTTTTAATAATTTTTTTTATTATTATATCTAAATATTTTATTTATATTCTCTTAAAATTTTAAAAAAATATCTTTATATTTTATTAGTTATGACTATTTTAGTGACTATCACTTTCTATTTTTTATTTTTATGGTAACAATGGTTAGAATAGAGTTAATAAAAAAAATTGTATTGACTTTTTGGACATAATATTTTGTATATAATTTAATCCTATAGTTATTAACAACCTATAAAAATTTCATGCAAAATTGATTTATATTTTAAAATTTATGTAAAAAATACTGACTACAAGTTTTTATATTTTATGTGAAGGCTCTTATGTGTTATGTGTTGTGTTTTATTTTTAGCCTTCTAATTTGTTGTTTACAAGTGTTCATATATTTAAGATTATTTTTAAAAATATTTTATTGAGATTTTTTCTATCTAATTATAATCTAATGCATTTTCTTTCTTGAGTTTTTGCCTTTGGGTTGATAGATTTTTCCCTTCAAGGTTACATGCCTCATTTGATAAATGCGCTTCAAGGATAAACAAAGTGATAACCTTTTTATTGTAGGACCTACCTAACAAAGTTCAAAAAAAAACTTAAATTAGTATTTTCACACTTAATTTGGATGTATAAAATGAATTAAAAACCTTAATTTTGGTGTTTAAAGAAAACCTTTAGGGTGTTTTATTTGTTAAGTTTTGTGATTGTCTTTCAAAGTTACAATTTAAGAGCAAGGGGTCAAAAGAACAACACCTAATCTTTCATATGGGGCTTAAAATTGAACACACTTGTCAGCTTTTGTCTTAAATATTTGTTTAAACTTATATTTTGATTGGCAAAGAGGAGGATGTTATGTGTATGCTCTTCCATATGTCCCCTTTAGGGAATTTTTGGAATAAAAAACATTGTCCTTATTACAAACATGCCTAGTCCAAGGCATGAAAAGAATGTCATCTAAAGCACTCCATGAAAAAATTTAATAGTTTGGGTGGTCTTGAAAGTGGCCTTAAATTATTTCTATTATGTCTTTTATTTTATGCAAACTTGGATTGTGAGGGGAATTTCATCACCTCCCACAAGTTCTCTAGGGTTAATGTACACATGACATATCTGCATTTTGGACATCACACTACATTAAACAAGCAACAGATGTAGTGGTTACAAAAAGGACTAGACCTTTTTATAATAAGATAAATTCTATAAAAAACTAATTTGAGTGCATTTATTTTGCATTATTGATTTGAAATTCATGTGCAATTGATCCATCTAGACATTCAAAAACTTATAGATCTTAGACAAATCTCCACTTGCTATGAAAGTATTGTTGGTGCAAGGTGCACTTCAAGGTCAATGTCACAGTACTATCATTTGAGATAAGGGGGGGTATAAAAACCCTACTATATAATTCACATTTTAATTTTGGATGAGCACTAAAAAAACTCTTAAATGACATATATTGATGGATTCCAACAATACCAAGCAACTTTATTATTTTAGGAACTAAGAGCGATTAATTAGTTGGTTTTGTCCTAGATTAAGGTCTTATTTGGAGTTAAAACTTGGTGTGAACAAATGATAAAAACTAAAACACATAGCCCTCATTTTATTTTTAATAAAGAGGTTTTATGTTTCCTACATGAATAATCAATTTGTCTTGTTAAAAGTTCATCAAAACTTGGACTCATATCATCCACTTTGGTGTAGTTATGCTACCTAATTGAGTCTAGACCTTTACCAAAGTTTGTTTAAAGTCCTTCATTCATAATTCACATTTAAATTGGAACCTTTATAATTTTTAAGGGTTTATGTGTCTAGTGGGTTCACCATTTTCACGTTAAACTTATTTTAACTTAGGTTCAAATTTCCATTTGAATTGAAGGCCATTTTAGACGCATAATCATTCTCACCATTTGATAGACTTAAGTCACCATGTGATAAATGATTTCAATTTGATTCTTTACACTAAGAATTTTTATATTTCTATCCTATTTCTATTTGAGATTATTTGAGGCATACCTTTTTTCCTTAGAAATATTGTCAAAACTTTGGAGGTATGTATGCCATTTGAGTTTATAAAGGTAGTGTTATGCTGTTAAATTTGTGTGAAACTATCTTTGCCTTAGATATTTTTTGAACAAACATTTTTGTCACATATTTTAGGTAGTCTAGCATTTTTACACTTCCTAAAACATGTCAAGCCTTCGTTTCATAGACCCTCTTACATAGAGTTTAAATTTGTACAAATTTTTCAAATCAATTTGAGTATACCTTTGTGAATCTTTGTCTAGCATGGTTAATCATTCATATTTGTCTATATTATTTGTTAAAAAAACCAAGTTTTATACCATTATGTTCAAGAAAACAACCTATCTCTAAAGTGCCTTTTGTTTCATACCTTATACCTAGTTGATTGAGTTCATATCTATGAGTCAAATGCCTAGTTTTTATTAGAAGTGTTTCAAGTTCATTAGATTAAAATCTCACCTATTTCAAAGTCTAGATTTTGACATCATTTGGCCAAGAGTCCTAGCACATGCCTTGTTTGAGCCTAGCTTTTGATGTTGTGTTTGGCCAAAATACCTAACAAATCTTTATTTCAATTTTTGATCCATTTATTTAATCTTTTTGTATAAGACATGTAATGTTAAATACTTAACATTAGCTTGTTTTGTCATAAATCATTACATAAACCTTTTCATCCTTTTGATGAATCTATACCAAGTTTGAACATCATATTTTAGACATTGTCTTTTTAGAGTTCATAGAACTCTTTTCCCTTTCTATTATGAAACATTCACTATGGATACCAACATGTATTCCTATACTCATACTGGATTCATGTACAATCCAGGGATTAATAATGTAGTTGCATAATAAAAAATGGTGCAAGACTCCTATATAGATAATATTTATTATGATATGGATCCTTATCCCTCTTATAATACTCAAATAGGGGCACAAAACCAAGATCTATTGGCTAACTATTTGTTTAATATGCCACCATATTCAGAATAAGGCCAAGAGTAAACCACACAATACCTAGCTACGATGCCCATAACTGAAGAATTAGTTCCTCAACAATCCTACTCTGCTAATATGCCTTCCACATATGATCTTTTTTTTAGCATCATTTTTTGGAGAATAAAGATGAGATTTTGGTTAGAGCCATAGAATTAGGGGCTAAGTTTCTAGTGGACTTCCCTCATGAAATTTTACCAAACCTAGCAAGAAGGCCTCATAACATATTATACAATCAACATGATTCTTATAGCAATCCTTTGACTCTAGTCCAAACAACGTATCAAAATCCTAATATGCCTAACAAAGCATAGAGCCTCATGTAAGACCACTTTAACCAAATGCAGATAATATATCAAACCTACCTGAATCTAGCACATAATTTCAATCAGATGACCATGGTTAATAAACCTATTATTGAATTATTTCCTTCAATAGGAGTTTTGATAGAGTTGACTTGGCAAGATAATTAGAGTTCAGACCCATTCATGTAAAAAAAATTGGTAAAAAACTTGCTACATATGCCAATTATTGAAGAAGTGTCTTATACTTCTACATATAATAATGAGAAAAATATAGTGGATAATGTGTAACCAATGTCCAATCTAAATCAAAGTGGTTATAATGCACAAAAAACTAGTTAACAACATGTTCCTATAGGTAATACCATGAGTGGATCAGCATACTAAGGAATAGGAGCTTCTATACCCCAACCTTCACCACCTACTTCCTATCCTTAACCATCTACTTCATCAAGCATACGACCAATAGAATCAGGTATTCAACCAACAACTAGTGTAATGCCTCAACAAAAGAATATGATGAATCATATTCCTATTTAATAGTTAGTGAGTAACATTACACAATAATAGGTGCAAATAAAAATTCTAATATATAAAAGGTCAAGCATATTTCCACCTCAATAAGGGGAAACTCATGCTCCACCTCCTCAGGTAGTAGAAAACATACCTCTTTAATTGCAAGCTAGTGTGCCAACTCAAAACCAAGCAATGTCTAACCAAAAATGTATAAATATTGGTCAATGACAGATGATGAATCCCCAACATGCATCCACTTCCCAACAAGGTTTCATGTAACTAGCAAGTTATAATGTTTCTCAAATACCTACTAGGAAACAATTGCCTTTTGTTCAAAGCATACCACAAGTTCAGAGATAGGGTCTTGGTTCACAAGTTCCCACCCAATAACAAGGTCTTAATAGTTTTTTGTAGGTCTCTATTCAACCACAATAGGTACAGTATAGTTATATCCCTCCATCCCAACTAAGAAATCCTCCAAGTCAAACCTTTATAGCCAACCCAAACTAGAATATCACACAACCAAATGTGCAATTTCAAGTACATCCTAATCTATGTATCCATATTCATGGTATATTTCCTAACCAATACATCATACCCTGGTCTAAGTGCTCCACTTATAACCACTTAACCACCTACCCAGGCCAATATTCCCATAAGTTTCCTAGTGCAAGAATTATAATAGATGAAGGATGCAATCACCACCATCCAAGTAGGGAAATAGATTAAAAATTTTAAGTTGGACAATGTGAATTCCTATCCTTTTGATATGAATTATTTACATATTTCATTTCCTCTGGGATATGAACCACCAAAGTTTAATAAATACAAAGGGAAATGTGATACCAAAGCTCATTTAAATGAGTTATTTGTTGCATGCCAACTAGTGGTATATAGTGATATATACCTTTTGATGTTGTTTGGAAGGAGATTAGCTAGAAAAACTTTTTAATGGTTCTTAAAGTGACCTAAGAAATAAATAACTGATTTTAATGATCTTTCAGATAAGTTTATGTAGCACTTTTATTATAATCACGATCATGATATTTCATTGGTTGATTTGACACAAGCTAAAAAAAATCCAATGAGAGTTTTACAAGATATCTACATTAATGGAGAGCACTTGTAATTTGATTCACTCATAGTTTACTAGATAAACAATTAGCCATTGTATTCACTAAAAACTTGCAAAGTGAGATAGCCTATCATCTAGAACTAAAATGTGCACATACCTATAAAAATCATTGACAAAGGTTTGTTGATTGAGTGAGTGCTTATTAATAAAGGAGTCATCAAGATTAACTCTATTAATTAGAACTAAGGTACCAATTGGGGAAGTAGCTAAAACCAACATCCAATCCAAGCACAAGCATCACAACCAACATAGGCCAATAACCAAGATAGACCAAAACCATTTAATAATAATAGGAATGTTGTGGTAAATGGAGTAACCAAGTCATGCTATGTCCAAATGGTATAAACATTGTCTACTCAACTTGCTCCACCTTTTATCTTACTCCTACCTAACAACCTTTCAAATAACACCATAAGCACAACAACAAAGACCCACACAACAAATACAAACTTTATCATTGTAAGTTCCTCCTCTAAAGAGAATGGTACCTATGCATCATGTCTTAGTGACCTTGGTGAGCCTATTAAGTCTATATTTCACAAACTTACCACTGCTAATTTTATTATTTTGTCTATACCAAAACTTATCCTCAAGGCATCCCTTATCCTGATTGGTATCATGAAAATGAATTATGTGAATATCATCAGGTTAATAGGAACAATTTATGAAGATGTGTACAAATCAAGCATTTAATTGAAAATATGTTGGAGAATGGGGAGATCATATTAGATAGTAGTGATTCCACCTCCAATCAAAATCTTGGCATCTATTAAAAGCCTTTTCCACAACATAACCAACAACAATGAAATCAATAGTATAAAAATCAAAGGCTAAACCAACATAATCAATAGTAAAACCAACAATGTCATAAAAATTGACAAAATCAATGTTAGAACTTTAACAAGTAATAAACCTATCATGCATTTGCACATGACTACAATATGGTTGTAGGTCATATTGTAGGGGGTAGTGTTAACACCATCTTCATTAATTTGAAACGAAGCACCAATAAATATAAACCATTGCTAAACTATGCCACTCAACTAAATTACATGGATAATCTTTGTTTAACCTAGGACCATACACAAGTGAACCAACAAACCAGGATTTTCACTTTTGAACCTTATACTGATAACTTGTCCTTTCACCATGATCACATACAAGTGCACTAGCCACTAAAACTTATCTTATCTGGTCCCACACCATTACTATTATTTGTTAGCAATAATGGTCCTATATTTAATCTCAATTATACAATCATAAATTAGAGGTCAAGGATTGCCATCCCATGTCCATATCTATCTTCCACTTTGCCCATTATGTAACCAACTGTTCAACCTCAGAATAAGCCATTTACCACTAACCCAAAAAAGAATTTTAATATTATAAAACAATTGTAGAAGACACTAACCTAGATCTATATTTTAGATTTTTTTTGAATGTCAATAATCCACAAGAACATTTTAAATGATTTTTTGACCCAATCCACTATTGCTAGTGACACATCCCCTGATAAATTACAAGCTTTGGTTGGACACCTAGCTCTAGCCCAACAAGTCACATTCAACCAAAGTGATATGTTTTCCCTTGGCTCACTCCATAATAATATATTATAGATAGAATTTTATATAAAAAGGCACAAAGTGAAACATGTCCTTATATATAATGGATTAGGCCTCAACATTGTATCTCTAAACCTCATCAAGCTTCTTTAGTACATAATGGTATATCTTCAACTAGAAATGATAACTATTAAAGCTTATGATAATTAGGAGAGAGAATCATAAGGCACCATTAGCCTACCAGTTATAATTGTGCCTTTGACCCATGATACACTTTGCCATGTTCTTGATCTTGAGTTGTCATATAATATGCTTTTAGGTAGACCTTGGTTACATGAGATTCATGTATTCCTATCAATGTTGCACCAATGTATCAAGTTCTCCCACTCAAGGGTGGAGATGAATATTCTAAGAGATTTGCACCCATATGAATAATAAAAACATCTTAAGGATGAGTTTAAAATCTATAATTACCAATATGACATGAATCTAAGTTCCAAGTAGGATAAAAGAAAGGCCATACTTATTGATATTTTAAAAGACAATTATATAGATCCTAATACCTTGGATTCCCTTTCTCACATGACACCTCTTGAAGCTTCCAATAATTTCACCATTTCAACTAATGGCCTAGGGGAGTATGCAGCCAATGATACTTTTCATATTGCCAATATTCTTTAGGATCCCAAGACTTTTGGAAGACCTAAATTCACCCCACACATGTATTGGCAATGAAAAGGTAAAGATAAACTTCATAATCCAAGACCAGTCATGTTCAACTGACATTTAAATAAGAACAAGACCGTCTTGAAAGAGATGAATCACGGTTATATAATGAAAAATTGGCCAATTGTTACAAGAGAACCAAGTATCTTGTTCCCAATAGGATCATGAAACATCAAGATTATGAAGTAAAAGGCTTTAGATCAAATCAAAAAGTAACCATTGAGCTAATTTCTATGACCAAATACAAAAGACCTTATGGACTTGGATTTAAAATGCCTAGGGGTGATCCCACATATCTTATTCAAGTTCCATCATTAGTGACTAGTGATGATGATATTGAGAATAAGGCCCCAAAGTAAAAACCTCTTTGAGGTGCTTTCTGACTAGGAAAAAAGTAAAGATAAAGGCCAGTCTAGTGGTGAAAAACTATTTCATGCATCATTAGATGGGGGTGTTCCTTATTCAAATTTAGACTAAGAGACCACCAATGATGAACTTGCCTATGGATTTGAGTTTTATTTTGAACAAAAAAAATTGATCAAATTCTTCAATAATTTCTAACTATTTTGTCACATGTCTAGATCTCTCATTAGGGGACTCAGATTCATCATGCCTAAGAGAAGTTGAAGAGCAAGTCTAACAAAGGACCCTAATATAGTCCAATAGTTCAAGTCTTTGCCTACTATCCTAGAAGATGGCTCAACCTTTCTAGTTAAATATATAATATAGGTAAACATTGGGACTCCATTGGACCCAAAATGGATCAAATTAGGTGCATCCCTCATTGAGAAAGAATGTGAAGTCTTTACAACTCTGTTGAGAGAATTTGTAGATATATTTGCATGGGCATATTCTGACATGTCAGGTTTAAACCCTACCTTGATTTTATATCACCTTATGGTAAATCCTAATGCCAAACTAGTTAATTAAAATTTATGCATGATGAATCCTTGCATTGTTTTATTATTAAAGAAAGAGTTGGAAAAAATCATAGAAGCAGGATGTATTCACTTCATTGACTACTCAGAATGGATATCTAATGTTATACCCATTAGCAAAAAGCCTAAATAAATTAGAATATATACTTATTTTCAAGACATAAACAAAGTTTGACCTAAAGATGACTTTCCATTGCCTAATATTGACATGATCATTGACTTCATGGTAGGTTATGAGATGCTTTCACTCATGGATGGCTTTTCAAAATATAACCAGATCAAAATAGCACTAGAAGACTAACATAAAATAGAGTTCACCACTCCATGGGGAACATTTTGTTATTAGATAATTCCATTTAGTCTTAAAAACATTAGAGCCACATATCAAAGATCCATGACTTTCATATTTCATGATATGATGCATGATATTGTTGAAGACTACATTGATGACATACTAGGCAAATTAAAAACCAGGGTCGACCATCCATTAGTGCTATGTAAAATATTTGAAATACTACATGAGTATAAAGTTTGATTGAATCCAAATAAAATTTTTTCAAGTAACCTCAATAAAGTTAGCTAGATTCATTGTGTCTCGTAGGGGCATTGAAGTTGATCTAGCAAAGGTCTAAGCTATAATAGATGTGTCATCACCAACCAATTTGAAGCAGCTCCATAGTTTGCAGGACTAGGTCCAGTCAATCTAATGCTTTATATCTTATTTAGTAGAAGAGTGTCACCCATTTACACATGTTCTAAAGAATGGAATTGTATTCCACTAGGATAATCACTACTAAAAAAAAATTAGTAGATAAAAGATTACCTAGCAAATCTGCTTATTTTGTTACCCCATATGCTAGGAAAACCATTTTTGTTATACCTATCAACCAAAAATAGTGCCTTGGGGGAACTTCTAGATCAAAACTATGATAATGGAAAATATCATGGAGTGTACTACTTAAGTCATACATTGGTCATGTATGAACACATCTATATTCCTATTGAAAAAGCCTATCTAGTTATGGTCTTCGTAGCTCATAAATTATGACACTACATGTTAAACAATAAGATCATGGTCATTTCAAAAGTAGATCCAATCAAGTATATACTATCTATAACATATTTACAAGGTATAATGGCCAAGTGGATCATGTTTATTAGTGAGTTTGACATAGAGTATGTCAATCAAGGGATAGGTCCTTATAGATTAGCTTCTTAAAGCACCCCTTGTAGATATAGAGCCACTCACATTCAAATTTCTTGATGAATCCATAATGACCATCACTGATACACATCTTGAGGAAAATCACTAGAAAATTTATTTTGATGGATCATTCACAACACATGGCTCAAGTGTAGGCCTCTTATTTATTATACCATAGGGGGATCTAATCCCTACATCATTCAAGATCAACTTTCCTTATGCCAATAACATGGTTGAATATGAAGCACTTGTTATAGGGCTTCACCAAGTGGTACAATGGAATGTATCTCATCTAAAGGTTTATGGTGATTTCTAGTTAATCATCAATTAGATTATAGATTATTTTCATACCAAAGTTGACATGTTGGTTCCATATAAAGCCATGGTCGACACTCTCAAGCAACAATTTTTTGACATTTAGGTTGAGCATATACCAAGGGCTAGTAATATAACTGTAGATGTCATGGCTACTATTGGCTCTCTAATTTTACAAATAGATAAAGCTAGAGAGTATCAGTTCCTCATCAAGAATTGGGTCATACCAGCTCATGAACCTTCAATTGTGACAATGATTTGTGATATTGTTGGTCCTAATTCTATCTGATATTCAGATTTTTATAACTATTTTCATGACCAAGTTATACCACCTAACCTATACCAAAAATAAACTAAATCCTTTATCCATCAGTCTACTCATTATACTCTACTTGGATCAACCCTTTACCATCATAGTTTTGATGGAACTCTACTTCATTATTTAACTTCTACTAAATCTACACTAGCATTATGGGAAGTTCATGAAGGAGTATGTAGATCCCACTTTAGTGGGGCCATTATATCTAAAAATATCTTGTGTACTAGTTGTTATTAGCTCATAATGGATGTAGATGCAACAACATATGTAAAGAAGTGCAACAAATGTCAACAACATGCCAATTTGATTCATGCCCTAACTAAGACTTTGAAACTAATGTTTACACCATGGCTATTTGCTACATGGGGCCTTAACCTTATTGATAATATCAATCCCACTTCATTCAATGTCCATAAATATATCTTTACCACCATTAAATATTTCACTAAGTGGGTTGAAGCTATACTCCTCACTTATGTGACTGGAAAACAAATTTCCAAGTTTATCTTCAACCATCTCATTTCTCACTATTGTATCCCCTATGATATTATATCTGATAATGGAGGATCATTTAAGAAAAAGGATGTCAACCACCTATGTGTCAAATATAACATAACACAACATTCTATATGGCATATTACCCTCAGGGTAATATCTAGGCTAATGCATCAAACAAAACCATTATCAATATTCTCAAAAATATTATCAATGATACTGATCATGATTAACACCTTTAGATATTCCATTCCCTTTGGTTATACCATACCAATCATTGTACCCCCATATGATCCATTACATATTCACTTATTTATGGTATAGGAGCCATCTTTCCCATTAAGGTTGAGTTACCTTCACTATGCATATCTTTCAAGCATGTCCTAGATGATCATGACTATCGAGTAGCTTACCTGCAAGAGCTAGACCTACTTGATGAAAAATGAAAAGATATGTTCAAAAATCTTTAGGTATATCATAATTGACTCAAAGGACACTATAATTAGCATGTCAAGCATAGAACATTTGAACTTGGTGATCTTGTTATTAAGAAAACCAAAAGAATACCATAGCTAAGAAGAAGCATCAAGGTAAATTCAAACTAAAATAGATAGGGACTTTCATCATTATTTTATATTATGGATTAGGATCATACAGGCTCAACACACTAGACATAGATGAACTTCTTGAGCCAATGAATATTATTCACCCCAAGAAGTACTATGTTTGAGTGCTATGGTGTATTATTTATAGAGACCATTTTAGTTGTGCTATTTTATCATTATTCTTATTTATACAAATATAATTATTATCCATCCTCTTAGCCTTATCCATTTTGCCATTCCATTCTATTGATTGAGCATGTTTTGAATTCTATCTACCTAGCCTATGTGATCTTGGTCTTACTATTGGTTGCAACTTTTTATCACCAATGAATCTGATCAATTTTAGTAGTTGTTTCAAGCATTTTAGATAGAGATCATATTTTGAAGTAGTATGATAGAAGTTTTGGCAGTTTCATCCTTCATTTTTTATTCCTTTATTATCATTGATCTTGTTATTAATTATAACCACCTATAGGAAAATTAATACCATTGATCTATGTCATTGTGTCCTAATTATAACTGCCTACGAGAAAACTAGGGGAAACATTTGTTTATTAATACTTAACATACCAACTTACCATTTCCTATATAGTACGATGCCCATTTTATTTGAATTGACTACTACATTATTAGAATTCCTTTGTTACAAGGTGGAATTATAGTGACTTGAGGTCTTACTCTGAGACTATGTAGGCAACACTCAATACTTGTAGAGTTCAGCTCAATCACCCTTTACACCATGCTCTCACCATTTTGTGAGTAACCTAAGCCACACTCTCATCATTTTGTGAGTAATATAAGTAAATATATCACCATGTTGTGAGATTTCACCATTTAGTATCTTATTATTCTTGATTGAGTTGAGATACTCTAAATATTCCAAAAAACATTTGTAAAACTATTAGAAAAACCAAAAACAATGACCACTTTTTTGTCTATAGGATTATGGGAACCCTTACTAAGTTTCAAGAAAATCACTTGTCACTTAGTTTCCCCATCATTTTTTGCCTTTTATCCCATGCAGTTACCATTTTTAAAGACCATTCCTATTCTTCTATTACATTCATTATGTTGTTTTCATCAATTATCATTTTCTTCCCATTTCCTAGGAGAATTACATTTAGCCTAAAGTTTTTGTTAGATATTATGTCTATGGAACTATGCAGGAAGCATCCACTTGCCTAGTGCATATGGAGACAACTGGACTAGCCCCTTCCTTTTCTTTTATTCCCCCATTTTACTAGTTTGTTACGTTATCACCTATTATCTAGGGGCAATATTCGTATGGCTTAAATTAAATTGTTTGTGTCTTTGCTTATTTCTTTGTTGTTTTATTCGTGTGCTTGTTTATTTCCTTTTGATACTATTGCCTTGATTTAGTCTATATGCATTCATTAGGTGATTCCTTTCCCAAACTAACAACTGAATCCATCTATATTCATACGTCTACATTGGCATCATAGTTTCTATCATTAGTGCATTGTTTTTTATTGAGTATTAGATTATGGGAGTCAATCCTTAAGAATATTTTAGCCAAGTATTCATGATGTTATACCATGATGCCTACCAATGCATGATACAAAAAACCTTAGCTTTATGAAGTCTATTCAGTAATGGTAGCATCGACATCTCTTCGATATCAACATCTTGATTCAATCCTAATCATATCCCGAATAGAGTAATTAACCACTAAAGAATTTCAACCTTCATTAGTTCAAATGAGCATCTCCATACTAGTCAGTTATCCCAATTCATATTTATCCTTTGTATTAGATTATCATCATCATCAACCAATAAATCATGTTTACCATAATCAGGGTTCAATGATTATAATCACCTATGGGCAAATCATTGCACACCATCCCACCTACATTTTCCAATGATTATAACTACCTATGGGTAAATCATTACACACCATCTCACCTACATTTATCCATGTTTATAAGCACCTTTGGGTAAATCATTATGTTGTCACCACTTTAATTTTTTTCCCATACAAGGGCATGTTGTTATATTATTTGTCTATCTTGACTTAGGTAGCTCCATCTTCTCAATGATTATAACCACGTTTGGGCAAATCATTGTGTTTTCTAGCCACATTACCACTATCAAGGTACAATGCTTATAAACACCTTTGGGCAAACCATTATACACCATCCCACATGCATTCTTAATGATTTTGACTAATTTTTCAAACTCATTGTGTTTTCACCCCATCATTTTCCTTTCTTTCGTTCCCTCATTTTGCTTCTTTCTTTTCAAGGGATTATTTGCTAAAACCTACTTATGCCAACCATTCCCTCAAGGGGGAAACATATAATTAGTTCATCATCATTAAAGTTGTAAGCATATACAACCTTTTCATTCTTTGAAAATATGTTACTATGTTTATAGCTTGTAATTCCTTCCCAAATAAGGACAAACTATAGATACCTAAATATGGCCATCGATAACCTCTAACCAGGCTTTTGACCAATTTCTACCAAAGTGCACAATTTGGCCTAAAAATACTAAAACACATTAAAAGATTTGAAATTGATATATTCAAGTGCCAATTTTTGCTAGGATATCATTAAATGGGGCAATAAATTTATGGGTTAGCTAACTTTGATAAGATCATTTCAAGTTAAAATGCCAATTTCACACCCGGGTGCCTTGGATTGCTCTTTTTTGTTAAATATTTTGCATGAGACATGTGCCTTTGTTATTTTGTGTTGGAAACATACTGAATGGGAATAAAGTTTCAGCACTTCTAACATTTATTCCTAATTCCAATTCAATCAAAATTTGAGCCAATAACAAGACATTTTAACCAATTTGATTAATTTGTGTACCAAGAGCCAAAATTTGCACCAAAGTTGACTAATCATGTTTTGGGCTAATTAAACCAAATTAGGGCCTTAATTTAATTTTACATGGAACTTTTTGAATATATCTTTATTGAAAAATGATTGTGAATATTTGCATCATCAAGTGACATTAGTTCTTGGGAAGACATCCCTAAGCCATAAATGCATAAAATATCAAGGTTAACCCCTCCCATGCCTCATTAAGACCTTCCATGCCTCTTTATCCCAAATATTAATGGAGATATTTGTAGAATGAATTTCATATTTAGATTTATTCATCGCCACACATCTCAATCTTAAGATGGACAGTCATGGTTGATCCTCAAACCATTCCAAAAATCTATAAATAGGAGGCCTTGCCTATTGAATTTTAAGCTCTCACATGCCAAAGTTATAATTCTAAATTTATTCTAAAGCTTCATGAAAATTATTGTTATAATTTACAAATATTGAGCCAAGCCAAGCCAAGCCAAATACACAAGGTGATAAGGAGAGATGGAAGTAACCAAGCTTCTATTGATGCAGACTTTATGAGCACAAATCGAGCAAGCCACTACAATAAGCATTTTGGATCATCCAAGAAAGGTGAAATAAAGGTTTCTTTTGATTTTTAGTTTTTTTTTCCATTCATGTTTTGTTAACTAAGCTCCCCCTAGTAACTAGGCCTAGAGATATGCTATTGTATTTATTTCAATTTTGATTTCATTTTGGAACTAACATAATACTAACCACCTCTATTGAGTCAAATTCCTTGTCTACAAACTTAATAGTAGTTAGGGGATTTGATGTTCAATGCTTGATATAGGTCACCACCCATAGGAAATCTCCAAATTCAACTAAAATGAACACCTACAACCTTATATATTACTTGGACTATCCAAAACAATTATATTTTGGAAACAAAATGACTGAGAGGGGGGTGAATCAATCTTTAAAAACTTTCTTATACAATCTTACTTAAGCAATCATAAATCATTTAGACAAGCATATATATATATATATATATATATATATATATATATGTATGTATGTATGTATGTATATATCATAAACACCAATCCACAAGATCATGAAACACATTAATATATTATATATGCGGGAAACCCTCAAGGGGAAGAAAACCCATTGATGATGCAAATGGACTACATTACTATTGTTGGTCAAATTTCACTCTCAAGTTTGCATCTTTCAAATTTAACCAAGTATAATATTCATAAATTTTATTTGAAAGGAGTATTTCTCATTGAGTCCCAAGAAAAACACCAAGTGTTATTTCATTTAGAGACTTTGGTCTTTTGGCCAGGTGTTATTTCATTTAGAGGTTTTGTTTCAGGTTTTTATTCAAAGTGTCAGGAATTATTTCATACATTTTGTCCTAAAAAAGTTTCCTAAAAGGGCATTTAGGGAAAATGATTCTTCTTAGCTTTTCCAAAAGGGACATTTCAAAATTTATGAAGGTATTTTCTTAGGGATTTTTGAAGGTCCATTTTAGAAAGTCAAAGGGATCATTTGCAAATTTTCTAAAGGACACCTCCATCTTTTTGAAAAGGTCATTTTCAAATTTTCTGAAGGGACATTTTTAAAGAGCTAAAAGGTACTTCAAAAAAAGTCTAAAGGAATTTTCAAGCAAGGTACCCTATTTAAAAGTTTAAAGGATTGTTTTTATTTTAGGAAGTAAACCAAATAGAAAATCCTAAAAGTACATTTCAAAAAATCTAAAGGGTATTTTCCTTTCGAAAGGGTCATTTGCAAGAGTTTGAAAGGATCATCTTCAAATTTTTGAAGGGAAATTTACAAGTGATGGAGGGTCATTTATAGATTGCCAAATGACCATTTATTTTAGCTGAAGGGCAAAATGACAAAAGTCTAAAGGGACAAATGGAAAGTCTAAAAGAATTATTTCAAAAAGATTGTCTAAGTAATTCTTTCATAAAACTTATCTTCATTGAAAAGAGGTCAAAGCCCAATTATTTCAAACATTTTGTTTGATAAAAATGAAACAAAAGGCCTAAAATATTATTTAGGAAAATTATCCATAAGAATTGCCAAGAGAAAGTTTGAATGATTTCTTTGAGGAAAAGTGCCAAGACAAAAATTTTGAAGGAGAAAAATGCTAAAATAAAGAGTCTAAGGATAGTGTTATGAATGAATAAGGAAGGTGAATTCCCTATAAAAATCAATTTTAAATTATGGAAAATATAAATTGATGTTAAAATACTTGGTGAGAACATGAGAGCAAACATGGAGGTAATAAATGGTTGAATCCCGAGCATCTAGTGTAGACAAAGTAAGTAGAATGGATAGGTTAATAGTTTGAGTCATTGTTAGTAGCTGAGCAAATAAAAGAGCTTCCAAAAAATCAATAAACATAGGTGTCTAAAATATGGCTGGCAGTTAAGAAAATCATTTTTTTAACTATCTCCATAAGTCATATTTCCTTTAGTAGTGCTATGTGTTGGCTCCGCTATTTTTGGTTTCGAATGCTCATAGATGATTTTTGATAGAAACCATTTCCTATGTCAATTCTTAAGGTCTTATGCCACTTTTCACCATTCTTATGACTAGTTTCAAATAAGTGTAACTCCTAACATGATATGGCTTTCCCCATCCCTCTCTCTCATGCATTTGTAACTGATCTTCATATTGGTAACACATGTCCTTGTGCCTCTTCAACTTATCTTCTCTCTCTCTTCCACAAAATTCTATAAATTGAGCCATTTTTGGCTATTTTAAGGGGCCACATTTTTAGTATGGTGAAGTCCTGCTAAAAGGACATTACACTTTTCTTTTGAACATTGAATACAAGTCCAATTATAAGTTGTGAACATTTTGTCGAAGTGTGTGAGTGATGTATAATGGAGCTAAGTGATGGTATCATCCTTACTCCCTTTATCTTTCATGTTTAATCAAGGTTTATTATGTTAATAGGTCATGTGAAGTGTGTTGAATGTGTTAATCTCTCTTTCAATTATGTAATTATATCTATGGTGTGCAATCTACCCTTTAGGTAAAGTATCTTGTTGATTGTCCCAAGCATATGACCTTCACATTGAAACACTATGGTAGGATCTTTCAATGTATGGAATTGGACTTGAAAATAATTGTTTCTTAGTTGAAGTATGATAGTCTATGGGATATATTCTTGGTGGATTGCCTCTCTATCATAGTTTCCATTTTATGCAAACTCTTGACTCTTTTCATGAACAAGCATTAAGATAGGTGGTAAATACTTAGAGAAGACTTCAGATAGCTATCCCTTTCAATCCTAGAGATTCATCTCTCCTAAAATTTCCAAAAAACTTGATAGATGATTCAATGTTGCATAAAATTTAAGGATATTCATAAAGATTCCTAGTGTGTAAAATTTGATGACAATAGTTCTGGCATGCCTGATGGGATAGTTGCCCCTAATTGTTTCAATGTTAAGGTGAATGTTGGCCTTGAAAAGTCTAAGGTTGTAGATTTTTTCTTAATCCAACATTTGGATACTCTAAAAGGTGATAATCTCTAGTTGTAGATCAAGTTTTCCATACTATACTTCATGGTCCTTACTAGATCATCTTCTAGTAGAGTTTTCAATCAAGTTCCTCTACCTAAAAATCCCCTTGAAGAACAACACCTTGAACCTTTCTTAAATTTTAGAGATATTAAACAAGAAGGTTTTGAAGATGAGTAAAAAGAAGTGGAAGAGATAGGAGACCAAGAGGAAGGAGAAGATATGGCTATGTGACATCTTTTCCTAGCCTTCAACACCCAAAATCCAATTAACCTTCCTACATATGACCCTATTCCTCCCAATGCTACCAGAAATATTCCAAGATTAAATGGAGAGGGTCATATCACCCCATCTAAGCACATTAGGGACATTTCAAACTTTTTTTATTTCCATAATGTTACTCAAGCCAACATAGCCATTGGATTGCTTTCCATGTCCTTGAAGGGTAAGGCACTTGATTGGTATATAAATTTGGAAGGTGGTTGCATCATGAATTGGGGTGACTTTTGGGAATTATTGGTGAGTAGTTTTGAGAACAAGATGGATCACTCTTCATTAATCCACAATTTTAATGTGATAAATAAAGGTCCTAATGATTCCATGAGAGATTTCAAAAAGCATGCCATAGTTTGCCACCTATCATGAAGCCTCCTCCAAGCTTTGTGTTCCCCACATATCTCAAGGATATTATCACTAATGTGGAATTCATGTTGCAATCAATGGGAGGATTTTATTTACTTGAGGCATATGAGATATCCATTGAAGCTGAGAATAGTTTGATACAAGCTAGGAGATTATCCCCTAGAGTTTACATGCCCTTGTTGTCTCATGGTTCAGTTGAAAATATAAGTATAACACTAGTTATTAATGCCAATTTCAAGCCTAAAACCACTCCAAAGAATTTAGATAATAATATTTATAAGGATGAAGTGATTAGATCATTGCAAGCCTAACTCAGACAAGCCTAATTGCATGTAAGTGCTTCACCCAATCCTCAATACTATCCCCAACAAGGCTATAGACCTCCACCCCAATAAAACTATGAAGGAAAAGGATAAGGTTAACAAGATTTAAATAGGAATCCCAATGCCTATAATCCTAATTCCTTTCAATCTACAAGGGTTTTTGTTCTAGTCCATACTAATTTGGTTTTAGGAGAAGAGCATATGGATCATTAGGGACAATCTCAAGGAGAATTTTAGAATTATGGTGGAGAAGTTTTTCATGATTTTTTGGCATAAGAAAGAGATAATCCTTACCTTAAATCAAAATAATAACATCTCATACAAGTGAACACTCATGAAGAAGGTAGCAGCCAAGGTACTATTCTCATGAACTTTCAAAAATAAGATGACTATGTGTTCAATCAAAGTACATCAATAAAAACTAACACAATAGCTAAAAAAATATTTTTGGGAGATGTTGCCAAAGCACATGTGACTCCAAGTGATGCATTTACAAGGCCATAAGGTGTGAATCCCAATATAGCACCTCTTACTAGTCACATTCATCATCAAAGTTAGAATGTAAGTAAGGTTGCCAAGCCTACAATACATCAAGTACAAGATTCCTCACTACCCCCAAGGATGCAATAAAAGGTAAATATTTCCCCTATAAACATCATTAACTCTTTAAAGAACACCAAGACTAGTATATCTCTTTGGGAAGTCTTGAAAATGCCTAGTCAAAAAGAACCCCTACAAGAATAGCTTGCTAATATCAATGTATCCCCTCAAGCTCCAAGGTACCATGGTGTGGCTCTTGACAACACACCAAGTCATGTCTTAGAGCCCTCCATAAAATCTGAAAAACCTCCACCTTTCTACCTCACACTCATTCTAGGAGACAAATTGGTTCACAATTGCATTGTGCATAGTGGGGCTAGTACCATGGTTATGCCTAAGGTGGTTGTCAATAAGTTGGGGTTAAGTTATGAACCACATAGAAAGGGAGTGTTGAAACTTGATGGAACTCCAACCAAGATAGTGAGACTAGTTAAATATTTTAAATTTTTTCTACATGATTGTCTAAGCTTCCTTATTATGCAAAACATTATGGTGGTAGACCTTCCAACTCACTTTGTTATTTTCTTGTCATGGGACTTCATGGATAAAATTAGAGGATATATTTCTACTAATTTGCCTTTTCTAATTTTTAGAATAAGGTATGGAGCCAAGGTGACCATAAGAACACAACCCTTGGCAAGGTTTCATATTGAACCATATGTGGAGTCAAGTTCAAATCAGAATTGTGTGATTAATGAAGAAGAAGGTGTCATCGAAGGTGAAGAATCCTCCTCTCTTGAAGGTATTTCTAACCTTTTCCTTAATGATTATGGTAATCAAACATATGGGCATTATCCTTATGCAGATATGGAATAAATTGATTTGGGGACTTATTGTGTACATGAGGAAGATACTCCTATACCTCTGATTGCAAATGAAGATAATAAAGTATAAGAGATATGTCCTACTTGTTTATTCCTCCTCAAGATGATAAAGTACTTGTCTAAGCTTATAATGAGTCCCATGTGACCAACAATCAGTCCTCTCTATCTTGTTCTCCACCTAATCCAATTAGTTCTCCTCCAAGTCATGCCATTACTACTTTTAAAGAATCTCTTGTTGGCTACCAATAATACATGATAGAGCTTGATACTAGATATAGTGGTGATCAAGTAATTCCAAGTGTTTATATTAAGAGCATAAGGAATGGGTTAGAACAAATAGAAAGGGAGTGGATACCTACAGAGGAGGCTAAATGGTCATATTTTACCTATGAAGTGCTTGAGGTTTGTAGCCCAGTTTACAATCTAGTAGATAAATTGATAGCCCATGAAACCAATCCATCTTGGCAATCTCAAGATGCCCCAAACTCTTTATCCATTACCCAAAACTTCCCTTATTGAGAGTCTATCCTAAAAAAAACCAAAAGAGGGAAGAAACCATGGTGGAACAAGAATATTATGAAGAAGGAATAGAGGTTTCAGATTGGTTGAATGATGAGAAAGATCTAACTCCTTGTGAAAGTGATGATCCTTGTGTTGAAAATGATACTTTAGAAGGACTTCTTTTGAATCCTAAATAAGAAATGTTTTCTCTCATTATCCCTTTCCATGATGCAAATAAACCAAAAGAAGATGGATTATGGCATATGTTTGAAGACATATACAATGAATTTGAAATCCAAAAATGGCCTTCAAGTCCTATAGAACTAACCATAAGCCATGATAAGCTAGAAGTTGGAAAATAGGTATGTGTTGAAGAATGTTATCACCAAGAGATTTTGGATCAAGGTGCAATAATATATGATGATCTTGGGACCCTTGAAGATGAGTTGAGGATTGATTCTACAATCACTCATAAATATGATTCTATCATCATTAAATAGGAATTTAATCATGTGATACTTCTAGATTTACATGATACAATACTTCTTGGAGAGTTTGAAAAATGTTTGATGATTGAGAAAGAAGATGAGATGTATCAAGGAGACATGAACTTACAATAGGTTGCCCTATTTATAGACATGTAAATTTGATATGAGGATAAAAGAGGGAAATAATGTGAGACATGTTTCCAAAACCAAGAGGACTTCACCTACTTGGGAGATCTATTTGAGATGAATTCATCAAGTGACATGACAAGTCAAGGAACAAAGAGAAAATGTGAGTCATCTAGTATCACACCCAAAAAGAAACACACATGAAATCCTCATTCATATAATGAGGAGGGAAATTAAAGATAATCCCCTTTTGATCTATGAAGGGGTTCTGATCAAGATGTATGTACATATTAGTTTATTTTTAGTTTTGCTTTGTGTTTTCTAAGTGCTTAGTAGCACAAGTGTGTCTTTTTCTTCTGTTTTGCTTTTGTCTTGTGTGTGTTGTTCTTTCTTTGTGTGTCTTGTGTAATTTTAGTTGTCTTGTTGTCAATTCAAGGTCTATTCATGTCATTTTGGGTGCCTATATGCATGAATCCATGCCCAATGGAAGGATTTAGGCAAGTGGTCTTAGGAATAATAGGCATGCCATCCCTAAGAATCACTAAGAATGTTGGTCAAATTTCACTCCCAAGTTTGTATCTTTCAAATTTGACCAAGTAAAATATTCAAAAAATTTCTTCAAAAGGAGTATTTCTCATTGAGTTGTAGCAAAAATACCAAGTTTTTTTCATTCAAAGACTTTGTTTTTGTCTTTTGGCTGGGTGCTATTTATTTTAGAGGTTTTGTTTTGGGTTTTTTATTCAAAGTGTCAAGAATTATTTTAGATATTTTATTCAAAACAAGTTGGGCACTTAGTGAAAATGGTACTTCTCATATTTTCCAAAAGGGATATTTCAAAATTTTCAAAGGACATTTTTAGAGGTTTTTGAAGGTCCATTTCAGAAATCGGAAGGGGTCATTTGTAAATTTTACGAAGGGCACCTCCATCTTTCTGAAAAGGTCATTTTCAAATTTTTTGAAGGGACATTTTTAGAGAGCTAAAAGGTACTTTACAAAAATTTTGAAGGAATTTTCAATCAAGGTGCCCAATTCAAAAGTCTAAAGGATTGTTTTTCTTTCAAGAACTAAACCAAATAGAAAATCCAAAAAGTACATTTCAAAAAATCCAAAGGGTATTTTCCTTTTAAAAGGGTCATTTGAAAAAAGTCTGAAAGGATCATCTTAAAATTTTTGAAGGGACATTTCCAAGTGTTAGAGGGTTATTTACAGATTGTCGAAGGACCATTTTTTTTAGTTGAAGGAAAAAAGACAAAATCTGAAGGGCCAAATGGAAAGTCTGAAGGAATTATTTCAAAAAGTTTGTCCGAATAATTCTTTTAAAAAACTTGTCCACATCTAAAAGAGGTCAAAGCCCAATTTTTTTAGACATTTTATTTGATACAAAGGAAACAAAAGGCCTGAAAGATTATTTGTGAAAATTATCTACAGTGATTTCCAAGAGAAAGATTAAATGAATTCTTTAAATAAAAGTGTCGAGACAAAAAGTCCAAAGGAGAAAAGTGCCAAAATAAAGAGTTCAAGAAAAATGTTTTGAATGAACAAGAAAGGTGAAGGCCCTACAAACATCAATTTCAAACTATGGAAAATAGTCATTGATGTCAAAAGACTTGGTGAGAACATGAGATCAAACATGGAGGTAACAAATGGTTGAGTCTTGATCATTTGGTGTAGATAAAGCAAGAAAAATGGATAGGTTGATAGTTCAATTTATTACTAACAACTGACCAAATCAAAGAGCTTCCAAGAAATCAACAAACATAGGTGTCCAAAAGATGGTTGGTAGTTAAGAAAAGTATTTTTTTAACTATCACCATAATTCCCATTTCCCTCAATAGTGCTATGTGTTGGATCCTCTATTTTTAGTTTTGAATGATCATAGATGATTTTTGATAGAAACCATTTCTATGTTAATTTTGAAGGTCTTATGCCACTTTTCACCATTCTTATGACTAGTTTCAAATAAGTGTAACTCCTAACATGATATGTCTCACCCCATCCCTCTCTCTCTCATGCATTTGTAACTGATCTTAATGTTGGTGACACATATCCTTGTGCCTCTTCAACTTCTCTTCTCTCTCTTCCTCAAAGTTCTATAAATTGAGCCATTGTTGGCTATTGTAAGGGACCACATTTTTGGTATGGTGAAGCCCTAATAAAATGACATTATAATTTTATTTTGAACATTGAATACAAGTCCAATTATAAGTTTTGAACATTTTGTCTAAGTGTGTGAGTGATGTATAATGGAGCTAAGTGATGGTATCATCCTTACTCCCTTTATCCTTCATGTTTAAGCAAGGGTTCTAATGTTAACAGGTCATGTGAAGTGTGTTGAATGTATTAATATCTATTTCAAGTATGTAATTTTATCTATGGTGTGAAATCTTCCCCTTAGGTCAAGTATCTTGTTGATTGTCCAAAGAATATTACCTTCACATTAAAACACTATGTTAGGATCTTTTAATGCATGAAATTGGTCTTAAAAATCATTATTGCTTAATAGAAGTATGATAGTCTATGGGATATATTCTTGGTGGATCACCTCTTGAGCATAATTTCCATTTCATGAAAACTCTTGAATTTTTTCATGAAAAAGCATTAAGATAGGTGATAGATACTTAGAGAAGAATTCAGGGAGCTAGCCCTTTCAATCCTAGAGATTCATCTCACCTACAAGTTCCCACAAACTTGAGAGATGATTCAATGTTACATAAAATTTAAGGAGCTTCATAGAGATTCCCAATTTGTAAAATTTAATGACCAAAAATATAATATAAACACCAAATTTATTGAATAACCAACTTCACATGGAGCACCAACCCCAACTAGCAAAGCACCAACTTAGGATTTAGCAAGCACCCATTAATAAAGAAACACCAACCCCCTAGATGATTTAGCACCAAATCAACCACCAAAACACTTGATCACCTTTAGAATACATTGTTTCTAATATAATAGATGATTATCTCCTTCCTTAGCTCTTCACACACTTGTATCCCTCTCGAAAGTGGTCTCTAGCCTTCTTCACTCAACTAGCCCTCTTCTTGACTTAATTAGGTCATGTGACCTTATTTATCATACACAAAACCTATATCAAAACTTCATTATATATTTTATACACTCAATTTATGGTTTACAATACCTTATTCTACTCTATAATCTTTTATGTTATCCACTTGCACTCTTCACATCATAATAGGCCTAAAATTACTTAATATTCATACAAGTTTATTATTCATGTCCTTCTTAGTCATAAAAACACCATTAACCTATTATTATACCATGAAATTAATATTATGACATCTCATATACATGTATAAAACATTCTTTGAGTCCCTTTAGGTCTGACTTACCTCAATTAGGCTATATCTCATCTTTAGGTCTTATAAAGACCTAATCACATTAGGCCTACTTAACACACGTTTACCATTTAATATTATTGGAGAACATTAAAAAAAAATCATGGAATAAAAACATCATATTATATCTTAATATACCCTTGATAATATCATCTATGATCCATAACATGTTTTAGCTTAGACCATTACTTGGAGCACATCATTAGTATTGTTCATATTAGGCCTATGCACATCTAAAAAGTCTATCTTCAATAGTTGAAGCATAAACACAAATTTTACAAAAAATCATGGAAAAAATATATACATACATAATATACATTACCTTATGGTCATCACTGTATTCATTATACTTCATAACTCAAGTTAAAAAGACTCAAACCCTTCTCTGCAAGTAGCCCACTCAGAACTACCAACTAGCCTCAAAATATAGTCATGAAAACTTGAAATTTTGATACTTGAAGGAAAATATTAAATGTATTAAAATTTATGACAAATATCTTATAAATTCCTTACATCAACCTCCATCAAAAATATCACAAGCATTAATGGCAACTATTAGTATTGTAGACCAATCTGTTGATCTTCTCTCTCATAAACCTTAATCAAACAAGCCATTTTAGCTTCAATGTTCTAAATTATTATACTAGATTCCAATATTATTAAAAGAATAAATATTAATTTAAAATAAACAACAAAAACATCATGTGAATTAGGTTCATTAACTTTGGTAAAAGAGCATCCAACTCATCACTGTATCTTGCTTCCCCAGATCTACCAGTTTAACTTCAAACACAATCATGGTGATAATAAATTTTAACACTTGTGTAGACACTTTAAGGAAATTATTATTCATTTTAATGATCTTATGAGATCATTTGGTAATTTTCAAATATAAATATACCATAATCAAGTGACAATATTAGTCTTGTAGACCAATCTCATAACCTTACACCTTCACTATCTTATCTGCACTAGATAGGTCAAATTATGAGCAACATTTTAAACATATCCACTAAAATTTAAAACAGATATCCAAAAATAACATATATTAAAGGTCTTTAACAACTTATCCATGCACTCAGATTCATCCCTAGTCCATGACAACACAACCCTACTCAACTTCTTACTTCTACCTAGTTTTCTCATTGTCTACAACATTAGGCCTTTTAGTGATAGATAAACTTGTATAACTAGTTTATCAACACTAATATATATAACATTCTTATAAACTAATTTATACATAATATAAAAGTATCAATCTTCAAATTTCATCAAATTATCAACATTGAATCAGTCAACTCTGCCTATTACAACAAATCTTTGAGAAATAAGGCCTTTTCTATAGGGTCCACTCACTCACTTGACAAAATAATCACACCTAAAGATGTCTAAGAGAGTTTAATACAACCTAAAATCACTTACATAGTCATTATAAACCATTCTAGGCTGTTTTGATCAAGATATTTTTCATTGGGTTAATGTCAGGGTTTTAGAGAGGGTTAACGATTGTTCATAAAGCTTAGCCCCTTAATTCATAAAAAAAATGCTTGGAACCTTGATCTAGGACCATTCCATATATACCATGAATGTATTATTTTCCCATTTAGAGGTTAAATGTTCTAATGAGTACTTGAAAGTTCTTCTTGAGTTGAGAATCCTTCATTATGTGCACACAAGAAACCTCAAAACTAATTTCCATGCCTTTTCTTGCAAACTTTAACCTCAAAATTGGTCAATACACCTAAAAAACATGAAATACATTTTTAAATTCAAAAATAATCATAATTTCCTTATAAAATTATCATGATACCCCATTTGGTTTCCATCTCTCTCTTTACTATATAGGCTTTTGACTTGCAAGTCACATTAGATCTTGAAACTAACCTTCTAACCACTATCCATGTAATCTCCACCTCACTCACTTGATCAAGAAAATTATCACATTATATAAAACTAATTTTAATCCTTCATATACCTTGATTATACCTCATTACACCTCATCAAGTCAGCCAGGGTCTAGAACTAGTTTAGTTACATGCTAATTTTTTAGGTTCTACACCTATGGACTCACCTTGAAGCTCTCCTAAGTGATCCAAAGCTTCATATACATGTTCAAACATCATTTTATTCATATTTACATTCATATCACTAGGAAACCATGCTCCTTCATGTACAATAATAGGCATCTTATGCACAATCCTTCTCAAGTCTTTTTTTAGGTTCAAAGACTTGACGACTTTCGTAACTAATCTTGAAATACTCTTTGATGATTCTTTAACTTGATAACATGCCTTTAAAGATACTTAGACAATATAATAAATATTCACACACCTATTCATTCTCATCATGAAGATGCTCATGATATGACTATGTTTTTTTTAAGTAGGCTTCTAAATACACCTAGTACTCAAAACATGCTTACCTTGACTTGATCATAAAACCTCTTTGTGATAACACTAAAAGTCATCACACTAACCTGAATCATGACATTGACATTATAAGAATAATTATGTTGAATTAAAACTCTATATTAATATAAATAGATCAAGTTACCTTCAAATTCTCTCTTATCACATATCTTCCTTATCACATATCACTTCACTATGCTTCTTTACTAGATGTACCTTGACCTTAATGACATTAACCTTGATCTTGACATCAATGACAATAATTCTCAATAGTAGAGATTTGGATTAATATATTTGGAAGAAAGGTTAGATTTTTAACATGTTTGGATCCACCTCTATAATTTTTCCATCAGTTGAATGAGGTCTTCAAACCAAATGAATAGAGTAAAGGAAAGTTTCACACCTCAGCCTATAGTCAACTCAGTCCATAAACTAGCTAAGGAAAATGGAAGAAGTGAAAGTTAGGAGGTAGGCAGAGTTGTATAATGAATTGAACATGTGTATATCACTCTAATAATGGTAAGACCAACTTTATATGTTCTTGTATAAATCCAAACAGATCAAAGACTTATTCTAGCTCTACACTCAGTTTGAGGTTTATCAATACCTTGTATAGTCATCGACTTGGTAAGTCTATCTTGAAAATTTGAAAGGTTGATGACCCTAGAGGAGTAATATATCTATGAAATGTTATGTATATGGTAATAATGACCCAATATATCTTCCAAAATATTCATCTTAGTAGGATAAGTAGGTGAGATGCCCTTTATTCTATCTCAAATAAAGGGCGCTCCCAAGTTTTCTAGACTACAGGTTGGGTGAGTGAATGGTAAGGGAACGAGTTGTAAGTATTGGAATATTTTAGAAGGATATGAAATGTTTTTTTATCATGAAAAATCATGGATAAGGCCCTTCAATCTTGAGAAACCACTAAGAGGTGGTTGTGGGCAACTGGAGCATAGTCAGGCCTATTAGGCCTAGACTAAACCTATACCCTATTAATGTTTGCCTTCAATTTTAAGGCAAGATGAAATCTCAAATAAATTTTATGAAATTTATTGTAAGTTATAAATTCTCCAACATCATTTGGTTTGTAGATATATTACACAAGTTGGTCAAATTTGGTATATTTCACCTCAAACCTATTCAGAATGCACTCAAAAGCTTGAGAGGCTAATTTCAAGAGATCACACCTATAAAGATTTTTTACATGGTGACCTAAGAAGTTGGGGAAATTTTAGGAGTGTCTTGGTCTTAAAATTTATGGAACTTTTTGGAAGGTTAGATATCAATATTTTATGAACAATCTTTAAGAGCTAAAACCCTCCTAAAGCCTTGGTTTTGACCCGATAGAGAACATAGGTAATAATATGAACTCATAATGGGTATTATAGTCTATAAAATATTTTTAAATTATATAGGACTATATTATTATCTTTACCATCTAATGTTTTTGTACTCTACTTATAGGGATAGGGTATAAAACTTGGTTTTTTCTAGGTTTTTATGTGTTTTGTAGGTGTACAGGAGATTTGAAGAGAGATAATATTTAGGAAGATCAATTGAGAATTTAATAAATATTTATGTCCATTTCTCATATCAGATGAACATAGAAACACTTTTTATAACTCATTCACTTCAATCAGTCTATGGTAGATAGTGAAAATGAAGAATGACTACCAAGTGAGAAGATAAGTCCAATTGGGGTCCTTTTAGGTATGATTCATGGATTTAAAAGTAAGGTGACTCTATAAAAAATTTATAACACACTTTACATGTATTTTATTGATCAACTAAAGGACACTTGGGTGATAAATGTGAATAATGAGTGAAAGAGTGGTAATAAATGACTACAAATGGTGAGAATAAGTGTCCAAAAGAAGGCTATGAGTTAGGGACACATCTTATGACTATTATGGTGTGTTTCTAACCCCTCCTTGATATTTAATATGTTTAAATTCTCACTATTCATATTTAAAGTAGTCAAAAGATACCTAATCATAATGCAATTTCAAGAAGGTGATTAAAAGGTCTCTACACTAGTTTTGGAGAGTTTGATGCTTTAGGTGGACATTTGTCCAAGAGAAAATTCTATAAATTTTTTATTCACCTTATTCTCCTTCAATTTAATTATTATTCATTCCTTGACATGTGGAATTTTGACCCTTGAACTTCTATTCTCTCTCTCTCTTTTCTCACATATTCTATAAATATAAGCCATTTTGGATCTTGTATTTCAATTCCACACCTAGTATGGTGAAGACCTATTGGTTTGATATTGTACTTTGCCTTTGAAATAAGATATGAAATATATTTTTAGGTTCACAAACTATATTTTATAATTATTTGAAGTGATGTATAGTGAAAATTCAAGTGTTTGATATCTATCCTTACTTTCTCTTAATCCTTCCATGTTTGATGCAAGTTATTTCCACTCTAACAGGTCACATGAAGTGTTGTCAAGTGTATGGGTCTATTTTTAATTGTATAAGTATTTTTAGTGTATGAAAATTATCTCTCTTCACCTACCTTAAGTAATTTCATGCATATCACCTCCTTGTTTGAAATACTAATGTTAGAGAAATTTAGGATTCTAAGACTAGTGTTTTAGGTCATGTCTCTTAGTTCAATAGTATGGTAATCTTATGGATATATTTTTGGTGTATCATCCCCTTAGATTATCTTACTTTCATGTATATTTATATCCCTTTTCATACAAGAAATAAATTAATTTAGGTGATAAGAAATTAAGGATTAATCTAGGTAGCTAGCCTTAAACCAAAAGGTCTATCTCTACTATAGGCAACCCACAGGACTAGAGGTATTCTAATGTTTCCCAAATATTAGAGTATGCTTGAAAAAAATCCTATATGGTGAAATATTTTTTGATAATAGTTATGGCATGCTTGGTGGGATGATTTTATCAAAGATAACTTGTCAAGGTGAATGTTAGTCTTGAAAACATCACAACTGCATATGGTGTTCTACTCAACATTTGGAGAATCCATTCAAGGTAATATCTAGTGTAAGAGTACTTTACAAGCCATCAAGATCAAGAAAGTGAAGATAAACTTAAGGAGAACATGGCTATGAAACATGCCTTCCCAACCTTTAACACATAAAATCCCATTCACTTAAATATATATGATGATATACCCCCTAATGCTACTAAACGTGTTCCCACATTCAATGGTGAAGGTTATGTTACTCCTAGTGATAATATTAGAGATATCTCAAACTTATACAAATTTCATAATGTCACTGAGGTTGACATTTCCATTAGACTCCTTTCCATGTCCCTTAGATGGAAATCACTTAAATGGTATAGGATGTTGATCGAAGGGTATATCACAACTTGGGATGATTTCTGAGAGCTATTGATATCAAGTTTTGAAGATAAGAATGATCACACATTACTCATTCATTAGCTCAATATGATTCAAAAACCCCCTAAGGAGATAATGCATGATTTTAATGAGAGATTCCAGATTACTTGGCATAAGCTACCTCCTCTTATGAAACCACCTAAAATCTTTGTGTTTCCCACATATATAAGGTCAATTGGTACTAATATCCATAATGTTGCAATACATGGGTAGTTACACCTTACATAAAGTATATGGCATTTCCATTAGAGCTAAGATGGCCTAATAAAAGATGGAAGGTTGCCTCTAAATGATTTTATGCCTCTACTTCCTAATATGTCTACCGATACTCCAAGTTTTGTTCAACTTCCTAATGCAAATGCCAAGTCAATGATTAATCCTAAGAAGGTAGAAGATATAATTGATTGAAAGGCAAGGTATCAATCCTTAGAGGCTCAAAATAGGCAACCTAATCTATAGTATGGTATGAATCCAAACCTTGATCCCTATCCTTAGCAAGGAAATAGGTTCCCACCTCAATAATATGGTTAAGGTTGTGGTCAAGAAGAGCCTAAATTCAATAGGGTTGCCAATGTATACAATCCCATTTCCACCTCTAATACAAGAGTAATGGTACCATTCATAGTAATTTTGTCCAAAGATAAGAATGGTAGCAAGGAAAATTCATGGATTATAGTGAACGTGGAGAGAAATATTTGTTGTCTCAAGGAGGAGTGACTCTTCAACTATCAATAAATAATAAATTTCTCATGCAAGCAAATGACATATGGCATCCTCCTCAAGGAGTGAAATTTGTAGTATGAAACCTATGTTCTCAACCAAGGTAATTTAATTTCAAAATAATATAGAAAAGAGGAAGGCCATGGGATATTCCCATAATGTTCATACAAGTTCAAGTATCCCTCCTACAAGGCATCAAGGTATGACTACAAGTATGGTAGTCTCTAAAACTTTTTCACCTACTTCAAATCAGAATGTTGGAAAGCCTACTCAAAATATTCTAATGCCTCAATATCAAAACACCTCTTTGCCTTTAAGGACTCAATAAAATGTGATTGCTCCTACTCTAAACATTATTGACTCTTTAAATAATGCCAAGGCATCCTTGTCTCTTTGGGATCTACTTCACTTGCTTGGTCAAAAAGAAATCCTTCAAGAGTAGTTGTCTCAAATTCATATTAGCATTAAACCATCAAGTCATGGTAATGTTTTTCTCACTAATTCTCCCATACACATTGTTGATTCCTCTTCCAAATCTGAAAATCCTCCACCCTCTTACCTTACTCTCATTGTGAAGGACAAACTTGTTCACAACTGCATAGTGGATAGTAGGGCTAGTACCTTAGTGATTCCCAAGGTTTTAGATAATAAATTGGACCTAAAATATAAACCATACATTAAGGGTGTACTTCATCTTTATGGGACATATACTAATTTATTAGTACTTATTAAAGGATTTAGATTTTTCCTTCATGATTTCCCAAGCTTCCCTACCTTTAAGACATTGTAGTGGTTGACTTGCTTTCTCAATTTACTATCGACCTATCAAGGGATTTCATAACCAAGATAGGAGGCTACCTCTTAGTTCATTTGTACTTACTAGCCTTCAAGATAAGGTATGTATTAAATGTAACCATTAGAACTCAACCACTATCTAAGTTCCATATTGATCCCTATGTAGAAGCAAGCTCTAATTTAAAATGTGTCATCAATGATAAAAAGGAGTCTATTATGGATGATGTAAAATCTTAAGCTTAAGGTCATATATGATCTATTTGTATATTAGTATGGTTTAGACACCTATGAATATGATCCATACACTTACTTTGAGATAATTGGATTTGGCACATACATCATCCATGAAGGATCATATGAACATTCTAAGGTAAGCATTGAACATTATTTTCCATAAGTTGTTAAGGGAAATTACCTTATTCATATGTATTATTATGATAGTTTTCAAAGCATGATAGATCACTATGGTGAGAAGAATAATGTATTTTTGTCTACAATTGATGGAGTCCTCTAACATGATAGTCATGAGGAATAAGATGACTTATGGCAAAGGTTATATGTCATAAGTCAAGAGTTTGAGTAGTTGAGTAAGTCTACCTCTCCTTATATGAAGTCTATATCTGATGGTAAGCTTGTTGATGAACCTAATAAGTAGGTGATTGAGTGTCTTATCAATCATGAAGTTGAGTTTCTTGTTAAAAATGAAGATGAGCATCAAGTTACTACTAAAATAATTTTAGTCATGAAGGAGAATATTAAACATAAGGTAGAAAATTTTGTGTTTAAAGATTATTCAACACCTCAACCTAAATTTTAGTCACTTTCAAATGTGTTGAAGTAAAAGGAGAGTAAGCTTGATATACCTAAACATAAAGTACATCATGTTTAAGAAAAAAATATGGATTTGAGGTAACTTTGATGACTCCTAACACTTAGAATCAAGTTAAAATCTCTAAGAAGATTCTTGGAGGGCAAGCAAGAGTATCTTTGAAGGTTAAAAGTATCACACTTATAGATAAAATAAGATCTAAGCATGGTAAGATATTTGATCATCAACATAACCAAATATTTTTTAATAATCATTTTCCACATGATAGATTGATTTCATGGAGCAGAAAGGATGTAAGAGGTACCATATTTGACCTTAGTTTAATCATGGTGAGTTGTTCTTCACCTCAAGTGTTTGAGATCCTGTACTTACTAGGATAGATGTGTTTTTTTTCTTATGTTGTGTGTTTTCCACAAGTGTTCTTAATAACACATGTGTGTTTTATTAGGTGTGTTGTTTTCTATTGTTTGGTGTGATTTCAGAGGAAATTAAGTGTCTAATCCATACATAGGTGACTCCATATCCAAATGGATAGGAGTAGGCTACTGGCCTTTGACATTAATGGATTAGCACCCTAGGAAAATAGTAAGAATGTTGACTAATTTAACCATAAATCCAATTAGGTCAACCCCCTATAGTTGAAAACTTGTTATGCTTGTCTACTAGGGTCTTGTAAGTGTACTAGAGTCTTAATAGGGTCAACATTATGATTTAGCTTTGTCATATTTATCTTAGATAGTCCTACATCATTCTAAAGCCACTTTTGGGGTCATTTATGAGACTAGTAGGGTTTCCATAGAGGCATAAGTGTTACAAAGAGTATTTCAACATCCCCTGTGTCATAATATGTCAAAAGAGTTATTTTAGAACTATCAAAATGTAGGGGAAATTCTAGAATAAGAATATTAGTGGTAGTTTAGGTAGTTTTCAATTGTTATACGACCTATATAGCATATTTATCACATGTATAAGGCTTTAGACTGACCCTTAATGTCCCCTCAACTCATTTCCATGATTTATTAACTTTGACTAGCTCAAAAATGGCATAAAACCATTCTATCTTTCCATCACTCTCCTTTGCATGCAAAAATGGTCAACCAATTTTAGTCTAGTATGGATACTAGGAGGTGAGTTAGACCAAATTATATTGAGGGATGATATTAATATTTATGTACTTCAAATATATTATAGAATTTTTGGGTTTTATTGATTTTGTTCTATAAACCATTGCTTAGAAGGTTTGTTATTATTTTCCACCTACACATCCCCATGGATTATAGTTTTCTCCTCTATTTGGATTGGTTCGTACAAACCAAGTATTACACATTATTTTAGGGAGTGTTAAAATACTTATCACATGTCCCTTTATCTATTTTAACATGTTTTTTTAAGGATTTATCATGAACATCTTAGTTTACTAGTTGAGGTCACCATTAGAGTTGCATACCAATGTTTCACCTATTATAGAATCATTCTCATGTAAGTAGTTTCAAGAGAAAAGAGGATATGATGATTTACACTCTAAAATTACATGGTAGTTATTTTTCCTTTCAAATTTTTGGACTCAATATTTTTATATGTGAAGTGAAGAGACCAATACACACACATATTCAGTGTTCATATAACTGTCACCTATAGTCAAGTTAGCTTGAGCACTGACCAATCATGCTAATGACACAATGAGGTTTTAAACATAGTGAGAAGTATTAAAAGGTGAAAAAATAATTTCTTAACCTTAAAAAATTGTTTAATATTGGTTTTGATAACCAATTATTTAATATACATAGTCTAAAGAACATCTTCACCTATAGGTAGTTTCCAACATGGTCTGAGTGCAAGATATAGGGGTCTGAGAGAGTTGGAATGCAAGTGTTTGAAATTGTTTGGGATATTTATCAATGATTAGGGAATTGAGAGAGACATAGTGATAATTATGAATTAATTTTATTGTATATAGATATCAAAACATGTCCAAATGTGGAGAAAGTTGCATTTGGGGACAACTTACCGTAATTTCTCAGAATCATGTTTTGCCCATATATTTGGTATTACCACATCAGAATGTCTTGAGGTATACATAAGCCTAAGTGTTTCCATCATGTAGTTAAAACATGGGATAAATTACTTGACCAAATATAATGGTTCTTTAGTCAATATAAGGTTGTGTAGATAGGCTTCCATCTTAATTAAATCCTCATTATAGATGTTATGTATAATCTACAATGTTTTAAGCCCAAATGATATTTCAATGCAAGGTGACACAATATAAGCATATCTCAATAAAAAGTGACTATTTTGAGTGAAATATAACCTATTGACTCAATATAGATCAATTTATTTTATTTTTAGTGCTTTATATAGGCCACCACCTAAAGGAAATCTCCAAATTCAACTAAAATGAACACCTACAACCTATTATAGTACTTAGACTAGCCAAAGCAAGTAAAGAGGTAGATGGAGAGAGTTGGAAAAAAGGTTGGATTTTTAAAATGTTTATATATACATTAAAAATGTTTACATAAGGTGATGGAGGTATTAAAACCAAATAAATAGATCAAGGGCAAGTTTTACACCTCAGCCTATAGTCAATTCAGTCCATAAACTAGCCAAGGCAAATGGAAGAAGTGCAAGTTGGGAGGTATGTAGAATTGTATAATAAATTAAAATGTAAAGATAACTCAAAAAAATTTAATAAAAACTTTATATTTTCTTTTATGAAGATAAATATATCAAATACTTATTCTATCTCTACACTTAGTCTGAGGTTTCTCAAAACCTTGCACAGTCATCAACTTGGTAAGTCTGTCTTGAAATTTTGAAAGGTTGATGATCCTATATGGGTAATATAGATATTAAATTTTATTTATATGTTCCTAATGAACTAATATATCTTCCAATATCTTAATATTTACAATATAAAAATTGGATATACCCTCTATTTTATCTTAGACAGAGGGCACTCTCAGACAGTCTAGATTGTAGGTTAGGTGAGTGAATGGTAGGGGAATTAATTTTAAGTCTTGGAAAAATGAAAAATGGTGTTAAATGTTGTTTTACCATGAAAAATTATGGAAGATACACTTTATTATTTAAAAACCACTCAGAGGTGGTTGTGGGAAACTAGAGCATAGTCATGCCTATTAGGCTTAGACTAGACCTATACCCTACTGATGTCCACATTCACTTATAAGGAAAGATGAAATATTAAGTAAATTTTATTAACTTAAAGTGAAGGTATAAATTCTCCAATATCCTTTAACTTGCATAAATACTTCACAAGTTGGTCAAATTTGTTTTATTTCACCTCAGACCTATTCAGAATGCACTCAAAATCTCAAGAGGCTATTTCAAGAGCTCACACCTATATGTATTGGTTTAATGGTTACCCAAGGAGTTGGGTAAATTGTATTATGGTCATAAGATTAAAAAATTTGGAATTTTTTGGGAGGTTGAACATCAGTATTTTATGAATAATCCTTAGGAGTCAAAACCTACTAAAACCCTCCTAAACCCTGAGTTTTGACCCAATGGATAAGATATGTAATAATATTCACTAAGAAATGGTAATATGGTCTAGAAAATATTTTTAAATTGTATAATAATCTCTCAATATCCTTCCCATCTAATTGGTTTGTACCCTACTTGTATGGATAGTGTATAAAATTGGGTTTTTATAAGGTTTTTATGTGTTTTATAGGTCAAAAAAAGATTTAAAGAGAGAATAATTTGGTAAGGTAAATTGGTAATTTTCCTAAATACATATGTCCATTTATCATATCATATGGACATGGAAACACTTTTTATAACTCATTCACTTCAATTAGTTTTTGGTTGATAGTGAAAATGAAGAATGACTACCAAGTGAGAAGATGAGAAATCCAATTGGGGGGCCTTTTAAAGTTTGATTCATGGAGTGAAAGGAAATGGTACTCTATCTCTGTGTGTGTGTGTGTGTGTGTGTGTGTGTGTGTGTGTGTGTGTGTGTGTGTGTGTGTGTGTGTGTGTGTGTGTGTGTGTGTGTGTAATAAAACCTCTTACACGAATTTCATTGAGAAACTAAAGGCCACTTGGGTGAAAAATGTGAATAATAAGTGAAAGAGGGCTAATGAATGACTACCAATGGTGAGAACAAGTGTCTAGAAGAAGGATATGAGTTAGGGACACATATAATGATTATTATGGTATTTTTATAACCCATCCTTGACAATTAATATGTTTAAAATATCACTATTCATATTTCAAGTAGTCAAAAGATGACTAATCAAGAAGGTGGTTTCAAGAAGGTAGCTGAAAGGTCTCTACACTAGTTTTAGAGAGTTTGATGCTTCAGGTGGACATTTATCCAAGAGGACATTATATACCTATGTTATTCACATAATTATCATAAAATTTAATTTTTATTAATGCATTTACATGTGTAATTATGACCTTTAACTTATCTTCTCTCTCTTCTCTCACACATTCTATCAATGCAATCCATTTTGGCTCTTGTATTCCAATTCCACACCTAGTATGGTGAAGCCCTACTAGTTTGATATTACAATTTGATTTTGAAATAAGATATTAAATATAGTTTTGAATTCATAAAATATATTTTCTAAGTATTTTAAGTGAGTTATATTGAAAATTCAAGTGATTGATACCTATCCTTACTATCTCTCAATCCTTCCATGTTTGATGCAAGTTGTTTCCTCTCTAAAAAGTCACATGAAGTGTTGTCAAGTGTATGGGTGTATTTTAAATTGTATAAGTAGCCTTAGTGTCTCAAAATTATCTCTGACTCAACTGACTTAATTATTTTCATGCATATAACCTCCATGTTTGAAATACTAATGTTAGAACAATTCAAGATTCTAAGACTAGTGTTGTAGGTCATGTCTCTTAATGCAATGGTATGAATATTGTGGAGATATTTATAGTGTATCACCCCCTTAAAGTATATTAATTTAATGTATAATTATATTCATTTTCATCCAAGAAATTATTTAATGTAGGTGATAAGCACATAAGGATCAATCTAAGGAACTAGCCCTTAAACCTAGAGCTCTACCTCTACTACAGGTAACCCACAAGCCTAGAGATATTCCAATGTTTCCCAAATATTAGAGTAGGCTTTAAAAAACTCCTCTATGGTGAAATATTTTATGATAATAGATACCATATCATTTCTTTTATATACATATATATATATATGTTTCACATATACTTGAGTGTGATATAGACACACACGATACCCAGTATACTTACATATACATATGTTGGACCTTTCTTCTTCCCACATGGCATACTGTGATGGAAGCATATAATTTTACATTATTTTATGATCATTTATACATTATGAATTTGAGTTTATATAATAATTATTACACATACCTATACTCATATTTCATATTATCTTGATATGCTATATTACATGATTTTTTTTTTAGACATACATTCAAGGAATAGTATGATATACTTATTCTAGTTTTTTATAATCAATTTATTCACATTTTCACTTCCTTGAGTGTGATTTTCTCACTTATTATTGTATTTCTCATGAAACATTTGAATATATTCCTTGCTTATTGATCCCTCTACCATTGTATGTTTCTTTTTCTTTGTAAATTTTAATGTCATTCCTTTGATTGTGTGGCACTTAATATTACCTATGTTTTTGTTCTCTTTAGACCCCTTTTTGTGACATTGAGTGCTCTTTTATGGGTACTTTATTATGTATTGAGCTTGTATTCTTACTTTATATATGTTGTCATGATACATATCATGCATTTTAGGGATTTTTGTGATCACATATTGTGAGCTTAATTAATATAACTACCTATACATGCTACTCCCATATGTTTCATGATTCATATACAAATTATATAGTTATTATACACTTTTGAGTTAAATTAACTACCAAATTCCATTTTCCTCAACTCAAAAGGGTAGAAATATTAGTGGGGGTGTGTCATAGAGACATGACCTCCAAAGTTATACAATTATTAGAATTTCCATAATTTCATTACAATTTACAAAATCTAGGTATACACTTGGGTTAGAATCCCACACATTGCACCAATTTTTATAGTTTTTGGACTAAGTTTATTAGATTTGTGATAGATATTATGAATAATTATAGAGTAAAGGTTAAATTTTGATATATATTATAGATTGAGACACATTATAGTTGAATATTTGATGCAAGTGCACCAAAAATTGCAAATACATATTCAAACTTATACAAAACATATTTACAAGAAGTATCAATACTCTAATAAGAAGCACTATTTTCACTAGGAAGTACCATTTTGAGATTTATCTATCTATATAAATTAGATCCATTTAGTAGTGTTTTTGAGATTCAATTCCCTCAATGGCATAACACTACTTATATTTTCTAGTTTGAGTTAGTTATACCACTTTACTTTAATTTTTTTGTATTGTCACTTGAGTTATGTGATTGAGCTATAATGATGTCAATGGTCATGTCACAACTCATATTAAACCATATTGGGGAAATAATTACCTTAAAATATACCTATTAAAATATCTTAGGTTTAATTTTAAACCCCTTTTATCTCTAATGCTTCATAAATAAGCATCTTTTCCAAGTCAAATTACCAAGAGGAAACATGGTTGCATTAACACGTGCGTACTCCTTCCTTTATTTATTTTCAAGTATCTAAATTATGTCAAAATTTAGATTATATGAATTGATTTATATTATAACATTCTCTTTTTTATATGACATAAACTATAAAAATACTCAAAGTGGGATAATCAAAGGCAAGGTGTGTTATACACACCTGATTATGTATTTCATTACTTTAACCTAGTAATTTTATATTTATGCAATACTAGATTAAATGGGGGTGAAGTTAATAAAATATGGTTTATATATCATATAAAAAATATATATTTGGGATCTACCCTTTATTTATAAAACTCCGTGTTGTTTAAAGGCTTGCATTTGCCATCTCATTATGCTTAATTATTTTTATTATGGTCCAATCCAAACATGTTTGATGACCCATATCTCCTATATTGTAGAGAAAGCTTAAAACTTGATATATATACTTCATTGTTAGTCTTATATCCTCAAAAACTTCTTATCTTATTGGACACCTTCATCCCACATAAGGGGACTTACATCAATGCAAGTGTCTAGATTCTTATCAAGTGTAAAGTCATAAAAATTCATCTAATTTGCAAAAAATTTGAATCCTATGTGTTATCCCATTTCTCTTATTCAACCATACCATTATATATTTTCAAAATATGTGGTATAAATATAGATTTAAGCCTACTCATTATTCATCTAGAAAATAATAAGAATGTAACTCTTCAAGCTCACTCAATTGATTGCATAGCTAAGTTACACTACCTTATTCTCCCTTATTTTCATATTAGTCATAGGACCAATCATATCATAATTCTATATCACTAAAAAAATATCCCATATTTTTCAAGTTATAAGCTAGACCATTGCATGCCTTTGTATATAGTATATTGGACTCTTATGCACAAACTAGCCAACACATAGGGGAGAACTACATAATTATTAGGCCCTCCTTAGAGTATTGTCTATGGAGGAAGTGATCATTGACATAAGGGTCCTTAAGATTAGATTGACACCATGATCCCACTAAACCATTTTTTATAAGTTATAAAGGTGTAAGGTGAAAGCTAGGGTTTAACCCATATATAGTCATCAACATCCTATGTGCATTAATAAAATACATCATTAGAAAAGTGACATAAAACTTAGAAGGCTTTAGGTTATCAATTTTCATACATTAAATATTATGTACAACATAGTTGGATCAATATTTAGATATAAGTGTCATAGGGATGATGCAAGTCTCCAACCATCCAAAATTAATATTTATAGAATTTCATGGCTAGATCATGATCTTGTCCCTATATGTTTCCACATATGTACATATCAGATCTACCTACACATTTTTAGATAGGCTATGTTATCCCTTCTTTTTGTTTATCTAATCAAACTACTATTTTGAATGTATTTTTAATATTCAACATAACTCATCACTTTAATTCATAATATTCATTTAAATGAGTTTTCAATTCATTGGCCAATTTTATAATAGTTTTATTTATCCTTGTGTATAGGATATTCTACCTCTTTAACCATTAACATTATTTTATACAAAATGGGTCTATTCAAATAAACACACTATGGAAATAAAATGTTTGAATGCAATAATGTAGTATTCAAATCTACATTTAGTATTTGATAAAAAGTTCATTTAAGTAGGTGTAATGAATATAGTAATGATTGTACAAATAAAGGTTAAGATAAGCATATCTTGTTTACTATTATGTTATAGACAATCACTATTATCCAATTTTGTTTCAATCCTATAGCTTAGATCTATGCTTCATTTATTCAAGTTTTTGACTATTTTTATTCCCAAAATACTACCATCAAACTTAGACACTACTATTGATATTAGTTTCCTTCTTGTGGATGTTTATATCATTCCCAAAATATACTCTTTTCTAAATTTATCAATTGTGCATTTATAGGTTTTTTGTCACCTTTCTACTAATGTCTTCAGATCTTGTGCAAATGTTGTCAATACCTTAGTATAGATAAAAACCCTAACCTTTTACGCTAAAGTTATTCTTGGAATGAGTTTAATAAAAAATGGTTTAATGGGTTGATAATGTTGAGGTACCCTAAATACATCTCTATCAATGGGTGCTTACTACATAGCCAACACTCTAAGGAGGGCCTCAACTATGTAATTTTCCCCTATGTATGGGAAAGTGTGTGCACAAGAGTGAAATATATTATAAGATGACTCTTGCAATGATCTAGCTTGTAATTATAAAAATATTTATCATGGGATTATCTTTGAATTCTTCATATCTATAATATGATTGTTGGTATGATGAATATAAAAATAGGGATGAATAAGGACGAATAAATTGCTTTTGTAATTTGTTTATTTAGATTTAATAGGTGTTTTCTTGGTATTTTCTAGATGATGAATGAGAAGGTTAGATTCATATTTATATCACACATTTTTAAAATATCTCATGATAGGTTTCAATAATACAAATAGGCTGACCCATAGGTATTGAATCATTTGTAATTTATATGAATTTATTAAGTGGACACTAGATAAGGATATGGACACTACAATTGATGGTAGTGTCTCTCTATGGTTGGTAGTGTCTAGAGTGGTAGGAAATAATTATTGATATGAAACTAACAATGAAGGATGTTTATCAGATTTTAAGCTTTATGTGAAGTAGAGGATATTTGGGTCATCAAAATGATATGGATTGGACTAAGAGATAATAATTTAGGCATAGTGAGGTCTAGAATTGAAGGGTAAACTCTTATTCATATTTTTCAAATGTACAAAACTGACATTATATAGATATTTAATATTAGTATCTACATCCCACCCCACCCCAAATTTCATATAGTAATACATATGGATGAAATTACTAGGTTAAAGGAAAGAAATGTATATTTGGGTGTGTATAATAACCTTATATTTTCTTGAGCCCATTTTTAGTGATATGTTAGTGTACGACCTATAACCAATATCATGTTATAGTATAAATCAACACATACAATATGAAAATTCAAATTATTTAAATGATTTAAAAGAAAGAGAACAAGGAAGGATTACACCTATTTGTCTATACAACCATGTTAACTCTTGATGATTTTAATTAGTAAATATGCTTCCTTATGAAGCATTAGAGTTGTAAAAGTTTCAAAAATGAACCTTGGAGAGATGAAGAGTAATATTGAATCATATTATGCCCCTAATATAGTGAAGGATGAGTTGTTACATGGTCATTGAAATCATTATATTTTAATCATACAACTTAAGTGTATATATATAATATGATGAGTTTGAGTGATTAAGTTAACTCATCATATAAATCTAATAAGATTAGATGATTTTATCACTCAATCAATAACTTTTGAATTATAAAAGGTTTAATAATAGTACATCTTGGTGTAATCAGTGCATCCTAATAAGTAGTATAATTGGTAATTTTTCAATTTTTGGTAAAATAGAATGCATATTCAATTATAATACGTATAAGCTAGAGTATATTATAATAAATTTGAAAAACTTTATTTAAAATATATGTAAAATTGGTACAATGTATAAGACTTAGACCCAAGTGTATATCTAAATCAAGAAACTGAACTAGAGTTTGTGAAATGGTCGAGGTCATGTATTTATGACATGCCCCCATTAAAATATGGAGATATTAAGTAATTTATTAAGTGTGGAGGTTAGGTTATTATGGCATGTCCCCACTATAATCTAGAAAATGATAAGGTGTATATGTTTGGAGTTTTATGACATGCCCTCACTAGAATTTAGAAATACTAAGTAGGTGTCTAATTGTGGAGTTCATGTTCTTATGACATGCCTCCACTACAATTTATAAGTTGAGGTGTATAAGTGTGGAGTTTTATAACATGCCCCACTAAAATATGGAAAATTGTGAAAATGTGGAGGTTGTGATTATATGACATGCCCCCACTAATATGCCCCCCATTTTGAGGTGAGGGAGATATAAATTGGTAGGCACCTTACCTCAAAAGGATAAGATAATTATATAATATATGTATGAACCATGTAGTATATGTGAACAAGGAATCTAAGAGGTGAGATTATTATTATGGTGTTGGTCAAGAAAATTAAATAAAATAAACACACCAAAAACTAACACCTTTAGCCTAGATAGTATGGAGATCATATATAACAAGCACACGATGAAAAAACAACTAGAAAACAAAATAAATCTTCATTTTACCTTATTTGTATCTCCAAATCCACTTGTTCAGTTGGCTTTATTAGTTATGTGCTCAATAAATATTTTTCAATGAAGCTCCATTACTCAACCTCTCCTTGGCACCTTGGTAATGTTGATTGGCTTGGCTTGGCTTGGATTATGAAATTATCATGGTAACACTACAAAGAATTGTTTTGGAGGTATTTTAGAACAATAAAATAACAATATAAAATCTTAAAGATCAATGGGTGAGGCCTTATATTTATAGCCTCCAAGGTTAACTCTCGTCCAAGTGTAGCTAGGTTAGAACTAACTACAACTAAGTTTAAATTAACACTAGGTGAGTTAAGGATAAATCTAGTTAAGTTAAATATGGGACATGTGATTATTATTTCAATTACTAGGCATGGCTCATATATCCATATATTTATTAGATATTTTATGAGGGCTTGACAACTCACAAAAGTAATGATTAAGAAGCTTGATATTTTGAATTTTTAAATTTCCATTTTTAGATATTCATTAATTTCAAATGGATTATTTAGCTAAGAATTTAATCTAGTGTAATTAGTTGATTCATTCTACTTATAATTTTCGCCTTTTAGGAATTGTTTAAGCACCTTTCTTAATGGGTCCAAAGGCTCAACTACTAGTTGTTAGGTTTCAAAGTGACTAGGGATGAATCCATGAGAGGTTATTATTGTGTACAAGATAATAACCCAAATAGGGATACCTTAACATGATTCTAAGCACTAATTTTTGATGTGCAAAATAAATTGGGATATTTAGTGATGTCTAGTCTTGATTTGTAATGTTTGGTAGAAATCAATTTAATGACTGGTTGGAAGCTAGTTTTGGATAGAATTGGGTATCTTCAACATATAGGTATAACATGTCAAATTAGATATATCAATTATGCTCATAGTTTTTTTATCATATCAAGTCCTAAGATGCATAACATAGATCATGGCAATATCTAGAGGGTAACAATACAAGCTCATGAAGCAATTAAGAACACAGATAAGATATCCAAGGATAACTCATAAAAGGGTAATGTTCAAAAGTCACACAATAAAAATTAATAGAATATTTAAATGTCAAATCAACATAAATTAACATATTCAAATGTCTAAATAACATATAATAGTATTGGGGTTAATAAGAAAGGAACATATTCAAATGTTCTAAAATCTAGACAATAATGAACAATGGAATACACTCAAGGAAGTGAAAAATAGATAAAGCATAAAAACCATCATAAATGTATTAAATTATTCCCTACATATATGTGTTATCAAAAAATGTTATGTGGCACATATCAAGTACACTGTGAAAAATATGATCATAGATAACACGTGTAAGCACTTGTATATAATCTCAAACATGATAGTGTATAAATAATCATAAAGGATAGTAATAAGTATTAATCATGATAAAATAAATATATTTACCCAATATACTATATGATGTGAGTGGAGGAAAGGTCCAACATCTGAAAGTGCATAGATCATGTGTCTCGATATGCATGTATCACACTCAAAGATTCATGAAAATATATGTATATAGAAATGAATGATATGTTATCTACTAACATAAATAAAAAAACATAGATTCCAAAGAGGTAATAAAATTTAGGAATTTTGAATATATTTTTATTTTTGAGTTTAATTGAATGTTTTTGTATTTTTGGAATATTTTATTTTTTGGTTTTTTGGTTTTTTTTGGTTTTTTTTGAAAATAAATAGCTATCCTATGATCCCATCCAATGGATGTTCATAGTTAATTACAAGCGTATAATATGTTATATGAAATTTTAAGTACCACCAAGAGGCATGCAAAGGTGTCATATATGGATATGTGAAAAGGGGTATCTTACCTATGTGCAATAGGAATTTATAGTCATGAAGAAAAAATAGAATGGAGTACGTGTTCATGGAATCCATATTTTAGTGCTCTATGTTTTCTTTGGAATACTAATAATATAAAAATGTTTATATGATCTAAGTAACTGGGTATGTTGTGTAGTAAAATATGAAGATTCTATAGAATCCACTGTGTCTTTGGTGTAAAGGCCTCTCCATTATGGGTCATCTAAGAAAGGAAATTGTTTTTTTCTTACCCTTTCAAGGACTATTAACCTTATTAGGTTGTATAGTTATTTGTATTTGAATAAATTTCTCTTTTTAAAGTGTATGGTTATATGGAATTCATGTAACTATGACTACTCTATTAGTATAATGTATTTAATATGCATATGCATTATGGAAGGTACTACATGGAGTTTATGGGTATTGTTTCAAATACTTTACTTTTCTTAGTGTAATATGTTTGAAATATGATATTTTATCATTTGGTAAAGTATTATTAGTTATTTATTTAATTTGATTTAGTGATAACTGAGGCAATCACTATACACAATAGAATCCATTAGGAAATAAAAAAGTTTGACTATAATGATCAAGAAGTAACTGGGGGTTTTCTCTTGGTTATAAAATTGTATCTAGTGTATATATATTAGTTTCAAGTGTATATTTTTGATCTATATAAGTAGATGATAATTTTGGTACCAAATATGATGTGTAAATATTTAGGTAGGTTCAATCAAATTCAGCTCAATGCTTTCTCCTCATGTCCCTCTAGTGAGAGCTTGATCAACCAATGATTACTTGATAGGATCAATGTGGGAAAAATTATTCATAGTATAAGGCACACTAGGAGAAGGAATTATTCTAGTGGTTGACTTCTATGAAGGTTTATGGACCATACATTCTTGAAAAGTATTGGAATTATGTTTCTACCCTCTTAAAATTATGTCTAGAATAAATAGGGGAAAGGGACCTTGATTTATCCTTTATAATGTAATGATATTTTATTTTTCAATTTGTGAAATATTTTACCTTAGTGAAAAACTATGATTATCATTATGTCCATTAATACCATGGTAAGTGAAAAAGGGTTGTCCTTTAACCTTTTCAAATATATGTGGTGGATGGTATAAATTTGGATGAAGAATAATAAACCATTTATTCAATAGTGTATGCAATATGTCATGTGGTATATCTCTTCATTGATAAAAATGAAGTGGTTGCCTCTTATTAAAGGTATAGGTTTTGACTATAAGAGGTATTATATATGCAAACTCATTTATTTTGTTCAAAACATTTGTTGTATTTACCTTGGTATGCAATGCTAATTTGGAAGAAGGTATTTGATGTGGCTCATGACCCTTCTAGGTTTTTTGTTTCACTTTTAGGAATTATTTATAACATATTCTCCTTTAGGTGAAGAAATAGGTGATCCAATATTGGTATTTATTAAGGAACATGAATATTTATGCACATCCCAATATAAAATATTGAAATAAATAAAGGGATTGTATAATTCTCTTTCTCAAATTTGAGAAAGAAGACCCATACTAAAAATGAATTTTAATTGTAAATATAAGGGGGTGTAATTTAAGGAATACAAGATATCCTTATATTTAATAGCATATTATTGAATAGATTTATCCTCATTTTTACTTAAGGATTTCAAATGGTCCAATGGTAGCTTTGGAAATTTTGATTATAGAAATCAGATAAAAATACATATTCAAGTTTTTTAAAGGTTGGTAAGGAACAATTTGGAAGGATATAGAACCAAACTAAAGCTTTTAAATTTAAAATTATATTGAAATATTTAAGTAAAAAAATCCATATTTATCCCAATAGTCAAAGGATTAAAAATATTGTTTCAAATGACTAATAGGATATCATTGACCATTGAAGGAAAAAAAATATAGGCATGAAAAAATTGGAAGGATAAAGATGTTAAAAACATATCCTATAAGGTGTTGGTACTCTAAGATGTTATCATTAAAATTAGCCTCATGCAAAGACACTTTCAACTTAAGAATAGTCATTTATCATTGAATGTCTCCTATAGTAATAATCATAGATAGAATGTCACTACGGGGGATTGAAATAGAGATTGAATAGGTGTTTATAGGTTGTAATTTACCATCCATATGAAAAATATTATAAATAGGATATTTACCACCATCCTTACATTATAATATATGATAATCATGTGGTTTGGCAACATTAGGTAAAGACACATCCATTTTACATGTTGATTCAAGAAAATGTCGTTATATCATTTTGGATGTCATGAAGGTTGATATAACTATCATGGTAAAGGGATTGACTACTTGAAATTTCATTACATGTAATAGGAATAAAATATGTAGTTTCATTATTTTCATCTAGGATTGAATCATGCTTTTGAGCAAAAAATTTAAAAGGGGGACAAAAAGGAATATTCTCTATTTTTATTGGAACATCGTCAAAGAAAAAACTGCAAGTTTCACTTCTAATTTAAAATTTAAAAGAAAAAGCAAAAGAATAAGCAATATCACTTTCTAGTTTAGATACATCATTATCATATGAGAAAGAAACATTCGATGCAACATTGTCCTTTTTATCATGCAATGGAATTTTGAAATTATTTATTTTATTTTGTGAAATTTTGAAAAGAGTTTTAGAAAATGTCTTTGACAATGTAAAATTATCATCCAACAATGCATTTTCAATGAGATTTTTTTAGGAACTTAATTTTTAATTTTCATCTTTCCAATCAAGTAAGATACATGAAGAAGTAGTATATTCACATTGATCATTAAATCCTAGAGAAGATAATTACCATCATGTTTTTCATTTGAGTTATAGAAAGAAAGAACAAGATTGTAAACACTATAAATATTTTGGAAAAAAGGCAAACATTCATCCTTTTCAACATTTCCATAATTGGAAAGAGAAGAAAACCATTCAAATTTTTGTTTAACTTGAGAATTTATGCATGAAAAAAAATTATTTTAAACATCATGAATATTAGCTTGTTTCATATCTATGGTATCATCTTTATGCGATGCATGAACAAAGTTTATCATTTTTAACCTTTTAGGCCTTTCATAATTGTATGTAAAATAAATACGAGGAATAGGCTCCTCATATTCATATTCAATAGGTGTATAGTCATATTCATATTCAAGAGGTGTATAATCATATTCATAACCATATGAAATCATGTTATAATTTTCACCATATTCATTTAGACTTATGTTTTCATTATTATTTTTTGTTATCATAGTTGTAATAAAAAGAGGAGGTTTGAGCACATTTTTGAGAAGCCATAAGATCATAATATGTAATATGTATACACATAATATTTTCAAACTCTATCAATTACTAATTTTTTTATCTTGTAAGAACCCATCGAATCTCAATCTCTTTGAGTGAATACCCTAAGGTGTGTACCAAGAAATGGGTGGGTAGACCATTGGTGATTCAAAGGATTTTTATCCCCGTTATACCATTTGTTATATACACACATATCTCCTAAAACCAATCCCCTAAGATTTGCCTCTTATTTTTCACCCTCTTCTAGTATTTTACCATATTCATTAACCCTTTCCATAACCTAAATCCCTTTCTATAAGTTTACATTACATAGTCGACCACATCAACCTTGTATCCTTATTGACAAATCTTATTAGGGACTACAAATCTTATTAGGGACTCGGTTAGCCCATGACTGACCTAGTCTATGACCTAGTTTATTTTTGTCAATTATGATAATTAGCTAATTAGGTCAACCTTGTCGACCTAATATTTTGGAAGGGTTTAGGGTTAGATCTACCTATTAAAAACACATTCATTTTTCCATTTCTAAGACAAGAGAAGAAGTAAGATATATTTCACATCTACTTATCTACCATTTTACTTGAGGAGAAAGCTTAGGGTTTCATACTTTATTTTGAGATATGAATCTTGTCTTATGGATAAGTCCTTTGGATGCATTGATAGGTTGTGTAACCTAGAGCTGATTTATCATTTTAATTATTATATACCATAAAAACCTCTTTTGAAACACGTTGGACAAGGGAAAAATTTAGGCTCAACAAGTTCATCTTCAAAGGTAAGTATTCCTTACTTTGTTCCTCCTTTATGAGGCTAGATAGATATGCATTTTCACTTCTCTTCCATGAATTAGGATTTTGTATACATTGATGTGAGTATATGTCTTCTATGAATGTTTATTTTTCTTGTTTATTACCCCCACTTTATGCCACAAGCTTTCCTAAGCACTAGATTATATTTTGATTTACTTGTTATTAGTTTAGTAAATATGAAAAAATAGGACATGGTTAGGGTTAATACATAATTTTACCTGATTGGAGGATTTAAAAACCTCCCTAGTGATATTATTTATGGTAAGAGATACCTCAGCTAGGTATAGCAAATCCATATTGGTCATGACCCCAATTATCAAATGTATCCCTAATTAGAAGTGTAAATAGGATATATCTTCTTTGATCTAGGATTGATTTGTAAATCTACTACATTTATCATTAGATACCTTATAGTGAACCTAACATGAATCTAACCCTTGTAGGTTTTATTTCATAATTTCATTTCTATCATTTCATTATTTTTCCATATTTGTGATATTGTATCAAATCAATTAGTATAGTTCTAACTTTTTGTGTGCATGTTTAACACATAGTCACATAAAAATGACTCTATTATTTATATTCAAGTATTCATCAAATATATGTTATTGGATTAGATAGTTCAACACAGTACTCTTCTTCAATCCTAGATAATGAACTAGGTCAAATAATTTGACTTAGTATCTCATTTAGCATTCATATCAACAAACTAGGTCAAATAAATTGACCTAGTCTTTCATTCAACATCTAGATCAAAAAATTAAGTCAAACAAGTTGACTTAGTCATCTTATCTTTCTTCATCACATAGATTTTTGTAAAACTAGGTCAAACTAGTCAACTTAGTTTAAAAAATTTGTAAGTAGAATTCAAGGCACTTTAGTAGAAAATTTACAATCCTAATCATCTTCCAACCCACCAAGGTTCCTCTCTTTCTCTCTCAAAAATTTCAATACTTCATTTTTATTTTATTTTATACAAGTTAATAGTCTTTAAAATTGCAACCTTATAACAAACTAAGTTAACCTAGTCAACTTAGTAGTATAGCCTATCTTATATTTAAAATACTAAGTTGACCTATTCAATTCTATTCTTAAAGACTCTTGATTTCATAGAACAATAGTGACCCAATCGATTCTGTTCTATTCTATTTACATATAGTGTCGTATGAAAAAATGTGAAGAACATGTTGCACAATTTTTTTAACTATAAAAAATAATGGAATAATAAAAATAGCTTCAAAAATCAACTCAAAATAATTAAAATATGTTATATTGATCATATTCCAATTTGAAGGGGAAACCTCCTTTGACCAATCTCAATACAATAATATTAATCAATGCCTTCATTGGGCCTCAATACTTACATAAACACTAATTCTATTCTAGCAACTAATACTTCCCATGTATGTGGGATAATTTAAATATGCTACTTACATAAATACTAATTCTATTCTAGTAACTAATACTTCCCATGCATGTGGTATAATTTAATTATGTTAAATAGATGACTTACAAAGCATATGTGTCCATAGTGACTAATACACCAATAATGCCAAGAGAAGGGTAAGCAATGGGTTTATAACATCACCACCCCCTTAGAAAAAGCTTTGTTCTCAAAGCTTCAGATGTGGGAATCATTGTTGAATTTGGAATAATGGTTCCCATGTGGCATCTCTAGGTTCCATGCCATGCCATTAGACTAAGACTTATGTGATGGAATGGGAGTGAATTTGGTTGGTGGCCCTATCTAGGATACATTCTAGTTTTAGATGGATGGAGCCTTCATTATCAAGTTCAGGTAAAACTCTCTACACTCTAATGGAAGGTCTAAGAACTTTCTTCAAATAGGAGACATGAAAGACTAGTTGGATTTAGGAGGAAGGTGGAAGCTCCAACTTGTAAGAAACACACCCAATATGTTGGAAAACCTTATATGGTCCATATAACTTTGGGGAAAGCTTATGTCACCCTTTTAATTTTAAGGATGATTGATTGTATGGTTTTAGATGAAGAAAAACATATCACTAGGTTGAAAGGTGTGCTCAGAACAGTGTTGATCTTCTTGTTGCTTCATTTAATTCTATGACAAATGAATATTATCCCATAATATTCTGAGAATATAATTCTAATAGAAAAGAGTAGTGCCAAATTCTTGAACTGGGGAACTATTGGATGTATATAGGAGTAGTGTTTGGGGCACTTGACCATAAACTACTTTATATGGTGTCATTTTAGTATAAGTTTGGTATGAGGCATTGTACCACCATTTTGTGAAGGGAAGCCACTTTTCCACTAGTGTTGTTGTTATGATATAAAGAAATGAAGGAATGTTCCCAAGCATTTGTTGATGATTTTTATATAGTCATCAATTTGGGGATGATACATGGAGCTCATTTTCTGTTGTACGCTTGTGTATTAGAATATCTCTATCCAAAAATGGCTAATGAAATCTGTATCATGATTTGAGACAATTAAAGAAGGGATGTCATGAAGATGGAAAATCTGATCTAAGAAAATGTGTGCAACCTTGGAAGTTGTATAAGGGTGGTTTAGGGCAAAAAAATAACTATATTTAGAGAGGTGGTCAACCATGACTAGGATCATTATTTTTTCACCATATTTAGGGATCCCCTCAATTTGTTAAGCATGGAATATACTGAGAGGGGGGGTGAATAAGTATATCATATATCTTATTAAAACTTTTCCTTTATCAAATTCCACTTAATCAAAAATTTAAGATATGTAATAAAACTCAAACAATAAACATCACACAAGATAGAGAGAGACACCAAATATAACATGGAAACCCAATGTGGGAAAAACCATGGAGAACAATCTCAAGTATATTCATGAGAAATAACCCATAGGAGAACCATACCCCTTTACTGAATACCAACCCAGCTACAATTCATGAGCACCAACCCAGAGGATCTTCAAACTCCTTTGCCAAGCACCAACCTAGCAACTATTCATGAGCACCAACCCACAGGAGCACCAACCCCTTTGCCGAGCACCAACCTATCAACAATTCATGATCACCAACCCCTTTGTGTATACCACACACCTATCTCTCAATGTTTTTATCTCAACAAATGATAGTTCAATCCAACATATCTTTCCTCTCTCTCACCTTTGCTCTTCTAAGCTAGATATAAAAAATACTATTCATCTCTCACAATTGTTCTTCTAAGCTAGATATTACAATATCAAATAAAACTCTCTCAAACATATTACAAATGGCTTCTCAGGCCTTTATTTATAGCTTTTCAAATGACCTTTGGCCTTCCCCCTTTGTGACCCTTAAATCCTCATGAAAAATGGCACCAATCTTGGATGACCCTTCATATTCAAGCCTTTGAAAAGTCATGTGGTGACCCTTCATGACCAAGAACATCCTTCCCACTTTTGTCCTTATCTTTGGTGACTTTTCATATTCCTCAAAGTGTCTCTTCATGAGAAATTGCACCCTTACTCTTTTATCTTCACTTGGTGACTCTTGGTATTCCCCAAGATAACTCTTCATGAGAAAATGTGTCCCATCCTTCTTTTGTCTTTACCCCATGGCTCTTCGAGTTCTCTATGGGCCCATCTTTTGTCTCATATGCAACCAAAAATATATCCATTAATATTAAATAAATATTAATTCATATTAGCCAAGATATAATTATTACAAACAACATTAAATGCAATGGGGCCTTTATCACCAATAATACTAAACCTTTGACATCAATGAAAATATTTCCAACAATTTCCCCCTTTGTTATTGATGGCAACCTCAATCTTGAAACTGCCACATCCTGTCACCTACACATATTGTCATCTAAAAACATACAGTAACTCCCCCTTACTATAGCAACTTGTACGTATTCCCTATACCTATTTTCTACACCTATACATGTACTTGTACCTATTATTCTCCCCCTTTGACATCAATGGCAAAGGGCCTACCTGGAGATATCACTTAGCTCCCCCTCAACTAATGTTGAACATCAATGGTAGGAAGCAATAGAAATTACTCCCAACTCCTCTCACTGATCTTTGAATGTATCCTTTGATCGTGCCTTTGATAAGATATCTAACAATACATACACATTGTTACCTATCCTTTGAGCATTTGCAATCAACTCATTTTAATCTTTTCTTCTAATCTCACAACCTTCTTTATGAAAATTTAATGCATATCCTTGATCACATATTTGACTAACACTCAACAGATTATGCTTAAGACATTTTACATATAAAACATTCTTAGTCTTAGTTTTACCATAATCCAAACTCAAAGTACCTTTTTTGGCTATCCTGGTAGTGGTTTTATCTTTGAATCTCAATGTACCACCATTGATCTTCTTTAGAGATATGAACTTACTTTTATCACCTATCATATGCCTCGAACATCTGCTATCACTTAACCATGGCTGATCTTTACCTCTTACATGAAAGGCTATCTGAACCATCATAGAATCTTCATGTTTTTTCTTCTACCATGAACATGTCTGAACCTTCTTCTTGATGAATGGTGATTTGAAACTCTGATCCTTTTTGACTGACTTGAACATGCTTCTAAAATACTGAGTTATGTGTCTGAAGTTGTTGCACTTGTAGCATATTATGGTCTCTTTGTCAAAGCTTGATAGAGGAGCAAAAGAGTTATGGCTTCTGCTTGACTCTACTTGACTTTCCTTCTTGATATTTATAAAATTGTTAGATCTTTTTCTACATTCTAATTTCTCATGACCATATCCATTACAATAAAAATAACAGCCATAAAAATAAGACCTATTTATATATCTTTGACTTGATTGTCTTTTGTAGCTTTGTTCTTTCTAGCCTTCTCTATTTGGAATGTCCTCTGTATTCTTCACTTCTCCCCTTTTTGTTTCTTCTTGTGTAAGAGCTTCAGCATAGCTATTTTTCTTTTCAAAACCAATCCCTATCTTATCTGAATATGCTTTTTGACTTTCCAATATCTTATTTAGCATGTTAGTGCTATCTTTAAATTTTGAATCACTGACTACTTTATCACTGACTGCTTTCTTAATATCTTCTTTTAAAGAGCCAATTTCAATAGCATACCTTTGACATTCTTTTCTTGCTATTTCCAACTGTACTATGAGGTTTTCTTCATTCTTCTTGGCTTCTTCAAATTGTGCTTGTAGATCTTCAATCATTTCCTTTGACTCTTGTTCATTTTTCTTGATTTGGTGCTTTAATCTTTGATTCTTCTTCTAAACAACTTCTAACTCTTCTAAGGCACAAATGAGCTCTCCTTCCAGTTTCACTTCAGCTTCCTCCTCTTCTTCTTCTTGATCATCTTCATGTATGGCCATGAATAGAATCTCTTCTTCTTCTGAATCGCTGACTCCACTATCTTCGCCTGAACTAAGATCCTTAGAATACAAGATCTTCTTCTTAAAACCCTTCTTAGATTTGCCTTTGAAATTATTTGTTTTTGTAGGATTTTCTTCTTCATCATCATTAACCTTATCTGGTCATCTCATTGAAAAATGTCTATTCTTTCCATAATTAAAACATTTAAAAGTTAATTTTCCTTGATATTTACCTATTCCTCTTTTCGTCTTGCAAATGAAAAGTGCTCCATTTTCATCTTCATCATCACTGGAACTATCACTTGATTCTTGAATCTTAGCTTTCTCCTTCTTTGATGTCTTGAAAGCCACTTCTCTCTTTGAGGGTTTATCTTGTTCTATCTGCATGTCATATGCCATGAGAATACCATGAAGCTCATCCATCTTTAGCTTGGCTAAATTTTTCATCTCTTCAATTGCTAAAACCTTTGCATCATATCTCATTGGTAGAGATCTCAAAACCTTTTGCACCACCGTTGACTCATCTAATGTTTCTCTAAGACCTTGAATCTGATTTAAGACTTGATCAAATCACAAAAGATAACTTGCTATATCTTCTTCTTCTTCCATCTTCAAACTTTCAAACTACCTTATAAAAGTCTATAGCTTAGCTTGCTGAACCTTTCCATCACCTTTGTAAATATTCTCAATTTTTACCCAAGTTTCATGAGCAGATTTATATTGCATAACTTTAACAAATTTAGATTCATATTAACCACATAAAATAGCATTTAAAGCTTTAGCATTACATTCAATTACCTTATTTTCTATGAGAGTAATTGTAGATGTTTGTGGCTCTTCATATTCCTCCACCAATACTTTCCATGTCAAATCTAAGGGCCATCAAATAAACCTTCATTCTCATGCTCCAAAAAGCATAATTCGTTCCATCAAACAAAGGCACCTTATTTGTAGAAAATCCTTCCTATGACCTATCTATCGTGCTTTCCTGATCTACCTTCAAGATGTAAAACTTTTCAAAAAGGAACTTGCTCTAATACCAAGTGTTAAGGATAGAATATATTGAGAGGGGGGATGAATCAGTATATCATATATCTTATTAAAACTTTCCCTTTATCAAATTCCACTTAATCAAACATTCAAGATATGCAATAAAACTCAAACAATAAACATCACACAAGATAGAGAGATATACCAGATATAACATGGAAACCCAATGTGAGAAAAACCATAGAGAATAATCTCAAGTATATTCATGAGAAATAACCCATAGGAGCACCATACCCATTTGTTGAGTACCAACCCAGCTACAATTTATGAGCACCAACACACAGGAGCTTCAAACCCCTTTGTTGAGCACCAACCTAGCAACTATTCATGAGCACCAACCCCTTTGTCGAGCACCAACCCATAGGATCACCAACCCCTTTGTGTATACCACACACCTATCTCTCAATGTTGCTATCTCAACAAATGATAGTTCAATAAAACATCTCTTTCCTCTCTCTCACCTTTGCTCTTCTAAGCTAGATATAACAAATACTAATCATCTCTCACAATTGCTCTTCTAAGCTAGATATTACAATAATAAATCAACCTCTCTCAATCATATTACAAGTGGCTTCTCAACCCTTTATTTATAGCTTTCCAAATGACCTTTGGCCTTCCCCCTTTGTGACCCTTCAATCCTCATGGAAAATGGTGCCAATCTTGGATGACCCTTCATATTCAAGACTTTGAAAATTCATGTGGTGACCCTTCATGACCAAAAATGTCCTTCCCACTTTTGTCCTTATCTTTGGTGACTTTTCGTATTCCTCAAAGTGTCCCTTTATGACAAATTCCACCCTTACTCTTTTGTCTTCACTTGGTGACTCTTGGTATTCCCCAAGATGACTCTTCATGGGAAAATGCATCCCATCCTTCTTTTGTCTTTACCTTATGGCTCTTCAACTTCTCCATGGGCCCTTCTTTTGTCTAATATGCAACCAAAAATATATTCATTAACATTAAATAAATATTAACTCATATTAGCCAAGATATATTTATTACAAACAACATTAAATGTAATGGGGCCTTTATCACCAATAATACTAAACCTTTGACATCAATGACAATATTTCCAACAATTTCCTCCTTTGTCATTGATGGCAACCTCAATCCTGAAATTGCCACATCCTGTCACCTACACATACTATCATCTAAAAATATATAGTAACTCCTTACTATAGCAACCTGTACCTGTTTTCTACACATGTACCTATACTTGTACTTATTATTCCCCCCCCTTTGACATCAATGGCAAAGGGCCTACCTAGACCTAACACTTAGCTCCCCCTCAATTGACGCTGAACATCAATGGCAAGAAGCTATATAAATTACTCCTAACTCCTCTCGCCGATCTTTGAATGTATCCTTTGATCGTGACTTTGAGAAGATATATGACAATACATACACATTGTTCCCTATCCTTTGAGCATCTGCAATCAACTCATTTGAATCTTTTCTTCTAATCTCACAACCTTCTTTATGAAACTTTAATGTATAACCTTGATCACATATTTGACTAACACTCAACAGATTATGCTTAAGACATTTTACATATAAAACATTGTTAGTCTTAGTTCTACTATAATCCAAACTCAAAGTACCTTTTCCAGCTATCTTGGTAGTGGTTTTATCTTTGAATCTCACTGTACCACCATTGATCTTCTTTAGAGATATGAACTTACTTTTATCACCTATCATATGCCTCAAACATTTGCTATTAATTAACCATGGCTGATCTTTACCTCTTACATGCAGGGCTATCTGAACCATCATAGAATCTTCATGTTGTTTCTTCTACCATGAACATGTCTGAACCTTCTTCTTGATGAATGGTGCTTTGAAATTCTGATCCTTTTTGACTAACTTGAACATGCTTCTACAATACCGAGCTATGTGTCTAAAGTTGTTGCACTTGTAGCATACTATGGTCTCTTCATCAAAGCTTGATAGAGGAACAAAAAAGTTGTGGCTTCTGCTTGACTCTACTTGACTTTCCTTCTCGCTATTTCTAAAATTGTTAGCTCTTTTTCTACATTCTAATTTCTTATGACCATATCCATTACAATGAAAATAATAGCCATAAAAATAAGACCTGTCTATATATCTCTAACTTGATTATCTTTTGTAGCTTTGTTCATTCCATCCTTCTCTATTTGGAATGTCCTCTGTATTCTTCACGTCTCACCTTTTTGTTTCCTCTTGTGTAAGAGCTTCAGCATAGCTATTTTTCTCTTCAAAACCAATCCTTGTCTTATCTGAATATGATTTCTGACTTTCCATTATCTTATTTAGCATGTTAGTGCTATCTTCAAATTTTTAATCACTGACTACCTTATCACTGACTGCTTTTTTAATATCTTTTTTTAAAGAGGCAATTTCAATAACATACCTTTGACATTCTTTTCTTGCTATTTCCAACTATGTTGTGAGGTCTTCTTCATTCTTCTTGGCTTCTTCAAATTGTGCTTATAGATCTTCAATCGTTTCCTTTGACTCTTGTTCATTTTTTTTGATCTGGTGCTTTAATCTTTGATTCTTCTTCTGAATAGCTTCTTACTCTTCTAAGGCACAAATGAGCTCTCCTTCCATTTTCACTTTAGCTTCCTCCTTTTTTTCTTCTTGATCATATTCATGTATGGCCATGAATAAAATCTCTTCTTCTTCTGAATCACTGACTCCACTATTTTTGCCTGAACTAGGGTCCTTAGAATACAAGCTCTTCTTCTCGAAACTCATCTTAGATTTGCCTTTAAAATTCTTCTTGTATGTAGGCTTTTCTTCTTCATCATCATTAACCTTATCTAGGCATCTAGCTAAAAAATGTCCAATCTTTCCACAATTAAAACATTTAAAAGGTAATTTTCCTTGATATTTACCTATTCTTCTTTTCGGCTTGCAAATGAAAAGTGCTCCATTGTCATCTTCATCATCACTGGAACTATCACTTGATTCTTGAATCTTAGTTTTCTCCTTCTTTGATGTCTTGAAAGTTTCTTCTCTCTTTGAGGGTTTATCTTGTTCTATCCGCATCTCATATGTCGTGAGAATACCATGAAGCTCATCCATCTTTAGCTTGGCTAAATTTTTCATCTCTTCAATTGTTGAAACCTTTGCATCATATCTCATTGGTAGAGATCTCAAAAAACATTTTGCACCATCGTTGACTCATCCAATGTTTCTCCAAGACCTTGAATCTAATTTTCAACTTGATCAACTCATAAAAGATAACGTACTATATCTTCTTCTTCTTCTTCCATCTTCAAACTTTCAAACTACCTTCTAAAAGTCTACAGCTTAGCTTGCTGAACCTTTCCATCACCTTTGTAAATATTCTCAAGTTTTACCCAAGTTTCATGAGTAGATTTACATTGCATAATTTTAACAAATTTAGATTCACATAAACCACATAAAATATCATTTAAAGCTTTAGCATTACATTCACTTACCTTCTTTTTTACTGAAGTAATTGTAGATGTCTGTGGCTCTTCATATTCCTCCACCACTACTTTCCATATGTCAAATCTAAGGGCCATCAAATAAACCTTCATTCTTATGCTCCAAAAAGCATAATTCATTCCATCAAACAAAGGTGCCTTATTTGTATAAAATCTTTCCTGTGACCTAGCCATCATGCTTTCTCGATCTACCTTCAAGATGTAAAACTTTTCAAAAAAGAACCTACTCTAATACCAATTATTAAGCACAAAATATACTGAGAGGGGGGGTTGAATCAGTATATCATATATCTTATTAAAACTTTCCCTTTATCAAATTCCACTTAATCAAACATTCAAGATATGCAATAAAACTCAAACAATAAACATCACACAAGATAGAGAGAGATACCAGATATAACGTGGAAACCCAATGTGGGAAAAACCATAGAGAACAATCTCAAGTATATTCAAGAGAAACAACCCACAAGAGCACCATACCCCTTTACCAAGTACCAACCCAGCTACAATTCATGAGCACCAACTCACAAGAGCTTCAAACCCCTTTGCTGAGCACCAACCCAGCAACTATTCATGAGAACCAGCCCATAAGAGCACCAACCCTTTGCTGAGCACCAACCCAGCAATAATTCATGAGCACCAACCCATAGGAGCACCAACCCCTTTGTGTATACCACACACCTATCTCTCAATATTGTTATCTCAACAAATGATAGTTCAATACAACATCTCTTTCCTCTCTCTCACCTTTGCTCTTCTAAGCTAGATATAACAAATACTAATCATCTCTCATAATTGCTCTTCTAAGCTAGATATTAAAATATCAAATCAACCTCTCTCAACCATATTACAAATGGCTTCTCAAGCCTTTATTTATAGTTTTCCAAATGACCTTTGGCCTTCCCCCTTTGTGACCCTTCAATCCTCATGGAAAATGGTGCCAATCTTGGATGACCCTTCATATTCAAGCCTTTGAAAAGTCATGTGGTGACCCTTCATGACCAAAAACATCCCTCCCACTTTTGTCCTTATCTTTGGTGACTTTTTGTATTCCTCAAAGTGTCCCTTCATGAGAAATTGCACCCTTACTCTTTTGTCTTCACTTGTTGACTCTTGGTATTCCCCAAGATGACTCTTCATGGGAAAATGTGTCCCATCCTTCTTTTGTATTTACCCCATGGCTCTTTGACTTCTCCATGGGCCCTTCTTTTGTCTCATATGCAGCCAAAAATATATTCATTAATATTAAATAAATATTAACTCATATTAGCCAAGATATATTTATTATAAACAACATTAAATGTAATGGGGCCTTTATCACCAATAATACTAAACCTTTGACATCAATGAAAATATTTCCAACACAATTATATCCATAGAAGTATCATTCCAAATCCTAGTAGGAATGGGCAAGGGTTTGAGCATACCAAGAGTCATTATGGTTTTACCTTTGTTACATTGGTAGGAATCACATTTAGCCACCATCTATTTAATGTCCCCTTTCATCTCCCTCTAGAAAAAATTTCAATGTTCCCACTCATATGTTTTGAGAAATAATGAGTGTCATGTTGATGGATAATCATGGATTTCATATAATATATCTTGATGAAGGTTTATGCTATTGAGAAGCACCAAATGATCCTTGTAATGTATAGAATCACCATGTCTTGAATAATGGGGTACTATAGAGGGGTTACTAGTTAATTATTAAATGAGTTGATGTAGAGAGGGATCATGTGCATACCCTTGGTGTACTAATTCCAACCATTTTATAATGGGCATGGAGATGGTAGAAAGGGAAGTCTAGTCCTTGAATGTGTAGGCGAGAGCATCCACCACTACATTGTCTTTACCCTTATAAATGATCTCATAATCATAGTCCATGAGTTTTTTGAACCATTTATTTTGTGTTAGGGATGAGACCCATTATTCTAAGAAGTATTTCAAAATTTGGTGATAGTTTTTAATAAAAAAATGATTCCCAAGTAAGTATGGATGTCATTTTTATACTTCAAGTAGAATTGACATCATTTATTTTTCATATGTAGACAAATCTAAATTTCATCTAAAAAGGGATTTGAAAGTGAAATCAATGGGATGACCTTATTAGAGAAGAATAGAACTAAGGTTACTACCACATGCATCACTTTCAATGGTGAAATTTTTGGTGAAGTTTGGTATGGCCAAAACTGGTGTGTTACACATACCTTGTTTGAGTGCCATGAACACTTAGTTAGCTATGACATCCCAAGTGAATGCATCCTTATTCAATAAGGAATTTTAAGGATCTATAATTTTTCCATAATCCTTGATGAAATTTTGGTAGTATCATGTAAGATTGAGGAAGCCACAAAGGTTCTTAAGGGTCATTACCCAAGGCCAATGTTGCATGGCACTGATTTTATTTGGATCCATGTGAACGCCATCAGCTGAAATAATGTGACCTAGATATTCAACTTCATCTTGATCAAAAGAACACTTAAATTTCTTGGCACATAAATAATTATCTACTACAAGTTGAAATTCCCTATCAAGATGCTAGAGATGATTAGCCCATGTGTGGATGTAGATCAAAATATCATCAAAGAAAACCAAAGCAAATTGATGGAGGAAAGGCCAAAATATTTTATTCATTAGGGCCTAAAATATTGAAGGGGAATTTTTAAGTCCAAATGGCATGACCAAGAGTTAATAGTGACCCTTATGATTTTGTAAATATCTCTTTGTAATGTTATCAACTTGCATGTAGAACTAGTGATATCTATAATGAAGATCTAATTTTGAGAAAAAAATTACCCTATGGAACTAATCAATGACCATAATTAGAAACTTGTCTTTGATAGTGAGGTGGTTAAGGTCATGGAAGTCAATGAAAAGGAACCATGACCCATATTTTTTATGGATCATAAGCACTAGTGAGGAGTATGGGTTAGTGTTAGGGTGAATAACTCCAAACGTGAGGAGTTCCTATAATAGCCATTCAATCTGAGTTTTTTGTAGTTAGGGATAATAGTATGGATGAATGTTAGGTGGGATGATTCCTATAAGGAGGGGATGCAATGATATTTAGGACATGAAGAGGGAAAACTCACTAGCTATAGAAAAAAATTACATGTTTATCAAGGATGGATTACAAATCAATAGGGTAGTTAGAAGAAGTGGGGAGTTAGAGTTAGATGGAGTGCAGTTGGGCAATGACCCTATGTTGGCCTTTTTTGGGAACTGATGATGTTAGTAGATCTAGGAAATAGCCCTTTTAAGGTGTTTTTATAGACACTATCATTGAATTACATCCAAAATTCATATAATTCTCATAGAATAGGTCCCAATGTGTAGAGCCACTACACCCCTAGGACCACATCACATCCCCCTAAAAGTAGGGCAAACATATTTGAGAGAAGAGTGTATTTTCCCATCATAATATGAATATTATGACACTTCCCTTTACAATGTAATATTCTCCCATTAGCAATCATGAATTCAACGTTAGAACAAGAGTGTATAAATCAATCTACATGCTTAACAATATGGGAATCAATGAAATTATGTGTGTTTCTAGAGTCAATGAGGATTATGAGAGGAATATTTTTAAATAACCCCTTGAACTTCATGGTTTGAGGGGTGTTTACACCTATGAGTACATGGAGAGAGATCTCAAGTTGGGTTTCCTAAGCCATGGATTCATTAGAGGGAATTTATTCTGCTTGAGCATCCCAGAATTCTTAGATGTCAAGCTCATTATCTTAATCTAGTAGTGATTCCACATCTAGAAATTAAAGAGTTTATTTGATGCACTAGTAACCCTTAACTCATTTTTAATCACAATTATAATTTAATCCTTTATTTTAAGATCTCACATATTTAATTTAGTAAGGTGCTTAACTAGTGTGGTTGTGGTTGGCCATTATTTGTTGTGCTCTTTATGGGTGGAAAAGTGGGAAGTCAATGTTGCATTAAGAATTTATCTTTTACTAACTTAGCCAAACCTAAGGCAACCATCAAGTTAATGGGTTGAAACATTTTCACCTCCAAGTGGATTGTCTCTTTGAGGCCACTAATAAAATAAATCTTGAAGAAGTCATCTGATAACCCTTCAGTGTGATTAGCTAATTTCTCAAATTTAATCTCATAATCATGAATGGTGATTATCTATTAGAGTTTGGTGAGAGCTCTTATAAAGTCCTCGATTGACAAAAGACCAAACCTACCCATAAGTAAGTATGCAAATGTTTTTTAATTAGGTTCATCATTCGATTTGAGATGCCAATGGTACTATTAAAGTGCTTCTTATTCTAAGTGAAAGGAAATAATTGAGACTTTATTGATAGAATAAGTATTATGAAGGTTAAATAATTGTTTAGCTTGATGTATCCATTTGGTAGGATTTGTACTATTAAACCATGGAAATTTTAGCTTAGGCCCACATGATGTGTATTGAGAAGAGAAACTATTATCTAAATAAGACTCCTTATGTAACTTATTAAGGAGAAGGTTATTCTGTTGATTCAGTCCATGCATCCTATTGGTTAACTCAGTGACTTGGGCTTTCAATTTGGTGAGTTCTTCCTCCATAATTTTTGTGCCTATATGAGTGACTACCATAACCAATGTTTTTTTACAAGGGATGAAAAATAATTTGTAAGATAATCAGCAAGGCACTTTTTTAATTTGGACTAAATCAGAAGGGGTAAAGATACGTTTAAGATTTTTTTGCATTGGCTAGGTATGATTAATGAGGGCAAAGGAAATTTTGGAATTAAAATAGAAAAAATAGAAAATTTGTCCAAGAGGGACAAAGGAGAAGAAAAAGGAAAGGAAAACTATGAAAAAAATTTGAATTAAGGGGACAAAAAATAAAGTTATGGTAAAACCAAAATAAATAAAAAATGAAATTTGTGTCTAATGGAAATGGAATTGGGAGATGGGACCTCAAAGAAGAAAAGGTGTAGAATGAAATTTTAAGTGTCCTAGTAAATTTTGAGGATCAATAAATATATAGAGAGAGAGACATATAGTGAAAAAATAATTTTTTCTTTTTTTTTTAAATTGGTTTTCTTGGTTTCTCTTATAAAAAGTCTATCAGTAGGTTGTATTTACCACTATGCTCAACTATAATTACTTCTACTAATAATCTATAGAAACTCATTTTTCTTGATTACTCTTATCAAAATTCTATCGACAAGTTTGCAATTATAATTATGCTCAACTATAGTTACATATGTTGATAATCTATAAAAACTAATATGTTTGATATCGACCCCAAATTTGTTTGGTTGCCTAAATATTTTAATAAATGTCTCTAGCCACCAATGATGTCTGAACAGGTACTTATCTCCAAAAAATTGTGGCCATGGATTTATCTTTAAATGATAGCTCTTATTTTACATCATGGGTAGGAACTAGTCAATTAAAATGGGGTTATTGCTCTTTTTACTGGTAGGTCCTCTTAATGAGCTAGCTAGTTTTGGGTTCTTGTGGTACTCCTCACAATGAGTTTTAAGGCTATATGCCCAATTACTTCCCATAGTTATGTAGAGGGTATTTTACCCTTATCTAAACCTAAAAATGAAGATGTAAAAATAGATATAATTAAAAATAGTTTTTAAATGGTGCAACTTCTAAAAAACCACTAGTATAAGAAAAAAAACTCCAAAATCTAGTTACATGTCGAGAAAAGTGCTATGATACTAGATGTGAATAACATACTACATATGTTTATAAACTATAGAAAATAATGGAATAATAAATATTAATTTAAAAACTAACTCAAAATAATTCAAATATGTCATATTGATCGCAAGCCACTTCAAGGGGGGAACTTCCTTTGAATAAGCTCAATACAATAATATTCATCAATGTCTTCATTGGGCCTTGTTGATGATGAATTTTTTTCCATCAACTAATCAACCCTTTTGCTTATTTTTAAGATTAAGTTGGAATCGTAATAGTCTAATAATAAGGTTATAAAAGTTTAATTATGATCCTAAAGATGTGAATATTTTTTTAAAATGTTTTGGAAAATAACAAGTAAATTATTGAATATAACATATTCCATTATAATTCATAAATCCACTTATTAAATAATGAATCAATTCATATATAAATATGTAATCTATCCTATCTAATAGAGAAATCCTATAAATAAGACAATCTCTTGAAGGAAATAAATATGATTTAAAAGTATAATATATTCTCGATGTAATATCTTGCTTTTGTTGTTTTAACTTCTAAATAAACATCAATATAATAAACAAGAAGCAGAAAGGTAAAATTAGTTCAAAAACATAACAAACAAACAAACAAACAAAGTAAAAAATACATTAAACAAATAAGTAAAGGTCAACAAACTAATTAAGAAAGCCTAAAACAATCAAATTTAAACTAATAAACAAACTAATCTAGAATAAACTAAACCTAATATTAAACTAGCTAAAGAAAGAAAAACTAACTTAAGGAACCTAACTTAATAAAAATAAATAAAGAAACAACAATAATTAGATACAAACTATATTAAAACTAAATAAATAGAAAAGAAATAAGATTAATTATATTTTAAACTAAAATTAGATTAAATTAAATTGAAGTAAAAGTCAAAATCAAAATAAAGTACAATATAGATAAAACATAAAAATCTCAAAAGAGAGTTGTATTAGCAAAATAGATTGATTTTATTTGAGAAACCAACATCTTATTTACAAAATATCTAAAAATATAATTTTTAAAATCAATTAGATCAATGAAATATCGTAAACAACAAAGTTTTCATCATTATTCGGGTTGAATACTCAAATTTTGCATAAAAGACTGCAAGAAGTAATCATCAAAAGATGTTAAACTTGAAAAACTTTAAGTAATCTATTATAAATGATAATATAAAACTAGATATACCAATATTTCTTAAGTAATATACTCAACCGTTAGAGAAAGTACCATTAGTCTATCTACAAAAGTCATGCTATCTCAGATAAGTTGTATAGAAAAGAGAGATAAATGATTGACTTTACAATGTATAAGTATTAAATACTTGTGTTTTTATTCCTCAAATGAATCATTGATCTCATTTTATACTCTAAATTTCGTTGAAAAAGTTGTAATTAACCTTATTTGGTTACTTGTTAACTTAAATAATTGATTTTAAAAGTTAATTAATATTGACAGTTGTTAGTTTAAGTTTATTTAAGAGTTAAAAAGTCTTAAGAGATCAATTATTTGAAAATAAACTAGGTATTTATTAATGAGTGGGGACCCTTTAATCAATTAGTAATAATATGAAATATATGTTTCAATAAATAATATAATAACTCAAAGTTAAATGATATCCTTATCTATATTAAATCTATAATACATATAATCAATATCACTTAGGCATATTGTATATATCAAAATTTAAAAGTTTATTGTACTTTAAAAATATCATAATCAAAGTATCAAAATATAAATTTACTTAAGTATTAACAATTTGAAAGTTCAACTTTAAAATGAAAATTTATCTTTCTGATAACCAAAAATCATTAGAATCAGATAAAACTTCAATCATCATTTTTCTCTATTCATTCACACACTCATTATGTTCTATTTCAACTACCAAAAACTAAACCAAATTAGTTTTAGAATCACTTTCAAAGACATCCACCTCCAATTTAACCCACTTCACAACTCTGATTTTAGTTAGAGTATATGATTCATTCTAGATGTTTGAATATTTATTTGAAGTGGTTGGATGAATGACAAGAAGTGGATTTTCCAGACTTAGCTTCTTGAAACTTATAATAGGCATACTCTAAGTTGGTTTACATTCATCATAAAAATAATTAAAGGCAAGATTAAAAAAATTCTTAGCATGGGCTATCTCATTATCTAATTGAGTTGGTTCATTAACATGGTGGACATGTTTTGGGCTAAGTTAGTAAATAGGCAGCTAGTTTGGGATATTTTACAACTGATGGGAAAAACTATTATGAGACTGAGATATGGATTCAAATATATGACCATGAAAACCTCTATTACCCCTATGGTTTGTAGGATTAAAGAGAAAATTATTCAACACATTTTAAAAGTTAGGGTCAATGGCATCAAAATAGATAGACATTTTGTCTCCTCTATGGGCATACCTTGGGCCAAAACTTCTAGCCCTGAAACCTCCTATAAAAAATTGCTTATTTGGTGCCTCCTAATTTATAATTCTATAATTATGATTCCTTCCCCAACCTTTGTTATCATTATCTACACTTGAACCTAGTTGGTCCCAACCTAACATCCTATTTAAAATATATATTCAAAATCTGATTATTATGTAACTAAACCAAAAATATTGAATATATATCATCAATAAAACTAAAATAATGATTGTATTTCAATATATAAAATTCTCAATCACTTATATAATTTTTAACTATCAACAAATGATCTTTGAACTAATTCAACTAATTGAAATTGAATTTTTCATATTGAAAACTTTTTCCTATGTCAAATATCATCACAATATTCCAAATTAAAACCCTAATAATTAAATTATATACTAATAATTTTATTTTCAAAATACTCTATCATATTTCCTTACATTCTACTCTCACTACCAACTACACATATTTCCATACTATTTAAAGATAATTTTAATAGAAATTCCATTATATAAACTGTATGAATTTCCAAAAACTCTAAAATATCATTCAAAACCATTCAACATCATTATTTTAAATAGGGTCCTTTTCCTCTCATAACATCATAGTGAAACTCAAAAAATAACTTATCACAGTTTCTTAGTTCATTATTTCAACTTTCTGATCTCTGAAAATAAAACCCAAAAAAATAACTTTCTCGGTTTATAAAATAACATATGTTGCATGCAAACCAAATCCATCTTATTGAAACCTTTCAACAAAGTTTCTTCATATTATATCTAAAAATATTTCAAATCTATCAAATTTTCATGATGTTAAACATGTAAATTTCATCCTTTATAAAACTTGTAACTTCAAAATCAAACTAAGATACCCAAATTACACAGGTAACAAAAAAATCAAAAAACCAAAACTAAGATATGCATTACCATAAAATAATCTCCATTATCTTGTTAGAAGCAGTTCATACACACAATTTTCAAAAAAATTACTATGAAGAATTTATCCTTCAAACCCTATGTATACATGAAACTATAGTTTCAAAATACCAAAATATTAGCAAAAGATTACCACTGTAATATATCAACCAACAAAAAACTAGACCCTGTCTATGTATACATACAAGAGAATCGTCATTACATAATTAAAATAACATGTTTCGAACTAAACTAGCACTCCTTTAGAATCTCTTAGTTTTTTTTTAAAATGAATAAATTCATATAAAAAATGAAAGCCACTTTAATCATTATTATCTCATACCACAAGAAATAATGTGAGAACTAGAAAATGATTTTCCAAGTAAATTAAAGCCCTGAGATCTTTCTAATTTCCTTATTCTAAAAACCCATGCATGTAGAAAGATCTAAAACAAACCATTTTTCTCCATGAAAATTTATCAAAAACCATGCAGACTTGATAAATATTTTTTTATCTCCATAAAAACTAATCATTGTGAAATAACCATAAATTATCTTCTTTAACACTTATTCATTTCCTAAGCAATGTACCTATATAAGCTCTCTTGCAACATCTTGTCTACGATTTCCTCAAGAAACTCCCAAAATCCAATGTGGCAGAGTATCACTTCCATAAGTAAGCTTTGAAAAATGACCAATAAAATAAAATTCTATTTATACACAAAGTCCCATGTATTAACTACCAGTGCTTATGTGCACATTTTTTATTGGCTTATCAAATTGAAAAAAAAAAAAAAAAAATAGTAGTCTACCAACTTATTTAGAAACACATCTAGAATTAGTCATGACCAATATGCTTGTTAAAACCACAACCATTTTTTATAAACCAAGGCATGTACACATCTCATTATTTACTTTAAACTTTCTATGATCTCATTAATATCTCGAAGCATCCACTATATTTCACATTTATTTTAATCTGCCAACTTATTAACTAAGACTTCTAAACCATCAACTTTCCATTAAAACCATATTAACGTAAGCTTTGAGTTTGATAAAAACATGAGTTAAGTTTAAACTAACCTTTGAAATCACACAAAATCCTTTGTGCCTTGAGTAAATAACATAAGTTTAATTCATATTAACCTTTGAAATGAATAATCCCCTAATGACCATTTAGAATCTTTGAACTAAGTCCACCCCATTTAATGAGTCTTAACCATAGGATAGTATATAGATTTAAAAACTTAGGTCCACTTTAAGATAATGAATAATCCTTAGGAAATAGCTTGGGTTTAAATATCAAATCAAACTTATTCATGTCACCATTTACACAATATCAACCTTCGATATTTGCAATGAATTTTGAATGTTATTGATCTGACAATCATAATGGTAAATCCATATAAAGCTTATAGTCAAATTTTAAATGAATATAAATAAAAACTAGCATGGAAAATCATACTAAAATACTATAGTAACCACTTTAAATGAATGCAACCTGATCAATTTGATCATTAAAATGTCATAACTAAAAATGAACATATATATATATATATATATATATATATATATATATATATATATATAATTCATTCATTAATTTATACTTTTTGAAACCACTTTAATGTAGATATGAATTTATGAATAAATTATTATCAAATCATTTAATTGAACATATACATATTTAATATAATATTAATTGATATAGGCCCCTGACTATAATTTTAAATGTTATGACTAGGTCATCACTATGACATATAAGAGTATATATTTCATAAAATTGTAGGGGTATGAAAAATAGGCATAACACTAATGACCTTGCTAGTTAGTTTTGAATAATCAAATTGAGTACCAATCAAATTTTCTTTTTTAAGAATGATAATCTTGAGAGTGTGATCCAGGTAAATCATTTCTCAAATAGCTAAGTGCAAACCTCTTTATAATGAATTTCAATAAGGGATGAGACGTTTGTCTAGCATGACATGAACAAAAAGAATGATATAATAGGAAATTTTGGGATGGATATATAGATAAATACAAATGCCTCAAATATAATATCTAAAAATAAAGTATAACTTTAACAACTAGTTACAACTCAACATACATTATTCATGTATAAAGAAAATTAAGTTTATAAAAATAATATCTCAAAATAATTTATACTTATAGTTGAGTTGTAGAAATTGTGCATTCTCCCCTCATAACATGATAACTTTGTCCACTTGAAACACTTATTTATGTTTCAGACATAAAATTCAAACAACAATAAGAAGCAAATAAACAAACAAAACAACAAAACAAGATTAAAAAAAGAAAGAAAACAACAAAAGTAAAAAGAAAGAAAAAGAAAGAAATAAATCTAAAAGGAAGGTAATTATGAAACAACTTTAATTGATGGTCATTAACTAAGTAACATTACCAATTCTCGTCAATATCTTTCAAATGAAAATCATTATTTCTAAGTGCAGTTGCCACTCGATAAGGATCAAACTATAATGAATCAAATTTATGGTGTTTACCACGATCTTCATGAGATTTGTCTTAGTATAAAACTAGATCACCAACTTTGAAATTTTTATTAAAAACTTTTTTATCGAAAAATATTTTTAATTTTTGTTTAGCCCTTTCTAAATTTTATAATGTTGTGGCTTTTGATTCATCAAGAGCTATTAGATCATGTAATCTTTGTTCAATTAAATTAGTATCTTCAACTTTAAATTTCAAAACGGTTCTAGCTAAAGAAATCTAAATTTATATTGGTAAGGTGGCTTCAAATATATATGCTAACATGAAAGGTGAATAACTATTTTCTACCTTAATAATAGTTTTATCAACCCATAAGGCTTCAAAAAAATTAAGATGCCAATTTCACTTATTTTCACAAACTAATTTCTTCATGATTGAAATCAGATTTTTTTTGTTGACTCAGCTTGACCATTACACTGAGGGTAATATTTAGATGAATGAATAGATATAATAGAACATTTTATTAAAAAAATTATAAACTCATTTGAAATAAACTAAGGTCTATTATCATAAATGACTTCATAAAGAACTCTAAATTTAGAGAAAATTTGATTTCTAAAAATTAAATTACTTCACTTGTTATAGAACTTTTAAGTGCTTTGGTTTCAAACCATTTAGTGAAATAATCCATTGTTTTTAATATATACCTATGACCAACTAATGAAGGAGGATGTATAACTGAAATAAATTCAATACCTCATTTCATAAATGGTTTTTCAGGTATAACAAGATTCAAAGGAATTACATGCAACTTATCTCTAGCAACAAATAATTGACATAGTATACAAGAATAAACTAACTAATAAAAATATTGAAATAATGTTGGAAAATAATAACCTACTCATAAGATCTTATAATTAGTGGTTTTTATAGCATAATTTCCACCACAATTTCTTTCATGATAGCCTCTAAGAACTTTTTGAGTTTGATTGTGTGTTAGGTATCTTAATAAAACTCCATCTCTATTTTGATAAAATTAAAAAATTTATAATAAACAAAAATTTAAAGATCATAAATGTAAATAACATCTTTGCTTCTTATCATAATTATTAGGACATGATTGATTTTAAAAATAAAAGACTAAGTCATGATACCAGTCATCTTCAGCTAACATATAATTACATTCATTCATTTTAAGACCAAATTTTAAATTTTAAAAAAAAAATCAAAAATTTTCATGATGTTTAAATGAGGCTTTGAATTTAAATTATCATTAATTGACAATACCAAAACATTAATATTTGAAGAATCATTTTTAACTAAATGTTTTACCAAGTCATTACCTTTAATTAATTTTTAAGTTTCAAATTCAAGATCAAACTCTTTAATTCATAATATCCACTTTGCAAGTCTTACTTGAATGGTTGGTTGTTTCAAAAGATAAGATAAAATATGTACATTAGATTTCACCATAACTTTGTTTCTCATCAATAAATAATAAAATTTAATTAAAGAGGAAACAAATGAGAAAATAAATTTTTCAATAAGAGGGTACTTGGTTTCAGCATCTTTTAAAACATGACTTATGTAATTAATTGGTTTTTCATCATTATTTTTAAATTCTTGACTGATAACAGCTCTAATTGCCTTTTCAATAGTATTAACATAGAGAATGAATACTTTTTAAAATCTGGTTTAGCAAGAACTAGAGCACTTGTAATGGCATCTTTAACGTTATTGAATTCTAAATCAGCACCTTCATCTCAAGTATAAATTTTATCTTTCTTAAGAAAAAATTATAAAAGATTAGACTTATCAACAAAATCTAATATGAATTTTCTAACAAAGTTAATTTTATCAAAGAAAGACCATAAACTAGATTGATCTTTAGGAGGAGGTAATTCTTTAATGACCTTAATACATTCAAGATCTATGGAAATGCCTTCTTTAGAAATGATATGTCCTAATAATATATTTTTGGTAACACCAAGAACTAATTTATTTGGATTCAAATAAATACCATACTTTCTATATCTTGTGAAAACTTCACAAAGATGATCTAAATGCTTTTTACATCTTTTTGAATGAACAGTGAGATCATCAAGATATACCTGAATAATAATGCCAATCAAGTCATCAAAAATAGTATGCATAACTCTTTGAAAATTATCTCTTGTATTTATTAATCCAAATGACATTCTATTATAATCAAAAGTCCCTCTACGAGTAGTAATATTAGTTTTATGTTTTTCTTTTAGATTATACAAAAATCTAATTATAATCAGAAAATCCATCTAATAATGACATCATTTCTAACCTTACAAATTGTTGCAAAATTTAATCTATACTTGGTAGAGAAAAATTATCTTTAATGCTAGCTTTTTTCAAGTCTCTAAAATCAACACACAATCTAATACCACCATTTTTCTTCATAACCAACACTAAATTAACTACCCACTTAGAATATTTTACAAGGAAAATAACACTAGCACCAATCATTTTATTTAGCTCTTTGTTAATGGTATCTTCTAACAAAGAGCTAATTCTTCATATTTTTTATATTACATGTTTAATACTAAGTTTTATAGGTATATCATGTTTAATAATATTAGTATTATAAACTTGAAGATCTTTGTATGACCAAGCAAATACATCAATAAATTCTTTGAATAATGAATATTACCTTCTCACTTGTAGTAACTTGAATTCTTAAATACACATATTTAGGATCCTCTTTTGTACCTAAGTTGATAGGAATAGTTTTACCTATAATTCTCCTAGAAGGTTCTTCCATTTTAGAGATGTTGGGCTGATCATTAGGTGTAAACATAGATTCTAAATTTACTAAACTAATAGGCAATTTATTAATAATTAAATGCAGATAATATCTACAATTTAATACATAATCATCATGATTATAATAATTACCTTTAATAAAATAATATATATGTTCATCACAACTAAAAACAAGCCAACTCTCATTCAATTCTAGAATTTTAAGTCAAATTTTTAAAAAAAAGAGAAGTCTGTGATTAGTTCACTCTCACTTAGAGTTGAGCTAGATGCAAAAATAGCAAACTTATCATCTCTATTATTATATTCTCTAAGTATGTGAGTGATATTCAAAGCTTCAAAATATTCAAGTAAATACCAAATCTTTTAAGTATAATGATGTAGATGAGCTTGATTAATTTTGTAATTTTTCCAAACTTGCTTAATAACTAATCTCGATTTCCTAAAGACTTCTAAATGTTTAATATTAAATTGAATGGATTTTTTCAAACCTAAAAATAATGGTTCAATTTTTTTTGTATTATTAATGTTTTTAAAAGATAATTTTTAAGAATAACAAAATATCTTACCAACAGGAGAGATTAAACAAATTCAAGCACCATTCCCTTATTAAGAGTAGGCTCCATCAAAATATAGTGATCATAAAAAAAAATTCTCAAAAAATTCTCCATGTTGATTTTTTGGTTTATCTGAATTCAATGCTCATAAATTCCAATTCCTATCTCAACATAAGAAATAGTGGAAGAAGTGGATGATTATATAGGTGTACTATACCAATCTTCTCTTTTTTATAGAAGTGTTTTCAATATTTATGAGAACCCATGTAATATATTTTTCAATGAAAGCATCAATTGCTTTTGACAAATCTCTTCATAATAATGCTAGAGTTATAATCACTAAGTGGAAGGGGTGAATTAGTGATGTCAGATAATCCAATTCAATTTTTAATCCTTTCATACTCTTTAATCAAAGACCACAATCATTCATAAAGCATACAAGATATTCATAACAATGAATAATAAAGATGAGTCAAGATAAAACACATAACACATGAATTCTATGGAAAACCCTCATAGATAATAAAATTCACTCTCAAGTCTACAAACAAATGGACTACTTGTCCTATAAGATGATAAAAAACATGAGACCTTTTAGTGAAGCACCCACTTCACAAGGAGCACCCACCCCTAAAAAATAACAAGCACCAACTTATTCTAGATGTTGAGCACCCAAAAAAAATCTATGAAAACAAATCCACAATTTTGATTGCCTTTAAATTTGATTAGAGAAACAATCTATAACACTTCTCTTTTAACTCATCACATGCACACACAAACTACTCATACATGCAATACATCCAAACACTCTTTTATATCTCTCTAGTCTTCTTTGCTCATCTTTAATCTACCCTATACTTCAATCCATCCACTAAACACATTACTCTGATCTCTTTCCTTTGCATCTATATTCTACTCTCTCAACACATACACATTCAAGTCTAGAAACCACTAACTTGGTCTCCATTATTTATGGAGTCTTCATTCATATCAACTTCTAAGTCAGCCAATATACTTTCACTAACTCTTACAACATATATCATAATAATAAATAACTCAAATTCATTCTCACAGGTTGGCCATAACATCTATGGGTCACACTTAAGTAGCTACACCTTTCAATTAGGCCTTATTAGCCCTTATAGGTCTCATAGAGACCTATTCATCCATTTAGAATTTTATTGAGAAAATAAAGAATAAATGATTAATCAAATACATGGGTCTACTCCATATGACCCCAAAGACATCTTCAGGTGATTTCTCCCATCAAAACACTCTTCTATTAAAGAATAATTTACTCAAACAACATTTTGTACATTGTAGCACCATGAATAAATAAATAGTCAACTTTAAATCTCTATATATTGATTGTACAAACATTTAGACCTTTTAACTAGGTATTATATATGCACTTTTAGTCCTTTATAACTTTTTCATTTACACCATGATCAAATTATGCATATATCAAAATTTATAGATAAAAAACTATAGACTAGTTTTCCCTCATAAATTTGAAACTTTAAATTTTAACTGTCACTATACAGACATTAAACATCGATCACTTTACTTTCATCTCGTGCTTCCTAGAAATAGTAAACAAATACGTACCATTGATCTCCTATGAGTATCTCGATATTTATCATAAAAACTCACCATTAGATCTAAATCATAAATTTTATGATTATGCCACTTGGCAACTCTACATGCCTTCTACACATATTGAATTTTTTACTCAATCTACATTGTTGATGTTTTGACTACATGATAATCTATGAACTATTGATCTATCCATGCTCTATGAATGTGACACTTATCACTAGCACATTCATTCTTTGACATAGTGAATTGTGTTCACACCATTAGATCAAGATCTATATTTTAATGTCCAGTATTATATCTATTGATTAGTTGACCTCAGATTTCAACGTAGTTAAACTTGATGGTCTCTGGCCCATCACAGTCTACTAGAAAAACTTTGAATATTTATATCTTGACCTAGAAAACACTTCAAGACTCCAAATATTATGGGTATCTTCTTGGCACTATAGATAAAATTTGACCAAATTTGACTTTTTATGTGCCTAAAATAAATTCACAAACTTATTACTTCATACATATCTGCATGACATGTAGTGATGGTATAGTTAAGTATGGGAACATAGTAAATTATATCTGAGGAGCTAAATTTACCCCTTAGTAACGTTTTTTATGCTCAATATCATGACCTTAAATTTTAACCATATGATATCCTCACATAGGGGAATTTATCTATATATCAAGTTACTCTTGAAACATTCATACGTGTGAAATATAATGTCATTAATGTGTTCACTTAGCTTTATCTATCAAGATGACTACTTGAACTTAGACATTTAATTGACTATTTTGATGAATTCCATTCACTTCCATAAGCATTCATAACATCCTATAGTGTCTCTATAACATGATCATACCATCAATATCATCCATAAGATGTCTTACTAAGTCAAACACTGAAGAACCATATAGGAATACTAAAGTTCATTGAAGCACACTTTGTCATTGTCATTCTAGCACACATGATACCTCATCAACATCTTTGGTCACCTTGGAGTTAACATTGATAAATATCTAACAATCTCCCCCTTTTTCATTGATGTCAAACATCAATACAAATCTTATACTCAAAATATCTCTCTCTTCAAGAACTTTCTCCCCCTTTGACACTATGAAAAAGTGGGCTCAACTCTTGATCCTACAAACCTAAAAAGACTTCAAAGACCAATAAAGGGAAAGGACCACCTTTGAGAGATGATATAGACTCCCCTTAACATTGTGCAAACCTCTTCTTATTTTAAGCTTCTCAAACATGTTCTATGACTACACTACTCTTCAATCAAACTCTATTTTATGAAGATAAAACATATAAGAGCAATGAAAACATTAAGAGGGACTCCCCCTTATATTATGCAACACTCTTTTTCCCTTTACAAAATTCATATATTCAAATGCCAACATTCACAGTTAAACATTGATCATCTTGTTATCATCTCATGCTCTTACTACTTAGATTAAACATGCACAGTATATATTCTTGGAATTTTCTCAACATTTAATGTCAATAAATAACTAACACTTTAATCACTTTGAGCCCACTCATGTCATTAAATCAATCCGTACGAATACATGTGAACTATTCATTCCTTATCCTTTACCTTTGATCAGTGTTTAAAATCATGCACTTAATATCATTTCACTGCTTCTTGATATCTTGGAGAAAATATGCTTCATTTATCTCTTTGAGATTTGCTTGAAATTTACCTTCTATAAAATTGACTAAGTAAAGGAACCACTGTAATATGCCTAGAAGGCCAATTTTGGATAGATATATCTTTTGTTGTGCTCAAATGCATGTTCTTAAATTTTCACTATATGATCTTTGTTCATAGGTTAATTCAACCATTTGTCAAACTACTCTTGAAACCTATGCACTAGGATATATAACTCTATTAATCTACTCACTCAAATTTTTCTACCACAGAGCCAACTATGTCAAGAACTGTCTGGAAGGCCAACTTTTCACATGCATATCTTTTGATGCACTTTATTAAATGACTTGAAATTTATCTCATATCAACTAGGAACAAAAATAAACAAACCCATATTATCATTTTCTCCTAACACTTTCACATATGAAAAATATAACACCATCAAAATGCCTACTCAATTTTTGTTGCCACATTGCAAATTTGGCTAATTATGGGAAAACATTGTCAAACTACCTGGGAACCTAAATTTGCACTTACATATCTTATGTTTTGATTAATTTCATTACCTAAAATTTATCTCATATAAATTATGCATAAATTTTATCACAACCATATGACCAAATCCCCCTAACTCATCCACATGTCACAATGGTGATGTCAGCAAATTGCCTACTTAGAATTTATGCCAATAGACCCAAAATGTCTAGATGAAAAAAATGGTTAACTAGATGAAATACACTCATGCACACAAGTAATCAAATCATTTTTGACTTCTGATAGGACCCCTTGCACATGCTTAATAATTGAAACTCATCCCTAATCATCTCTAAATAGATAAACTTTGAAGATCAACCAAACCTACTTCAAGCATACTAGGATAAACATATTACACAATTTATCATTGTCACTTAGACTATCAAGTCACTTCATCCATTCACCTAGACACATTCATGACATCACCATGACATCATTTACAACTCTCTATCAATCTCCTCCTTTGTCATTTATGTTAACGCCCATCAAATAACTCACCTTCCTTCTCTCTCTTTAAGCACTCTCAAAATAGGAACTTTCTCCCCCTTTGACACAATGACAAAGTGGGAACTAACTAATCTTGAGGACCTAAAAATACCATGAATTAGATATAACCACCTTATAAATATGATACAAACTCCTCCTTATCTTGAGCCTACCTCTTCTTGCCTTGACATCTTCCTTTTGCTACATATCATCAGTATTCTTCAACAAATGATTGCAACCAATGAAGATAGAACACATAAAACACTAAAATCTGATGGAAATCACAAATAAATATCTGAGAGGGACTCCCCCCAATATTTATGAGCAATTGAATCTTTATATCTCCACACACCATGAAGAACCACCACATAGGCTTACTATCCTTCTCTCTCAAGCCACCTCAAGAATCACCAACATAACTTCATAGTACTCACCAAACATAAAACATGATCTAAACTAACTTTAAAACTCACCTTGAAATACCCATGCCTTTCTCTTTTGTATAATTTGATCAAAAATCACTCTTCTTCACATTAGGCCTATCTAGTCTCCTTATAACCTTACCTAGTACTTCCAGAGCCCATAATTTCTAGTAGACACACATTCAAGACCTAAAACTTCATTTATGGATAACTCTCATATGCCCCCTCGAGTGAAAAAATTTATATCATGTAGCTCATCATCTGCAACATACTTCTTTTACAAATCTACTAGCTAATTAAGCCTCCATCTTCATAAAAACTTTAATATCTTGAAAACCACAAACCTTCAAATCTATGTGAATATTGATTTCAAAACCCATTTGGCCTATTCAACCTATTAATAAACCTTAGACCTAAACTCATAAGTAAAACCACTTTTTTAGCGTAGCCCAAAACCCTAGAATCTCAAAACAAATAGAGTTAATAAACCTCCTTATGTTCAACATCCACCTCTAAAACTTCTTTTACACCTAGAGATAACCATTACACACTTTTGTACAAAGATTTTATCTTCCACATATTTGTGAACCCATACATCTTATAACCCATTTTAGGCCTGCTTGCCCTTAAGCCAAAATTAAGAAAATTGAGAGTACTAAAAAATCCCCAATTTGACTTCAACATACATTCAGACCATAAAACCACCTAGAGAATAATATAATAAGGTCAATAGACATTTAGTTTCAAAAATATCATCTTAAAAACTCACAAACCCTCCTTTTCCACTAGAAAATCTTCAATTTGACCCTACAAACTAAGTAAACATAATTATCAACATGCCAAAAGGGTAAAAACAAACCATGACATCACTCTAACATCATCACAACATATCTTCCACCTAGACAAATTTATTCCAACTAAAAACACACTTATAATTCCTTATGGGGCTATCTAAATAATCTAGTTCCCCCTTACATCAAGTTCCATCTAGATCATGACATATTTAAATAGATCATAAAACATTGTTTAATCACAATCAATACTTTTATAGAGATATCTCATCTTCAAAACACTATAAACTTCCCTGGCATACACAACTGCCCAACAATCCTTAACAAAATTAGAAAGATCTAGGAGTAGGCCTAGAAGATAAACCCTTAATTGATATATAGACAAATATTGAAACTCACCTTTATACTAGAGCATTCCAACCATGATCAACAAGCTAACTCCATCTCAAGATAGAACCACTGAGATTATTCAAAATCTTCTTTTCTTCAACAAATAGATACGTAAAAATAATGCACAAACATACCTTCTTATCAAAAATATCAACCAAATCTTATTTGGTATCCACCATGCTTATTCTATCTCATCAAGTGTCTCCTTAAAGCCTAGATAGAGACAACCTGACCCATAATGTCTTAGAACAATGTGAAACTAGGAATTCCCCACAACTCCTCATATTCATTCTCCTCTTTAGTCATCTAATACTGATAGTTCTTCTTATTATTAGGCTTAAGAGAAGTAATATGCTTAAAAAATAGTATGATGTTCACTTGTATCCATACATAACTTATAACTAGCCTCAACCAGCACCTTGGTCTTTTCTTTGATCTTAACTTGAACTAAATTTTGATTTTCCTTTTCTTCCTAGATAGTTTACACTTTCTCTACTTCACATTTGTCAACAAAGGCTGAAAATAGAAAATCTTGACTTTCCTTCACTTCTAATCCTTTTTCAACCTTTGCAAAAAATCCATCAAGACTCTTGGACTCAATAATGTTAGTCTTCTTAGTCTTTACTACCTCAAGTCTCTATACCATAGTTTGACTCTTCTCATCTTTTGTAACTATCTTATTTGATCTTTGAGTTTAGACTAATCTATAACACATTCTTATAAATCAACTTTCTTATCAACATTTTGACTAGTGTGATTAACATTGATAATATTTGGTATCCATAACCAAGAATGACCTTTATTATGTATAGTGGAAAATTCATTTCCTTTGATATATCTTGATGATCTGTTGACTCCACTTGGGTAGAAACTTGCAATATGACCATTCTTATGACAACTAAAACATATATCAATATCATTCATATCTTTTGATTGATGATGATTATAATCTTCCTTTTTTATATGGATAGAAGACAAATTCTCTTGGCATTCATGTAACTTATTTATGTTTGATTCTTTCTTTTCTCTTAAATGATATGAGTTATGACTTCTCCATGACTAATTTCTCCTTCTTCCAAAGCTCTATGAATGTCCATACTCGAGTGACTTCCTTTTATAGTCCTTATCTCTATGACCATACTTATTACATATATAACAATGACCATGGAATAAAATAGCATACCTTAAAGCATTTGGATGTCTAATAGACCTTTTTACATTTATTTCAAAGCTTATAATCTCCTTGACATACTCATGCTTCTTTTTTAACTTGACTACAATAAGTTCATTCTAAATCTTCAATGACTCCATCTCAATATTTAGTAGAGTGTACTCATATTCTCTTTATTCAAAATTTTCACTTACAGTCCTTAACTGATCCTAAAGAATATTGATCTTCTCTTCATCTTATTTTACCTTGTTGGCCATGTCTTTCAATCTATTTGCTTGCACTTCAATAAACTTGATTTGTTCTTGAACTTCTTCTCATCTCTCTTGGAATTTCCTAATAAACTTCCCTCAAGAGAACTAACTTGTTCTTTAATACCTTTGATCACATACCTCATCTCGTGATTGTTCCTTTTGAGCTCATCTCCTAGATCCACTCCTTCTTAGTTGTCATAGAACAATAATTTTATCATGCATTGTTTCCTTTTATTTTGAACAAATTTCCTATTCAAAAATCAAAATATACTTAGAATATTCTAGCTAAACCTTGAGGCCATTGATAACCTTATCATCCTCTTTAGCATCTTTTTTCAAAGTACATATCTATTTTTTGAGTTCTTTGACCACAATATTCTACTGTGGATTCTCTTTCTTCAGCTTCTTGGCCATCTTTGTACCTACTTAGGATCTCCTTCAGTCTATTAAGCTTCCTCCAAAGGACCCACTCTAACACCAATTTTTAGAGGTATAATCACTAAGAGGGGGGGGGGGTGTGAGGGGGGGAAGTGAATGGTGAATAAGTGAGCCTTGATAATCCAACTTCAATTTCAATCCTTTCAAAATAATAATCAATTACCACAAGAATTTCATGAATCATGCATATAGTTCATAGCAATGAACAAGAGAGACAATGTAAGATCAAACACACAACAAATGAGATATGTGGGAAACCCTCTTAGGGGAAAACCCCACTAGAACCTACAATTGGACTACTATTTTATAATAATAATAATAACTAATTTAGACCAGCTACAACTGATCAAGGAACTACTATCCCTTATTTAGTGAGACTACAATCCCATAAGGTGTTACCACACCTATCTATCTAAATAACCACAATAACTAGACTTTTAGAAAGTTTCACCTTGCAAGGAGGCTACAACCCCCTACATTTTAAGTAGCCACAATAACACCTATTAACAAAACATTTCCTGAATATTGATTTCCTACTAATTTGATGGAGATATAAATTATATCAATTTTATTAAACTATACACACTCAATTCATCCAAATCCACCTATTGGATCAATTTTCACTTTTTATCAACAATTATATCACCACATTAACAACATGACCAGATGGTCATACACATAGTCCACAATCTGATATGCCTCTCAAATCAACCATCAGACATCAAGTATTCTTTGATCATCCTCAACCTATAAAAACACTATTTGGATAAAAAAATATGACCTATATGTCATACACATAGTCTTCAATCTACTCTAGTCATTACTCCAACTTCTAGGCATACTCACTCTCTTCACTTCAATTAATACACTTAACACATGAGCCTAGAAACCATCTCCTTTGGTTTCTTTATATATAGAGTCTTCATGATAAACAAATTTTTGATTAGCCATTAGACTTTTATTAACCCTTAAATCTTATCTCACATCAACACAAAACTCAAAATAATATTCATAGGTCATCCATAGCATCTATGGGTCACCCTTAAGTAGCCACACCTTTCAATTAGGCCCTTGTATCTCTTATATGTCTCATGGAAACCTTTTCACCCATTAATAACTTCATCAAGAAAAACAAGAACATAAGACCACTTAAAAATAAATATTTCATGTCCTTATGTCCCCTTTGACATCCTCAAATGATCACAGTCATCTTTATTTACCATTACATGTGCACAATCAATTCAAACACTAACTTGGTGCACAAAAAAATCATGAATGAATAGACAATCAACTTATTAAGCATTTTTCATACTCAATATATATTTATTGCACCTCCAAAATCCTTATATATGATCCGCATGGAATATAAAACACTATCCAATAGCTAAGAAAACATGAACCATTGAAGTAACATCAACATAAGCTCAAATATCCTTCTCAGGTCACTTGTAAAACATGGTCAAACACAATCAACTTTAGAGCTCAATAATGTTTATTGTACAAACATTCATACCTTTAAACTAAATTTAATGGATGTGCCTTTGAGTCCTCTACAAATTTTCAATCTACATCACCATCAAATTCATCATAGAACAAAAGTTATATCCAAAATACAGAGCACTAGTTTTTCTATTTACAAAATTCAAAAATTCAAATTCCAACATTCACAGTTAAACATCAATAATCTTACTATCATATCATTATCTACTTATATTAAACATTAACCATCAATCTTATTATAATTTTCTCAACCTTTAATGTCATCAAATAACCATCATTTTGACCACTTTGACTCAACTCATGTCGTTAGATCAATCTATATGAATACACGTGAACCATTCAATCCTTATCATTTACCTTTGATTAGGGTTAAACATCATTCACTTATTATCATCTCACTACTTCCTAATATCTTGGATCAAATTTTTTCCATTGATATCTTTGATATTTTCTTGAACTTTACCTTGTGTAAAATTGACTAAGGAACCACTGTAATATGCCTAGAAGGCCAAATTTGGACAGATATATCTTTTATTGCGCTCAAACACAAGTTTTAAAATTTTCATCATATGATTTTAATTCATATGGGAATCCAAACATGTGTAAAAATAATTATGAAACATTTACATGTGTGATATATAACTCCATTAATCTTCTCACTTAGATTTTTTTGCCATAGAGCTAACTATGTCAAGAACTATCTGGAAGGCCAACTTTGCACATGCATATCTTTTGATGCACTTCATCACATGAATTTAATTTAACACATATCAACTAGGCACAAAAATAAACAAACATATATTATCATTTTCTCTTGACACCTTCATGCATGTGAAATATAACACCATCAAAATGCCTACTCAATTTTGCTTTCCACATTGCAAATCTAGCTAAGTATGAGAAAATAATGTCAAATTGCCTAGGAGCCCAACTTTGAACTTGCATATCTTATGTTTCAATTTTTTGCATGAATTAAAATTTAGTAAATATAAATTAGGTAAAAATTTTATCACAACCATATGACCAACTCCCCCTGACTCATTCACACGTGGCAATGGTGATGTTAGCAAATTTCCTACTTAGATTTTTTGCCACCAAACCCAAAATGTCTAAATGAAAACAATGATCAACTAGATGAAATCCACTCATGCACACAAGCACTTAAATAATTCTTGACTTATTATGGGACCCCTTTCACATTATTAATACTTCAAAATCATCCCTAATTATCTATAAATAGATAAACTTTGAAGATCAACCAAGCCTACTTCAAGCATACTAGGATAAGCATATTACACACTTTGTCATTGTCACTTAGACTATCAAGGCACTCCATCCGCTCACCTAGACACCTTCATGACATCATCATTACATCATTTATAACTCTCTAACACCATATTATTTTTATAAAACAAGTCTTGTCAATGAACTAGATTTTTCATCAATTTTTCAAACACTTAGAACCAACCAATTTGATCCTTCAGGACAAAAACCCTTGAACAAGTTACCTAAATTAATTTACTACAGACTACTAGATTAAGCTCATGAACTAATTGATCCTATTAAACTAAGAACCTTCTATTGATTTTTAGACAATGATATGACTCTCATTATTTGTCTTAGATACTTAAAAGTTTCTTTTGTTAATGGTTTATTCATAATGTCTACAAGTTATTCTTTTGTATGCACATATTCCAGCTTAGCACATTGATTACTCACTTGTTCTCTCAATAAATTGTATTTAATATGAAATTATTTAGTTTTTGATTGCATTATAGGATTATTTGAGATATTAATTTCACTAATATTGTCATAGTAGATGGGGAAAGCTTCTTCTTGCCTTACCTTATAGTTTTCTAATGTTTGCTTCATCCATATAGCTTGAGTGTAACATGATGCAACATATATATACTTAGATTCTACATTGTATATGGATACTAAGGCTTGATTCTTGATTATACAAGATACCAATCATTTACCCAAGAATAAAACACCACCATGGGTACTTTTCCTATTATCCACACAACCAACCCAATCTATATTAGTGTATGTCTTTAGAGTGAATTATTTGCCTATGGGATACCATAACATTTATTATATGGTTCCCTTAAGATACCTTAAGATTATTTTTATTGATTTTAAGTGAGATTCATTAGTATCATCTTGAAACCTACCAACAAGTCCTACTGCTTCAATGATGTCAGGTCTAGAGGCAATGGAGTACAAAAGACTTCCAATCATGGATGTATACAAGGTTTGATCAACCTTGGGCGAGTCATCTTACTTACTCAACTTGAAACATATAATTATTTTTGTACTCATTATCTTACACTCCATCATATCAAATTTCATTAGTATATCATTGATGTATTTAACTTGTGAAATGAATATTCCTACATCTAGTTGGTTAATTTGCAATCCTAAAAATAATGAAAGCTCCCCCAACATAGACATCTCAAATTTAGTCTTTGTGACATATATAAATTATTCAATCATATTATCATCGTCAGAATTAAATATTATGTCATCAACATAGACAACTAAAATTAATTGATGACTACCTTCAATCTTAATGTATAGATTACTATCAGTTGCCCCTCTTTTGAAACCTTGGCTCCGAATATACTTGTCTAGTCTATCATCCCAAGATTTAGGAGCTTGTCTAAGACCATATAAAACATAGTTTTGATCACTTAACAAGAATAATCCTTTAGGTAACTCAATGTACACTTTTTCTAAGTTATCATTTAAAAAGGAAAATTTCACATCCTTTTGGTATACCTTAAAATATTTAAAACTAGCATATGCCAAAAATAGTCTAATTGCTTTTATCCTTTACACTAGAGTAAATGTCTCATCAAAATATATTCCTTGAACCTGATCTTATCTTTTACACACCAATCTAGATTTATGTATTGTGACCTCTCCTTTCTCATTCATATTATTTTTGAAAACCCACTTAGTGCCTATAACATTCTTGGTTTTTGGTCTAGGAAATAGATCCCATGTTTCATTATTTACTATATAAAATTCTTCATCCATAACACATGTCCAACTTTCATCTTTTCTAGCTTCTAGGAAATTTTTGGGTTCAACTGATGACACCAATATAATGTTTTATTAATTTTGATTGATCAACATTCTTCTTCTAGTTTGCAACCTTGAATTCACATTACCAATTACTTGTGAGGTAAGATGATCCTTTTGTATTCTCTTATATGGAGTTTTGGTGTCAAATCTTGCTTCTTCCTCTTGATCTGCATCATTTGTTTGAATAGATAACTCATCCTTATTCGAATTAAAATTTTGAATAATATCATTTACTTGCAAGTTTGACTTCTTGACTTTATTTGTCTCATTTACACTCACATGTGAGTTTTCAACAATATTGTGAAGTCTCTTGTTGAAGCATATATAGGAAAATCTGATAGAAGAGTAACCTAAGAAGATGCCCTCATCAGATCTTGAATCAAATTTACCAAGATTTTCTTCATCACTTTTAATATAACACTTGCTCCCAAATGTTCTAAAATGTTTGACATTAGCATCTCTATTCTTCCATAGTTTATTTGGATTCTTATCACCATTTAATCTAATTTGGTACTTGTTAAGAATGCAAATTTAAGTGTTTTTTGCCTTTTCCTAATAACCATCTGACAGTTTATCATCTTGAAGCATAGTTCTACTCATTTCTTGAATAGTTCTATTTTTCCTTTCAATAGCACCATTTTATTTTGGTGTTTTCATATCAAAATATTGTCTTCTTATCTCATGTTCCTCATATAAGTCATAAAATTCATGGGACCATAACTCACATCCTATATCTATTCTTACACACTTAATTTTAGATTCCTTTTCATTTTCCACAAGTTCTTGTAATGTTGTAAATCTTGTAAAAGCTTTAGATTTCTATTTAAGAAAGCATACCCAAGTCATCCTAGTGAAATAATCAATGTGAATAATGAATTAGTTGTTACCTTGAATAATTTGAGCTCTCATAGGTCCACATAGATTAGTATGGATAAATTATAATGGCCCTGTAGTGGAATGTTTCTTGGATTCGTATCTCTTCTTGATTTGGTTCCCATGAAGACATGCTTTGTAGAGAGAATGAGGAATTTTGGTAATTATTGGCATATGTCTTACTAACCCCTTTGAACTAATCCTTACCATATTGTCAAAATTTATATGTCTAAGTATTGTATGCCAAAGCTAGCTTTCATCCAATTGACTAGTGAAACATTCCTCCTTTTTAGGTTCATGAAAGATATACAGGTTATTTTTTGCTTTATGAATGTTTACAATTATTTTTCCAAATTTTTCCCTTTTAATTTCTCATTCCTTCTCATGAAAGGTTATAATATTTACTTGCTCACATATTTGACTCACACTTAAAATATTATATTTTATACCTTATACATATAATACATTCTTGATTCTAGTATGACCATTATCAAGACTCATAGTACCTTTTATAATAATATTAGTAGATTTGTTATCACCAGATCTGATTGAACCTACATTGGTCTTCTTGAGAGAGATAAACTTGATCTTATCTCCTATCATATGAATTGAACACCCACTATTTATGTAACACTTCTTGTTCTCATCTTCTTGGGTGTGAAAAGTTGTTTGAACAAACATTTATTCTTCCCTTCATGCACTGTAAGAGTTTTGTTTCTTTTCTTCTTCTTTCTTAGGCTTAGTTTCCTTAAACCATTTGATGGTGTCAATGACTTGTACATCTTCTTTCCAAAAGGCTCTTTTTAAATTATTATAAATGTGACCTTTTTGACTATAGTTATATCAAACCATTCTTCTTGAAGTGAGCTCAACTTGCCTTACCTATTTTGGACAAAATATTATAATGTGTCTTATGTCATAACAATTGAATCACTTAACTTTGTTTATTATATTTAATTGATTATTCCACTCATTTTTAAAAAGTATTCTACACAATCTATCCCAATGAAAAAATTAATTTCAAGTATAATAATAACCATTGAAATTTGCATACCTCATGGCATTTGGTTGTCTAATCTAATTTGTCTTCATTCTACCCACATCTTTAGTCTAAGACTAATTTTTGACCCTCAAGTTCTAATTGTCTTTATTCATATTAGTATTCATCTTGTCTTGAGTTGAAATCTTTTGTTCTTTTTTGTAACCAAATCTAGTTCTATCACTAGCATGCTTTTGACTATTCTAAATATTATCTAGATCACTTGAGATCTTTTCAAACATCACAAATGACTTCATCTTATTGGAGGCCTTTTTTTTTAATTTAGCTTTTAATGACTCATTTTTAGTCACATACTTTGAACACTCATCTTATTTAGGTTTTGATCTTGTAGATAGTAAATCTAATTGATTATTTAGATGTTTGAGTATACTTTTATGCTCCTTGGAGTCACCATCCATTCTATCCTCATGCATAGTAAATTTCTTTGCATAGTCATTCATATGTAACTTCAACTTCATGGTATTCTTCTTCTTAATCTTCAAATCTTCAAGGGAATTCAACAATTTAGTATCACAATCTTATTTGTCTTATTCATTATTTGTATCACTTTAGATAAACTCCTTTTGATATGAGTAACTTCCTTCCTCATCCATGTAGAGGACTTCATCTTCAATAGGACCATCATCTTCATTATCAAACTCATAATCACTACCTTCACTCTCATATAATGTGCTTCAATATTTATTGGTATAGATAATCTTCTTTTCATTATACCTCTTAAATACTTTCTACCTCTTATCAAACCTAAATGTCTTCTTGCCTTTATCTTGGCCTTCATCATGCTCTTCATCACCATAATTCTTATGATTATGATGGAACTTATTGGAAAACTTTCCTACCTCTCCATAATTGAAGCATTTGAATGGTAGTTTACCCTTATACTTTCATGAACCAATTTTTAATTTTATTATAAATAAATAAATTAGTTTATCTTCATCAATATCATCATACTTGACTTCCTTAACTTTAATTCTCTTCTTATTTGGATTTAATTCTATCTTTAATGTTGCTTCAATATTTGGTGATTTATCTTCATCAACACTCATCTCATAGGCAGTAAGGATGCCATGTAGTTCATCTATCTTTAATTGAGTGAGATCATGACTTTCTTCTACAATTTTTTTTAAAATCAAATTTAAGTGTAAGAGACATCAATACCTTTTATACTAAGTTAGCTTCATCAATCACCTCTCCAACACCTTTATCATATTTACTACCTCATCAACCCTTAGAAGATAGTATGCCATAGTAGCTTTTTCCTTCATTTTGACCTTTAAATTGCCTTCGATGGGTTTGTAATTTAGATAATTTTACCTTTGATTCTCCCTCATAAATAGTATGTAATTTGTTCTAAATTTCCTTGGTAGACTTGAAATGGATTAATTTGTTGAACTCAACCTTAGATATACCATAAATGATAGCATTCATAGCTCTATAATTATTCTTACTCAACTCCTTTTTAGTAGCACTAGTTGGAGGAATAGCCAGTGTAGTATAAACATATATGATAGATTTTCAAGTATCAAACCCTAGAGATATGATATATGTCCTCATCATTTCACTCTAAAAAGCATACTTTACCCATTAAATAATGGTTCTTGCTTTGTGGATAAACCCTACTTTTATAGACTTACTATATTGTACTTTACATAACCTTTAAGTGATTAAACTTGTAATGAAGGTCCTACTCTGATAGTAATTGTTAAAGGTACAATCACTAAGAGAGGGGGTGAATCATTGATGCAAGATAATCCAATTATATTTTTAATCCTTTCAAAATCTTTAATCAAATACCATAATCATTCATAGAGAATACAAGATATGCATAAGAATGAATAAGAAAGATGAATCAAGATAAAACACACAACACATGAATTCTATGGGAAACCTTCATGGGGAATAAAACCCACTCTCAAGCATAAAAACACATTTACTACTTATCTTATAATATGATTACAAATATGAGACCTTTTATTGAAGCACCCACTTCACAAGGAGCCCCCACCCCTAAAAATGAACAAGCACCAACTTGTTCTAGATGTTGAGTACCCACACAACATCTATGAAAATAATAGTTCCACAACTATGATTGTCTTTCAATATTATTATAGAAATAAGGTATAAAATTCACTTTCAACTCATCACACACACACACACACACACACACACACACACACACACACACACACACACACACACACACACACACACACACACACACACACACACACACACACACACACACACACACACACACACAAAACTCATATATGCAATGCATCCAAGCTCTCTTTTGGATCTCTATAGTCTTCTTATCTCATCTTTAATGTTCTCTATACTTTAGTCCATGCACTAAGCACACTTACTCTAATATCTTTCCTTTGTATTTATATTCTACTCTCTCAACACATACACATTCAAGTCTATAAACCTTTGCCTTGGTCTCCATTATTTATAGATTTTTCAAGCATATCAACTTCTAAGTCAGCTAATATACTTGCCTTAACCCTTAAGACATATATCATTCTAATATATATCTCAAATTCAATCTCATAGTCCATCCATATCATTTATGGGTCACACTTAAGTACCTATGCCTTTCAATTAGGCCTTAGTAGCTCTTATAGATCTCATGGAGACCTATTCGCCCATTTAGCACTTCATCAAGAAAAAACAATAAATAAAATATATGGGTCCACTCTATATGACCCCCTATGACATCCTCAAGTGATTACTCTTTCCAAAACACTCTTTTGCTAAATCATAATTTGCCCAAACAACATTCTTTACACTATAGCACCATGAATGACTAAATAGTTAGCTTTGAAGATCCATATATTTGATTGTACAAATATTCAAACCTTCTAACTAGGTTATATGTATGATCCTTGAAGTCCTCTTTAACTTTTCATTTTACACCAAGATCAAATTATGCATATATCAAAAGTTATAGCTCAAAACTTGTAGACTATTTTTCCCTTACAAATTCAAAAATTTTAATTCCAATGGTCATTGTATAGATAGTAAACATCAAGCACTTTCCTATCATCTCATGCTTCCTGGTAATAGTGAAAAAATACACACCATCAATCTCCTTTGAGTAGCTTGATCTTTATCATGCAAAAATCATTATTATCTCTAGATTAGAACTCTTGTGATTGTGCCACTTGGTAGTTTTTCATACATTCTACACATATTAAATTTTTGACTCAAACTACACCATCAATCTTATAATTTCATGATCATAAATGAACCATTGATCTTCTATATAAGCTTCATGAATGTGACACTTGTCACTAGTACGCTCATTCTTTGACATATTGACATTTACATGCACTGTTGGATCAAGATCTATGATTTAACATGTACCATTAGATATAATAATTAGTTTACCCTAAACTTCAATGTAGTTAAACTTGATGGTCTCTAGCGCATCATAACCTAGTAGAGAAACTTTGAAGATTTATATCTCAAGCTATAAAACTCTTTAGGACTCCAAATCTTTAGGGTGCCTTCTTGGCACTATAGACAACATAACCAAGAAAATATTTAACCAAAGTTGAATTTTTGAGTGCCTAAAATTAATACACAAAATTTATATTTCATACATATCTACCTAATGTGTAGTGATGATCTGGCTAAGCATCGGAACATAGTAAATTCTATTTAATAAGCCAAATTTACCCCTTAATAACTTTTACTATGCTCAATCTCATGACCTAAAATTGTAACCATATAATCTCCTCACATAGGTTAATCTATCCGTATATAAATTTAATCCTAAAACCTTCACGTGTGTGAAATATAACATCATCAATATTCTCACTAACCTTTATCTATCAAGATTATTACTTGAGCTTAGACATTTAATTGACTATTCTGATGAATTTCATTCACTTCCATAAGCATTCTAAGCATTCATAACATCCCATAGGGTCTCTAAAACATTTTCATACCATTAATATCATCTATTAAATTGTTTACTAATTCAAACACTAAAAAACCATGCAGGAATACCAAAGCTCAGTGAAGCACACTTTTTCATTGTCATTCTAGCACACATGACACCTCATCAACATCTTTGATCACCTTAGAGACATTATTGAAAAAACTCCAAAAAATAACATGTAACATTTACTAGGAATGTCTCAAATTTAAACATTAGTCATACATCTAATTATTTCATCTTGAGCAATTTTAAAGACTATGTCCTGAAACTTACCACAACTTTTAGTTTGTCTAGAATCAAATCTAGTAAACTTTCTATTATTAGTTTCATAAGAAATGTCTAATTGATCTACAATAAATTTGGGCATTATATTCTTTGAAGCACCTATATCTAAGATATAATTATGGATTATCTTATTATCAATTTTGACCAAAACATCAAAAAAGAGGTATATAATATACAAGAGGATGACAACTTTGAGTCAAAATAGATGATTGTTCATTACTAACTTTTTCTTGTAAGCCTACATCATTTTTAGGATTCTTAATAGCTTCATTAATTTTGTTAAGTTGTCCTGGAAGACTAGTTACTTGTAATAATGAGAATCTATCATTAATTATAGATAAATAATCAATTATATTATATGTTTTAGCATCAATTTATCAAAAATTCTTAGGATTATAATGTTGATATTAAGTATTGTTATAACTAGTAGATAATGAAATGTTTTGAGAAGAATTATTAGTTGAAATACTTGAAGAATTATTTTAAGTTATTTTACCTTTATCTTTAGAAGAAGAATTATTATTTTCTACATTATTATTTTGAGAAAATTTATAATCTTTGTTTCTAGTATTAACAACATACGCACCTTCATTCTTTGATGGATCATAAAGAGCATACATGTTTATGGTGTCTGCTAGATCAATAGATATACTATATTTCCCTTGAATGAACTTTTTAAATTTCTAGACAACAATACATGAATCTGGATCATGATCCAATTCGCACACATTGTAATAATGAGTAAGTTCTATATTTTTACTTTCAATAATAATTCTATTGGATAAATATTTTTTATCATTCAATTATCTTTAATAATGACTAGTTCATTTCCTAGACTTTGAATGGATTTTTAAAATATTACATTATCTAAATTTAGATCTATAGAATACATATCCTTGAACCCAATATGTTTAATCTTATTTTCATACTCAATGAAAATTTTTATACTTTCATTGTATTTCATAATGTCTCTATCCTCTACGGCCATTTTATACTTTAAAGGTAAATCACTACAAAAGTAAAGTCTAGATAATTTTTTAGAAGGTCTAAGATTATGAGGAATCTTTTGATGTAACTTGGTAAATCTATTAATGAAATGGTATATGGTTTCACCTAAATCAAAAAAAAATTACAAGATCATTAACTAAGTCTAGATCTTCTTTAGCTTTCCTAAAAGCTAATTCAAGCTAATATTTAATATATTCCCAAGTGTTTATGAATTTAGCAAGTAAACTAACAAAAGTTTGATAAGCTTTTCCTTCAAGTGTTTGAGAAAAAATTATTAAAAAAATATTTTCACTTGTTATACCAGGAGTAGTACAAACTAACTTAAAATCATCTAAATTATCTTTTCAAGATTCCCCAAAAGCTCCAAACAATTTTGGTATATTTAATCCTTTTAGGGAAGGTAACTTACCTGGATGATTCCTAATGTTAATTAGATTTCTAAAAAACTATGGATTCTAATGTCATTTTCTATTCTACTTCAACTCCACAACCAGATTCATCTTCAATGAGATCATCTTGATCTCTATTGTCTTGTAAACTTGAAATCATATCTTGTATCCTTTGTTTTACTTGATCTCCCATTAGAAGCTTCAGTAGTTTCTTCTACCTAAACTGATTAATTATCTTAAACCTAATTTACCACATTTAATTTTAGATTGGTATTTATAGGCTCAAAAGGCATAAACAAATCATCAAAAAGATGAGAATTAAATAAATGAATTCTAGGTCTAGGATTAGTGGCTAAAACTCTAGCTCTATCTTTCTGAATTCATTTAATTGTATTTAAAACATATTGTTGAGTCTCACAAGTATGATTATAATACCAATCTATCTCAAATTTTTTTAAAAAAATCTTGTTCATTTATGACTTGAATGAAATTTTGAAGATTATGAGAATGATTATACCCTTCATAATGAGTTAAATTAAAAGCTACATCAACTTGATCATCAACAATATCAATTCTAGGTTGGATAATAAGAGGTTGTCCTCCAAGTACCATGAGCAAGAACAAAATATAGCTCTAGACAAATAATATTTTTGAAAGTTCCCTAATGGAGTCATCAAATTTATTGATGATAAAAATTATTTCTTCAACTAATCAACCCTTTCACCTATCGTGAAGCTTAAGTTGAAATTGTACCAATCTAATAATAAGGTTCTAAAGGTTCAATTACGATCCTAAAGATGTGAGGATTTTTTTTAAATATTTTAAGAAATAACAAATAAGCTATTGAATATAACATATTCCTTTATATTTTAGAAATCTACTTATCAAATAATAAATCAGTTCATATATAAATATGTAATCTATCGTATCTAAGAGAGAAGGCCTATGAACAAGATAATCTTTTGAAGGAAAGAAATATGATTCAAAAGTATAATATATTCTCAAAGTAATATCTTTTTCTTATTGTTTTAACTTCCAAATAAACACCAATACAATAAACAAGTAGAAAGGTAAAATCAATTCATAACCATAACTCAACAAAGAAAGAAAGAAATAAAGAAAATAAAACATTAAGAAACTAAGTAAAGGTCAACAAACTAATTAAGAAATCCTAAAACAATCAAATCTAAACTAATAAACAAACTAATCTAGAATAAACTAAAGTAACTAAAGAAAGAAAAACTAACTTAAAGAACCTAACTTAACTAAAAAAATCAAGAAAAATAGTAATTAAATACAAACGATATTAAAACTAAATAAATAGAAAAGAAATTAGATCAATTAGAGTTTAAACTAAAATCAGATTAAACTAAATTAAAAGTCTAAATCAAAATAAATTATAATATAGATAAAACATAAGAGTCTCAAAAGAGAGTCATCTTAGCAAAATGGATCAATTTATTTGAGAAAAGAACATCTTCTTTACAAAACATATTAAAAGATAACTTTTAGAATCAATTAGATCAATGAAATGTCTCAAACAACAAAACGTTCATCATTATTCGGGTTGAATACTTGGATTTTGCACATAAAACTACAAGAATCAATCATCAAAAGATGCTAAAATTGAAAAACTTTAGATAATCTATTATAAATGATAATATAAAATTAGATATACCTTTTTTATCTAATCAATAGACTCAACTATCATTGGAAGTACCATTAGTCTATCTACAAAAGTCATGCTATCTCAAAGAAGTTGCATAGAAGAGAGAAATAAATGATTGACTTTACAATGTATAAGTCTTCAATACCTGTGTTTTTTCACCTCAAATGAATCCTTGATCTCCTTTTATATTTCAAATTTATTTTTAAAAAAAGTTGTAATTAACCTTAATTAGTTACTTATTAACTTAAATAATTGACTTTAAAAGTCAATTAATATTGACAGTTATTAGATCAGGTTTATTTAAGAGTTAAAAAGTCTTAAGAGATCAATTATTTGAAAATAGACTAGTTATTTCCTAATGAGTGGAGACCCTTTAATTAATTAATAATAATAATAATAAGAAATATATATTTCATTAAATAATATGATAACTTAGAGTTAAATGATATCCTTATCTATATTAATTCCATAATACATATAATCAAAATCACTTAGGCATATTATATATATCAAAATTTAAAAAATTTGTTGTACTTTCAAAATATCATAATCCAAGTATCAAAATTTTAATGTACTTAAGTCTTAACAATTTAAACATTCAACTTCAAAATGAAAATTTATCTTTCTAATAACTAAAAGTTATCAGAATCAGATAAAACCTCAATCACCAATTTTTTTTTTCATTCACATACTCATTATATTCAATTTCAACTACAAGAAACTAAACTGGCTTAGTTTCAAAATCATTTTCAAAGTCATCCACCTCCAATATAACTTGATTCACAACTCTATTTTCATTTGAATTATCTGATTCATTTTGGCTATTTGAATGCTTATTTAAAGTGGTTGGATGAATGACAAGAAGTGGCTTCTCCAGACTTAGCTTTCTATACCCTATAATAGGAATATTATGAGGTGGTGTAAGTTCATCAAAACAAGAATTCAAGTTAAGATTGAAAAGTTTCTTAGCATGGGCCATCTCATTGTCTAGATGAGTTGGTTTATTAACATAGTGGACTCTTTCTGGGCTAAGTTACTGAATAGGTAGCTAGTTTGGGATATTCTATAGTTGATGAGAAGAATTATTATGAGATTGAGATATGTATCCAAATATAAAACCAAGAAAACCTCTATTACCCCTATGTTTTTTAGGATTAAAGAATAAATTATTAAATACATTCTAAAATTTAGGGTCAGTGGCATCAAAATGGATAGACATTTTGGCTCCTATATTGGCATACCTTGGGCCAAACCTTCTAGCCTTGAAACATCCTCTAGGAAATTGACTCTTTGGTTCCTCCTAATTTATACTTCTAGAATTTTGATTCCTTCCCCAACTTTTTTTATCATTATCTACACTTGAACCTAGTTGATCCCAGCCTGACATCCTATTTAGATTATATATTCAAAATCTGATTATTATGTAACTAAACCAAAAATAATGAATATATATTATCAATGAAACCAAAATTATGATTGTATTTCAATATATAAAACCCTCAATCACTTCTATAATTTCCAACTATCAACAAATGATCTTTGAACTGATTCAATTGACTGAAATTGAATTATTCATATTGAAAACTTCTACCTATGTCAAACATCATCATAATATTCCAACTTAAAACCTTAATAATAAAATTATATAATAATAATTTTATTTTCAAAATACTCTATCATATTTCCTTGCATTTTACTCTCACTACCAACTACACATATTTCCATACTATTTGAAGAAAATTTCAACATAAGTTCCATTATATAAACTGCATGAATTTCTAAAAACTCTAAAATATCAATCAAAAACATTAACATCATTATTTTAAATAGGGTCCTTTTCCTCTCATAACATTATAGTGAAACTCAAAAAATAACTTATCACAATTTTCCACTTCATTATTTTCACTTTTTGATCTTTGAAAATAAAACCCTAAAAAATAACTCTCTATTTATAAAATAACATATGTTGCATGCAAACCAAATTTGTCTTATTGAAACCTTTCAACAAAGTTTCTTCACATTATATCCAAAAATATTTTAAATGTGTAAAATTTCCATTAAGATAAACATGTAAAGTTCATCTTTTATAAAATTTGTAACTTTAAAATTAAATTGAGATACCCAAATTATCATGGTAAAAAAAATAATCAAAAACCCAAAACTGAGATACTCATAAGCATAAAATAATTTCCATTTTCTTCTCAGATGTAGTTCAAACACACTATTTTCTATAAAATTATTATGAATAATTTATCCTTAAAACCCTATGTATGCATGAAACTATAGTTTTGAAATACCAAAACATGAGCAAAATCTTACCGCCATAATATATCAACCAACAGAAAACATGAACCTATATATGTATACATGAAAGAGAATCCTCATTACACAATCAGAATACCATGCTTCAAACTAAACTAACAATCCTTTAGATTCTCTCAATTTTAAAAAATAAACAGATTCATATCAAAAATGAAATTTGCTTTCATCATTATTGTCTCATACCATAGGAAACAATGTGAGAACCAAAAAATGATTTTCCAAGAATACTAAAGCCTCAAGATCTTTCTATGTTCCTTAATCCAAAAACCCATATATGTAAAAAGATATAATACAAATGATTTATCTTCCTGAAAATTTATCAAAAACCATGTAGACCCAAGAAACATTGTTTTCTCTCCATAAAAACAATCATAGTGAATTAACCATTTATTATCTTCTTTAACACTTATTCATTTTCTAAGTGGCATACCTGTATAATCTCTCTTGTAACTTCATGACCATAATTTCCTCAAGGAACTCCCAAAATACAATCTGGTAGAGTGTCTCTTCCATAGGAAAGCTTTGAAAAATAACTAAGCTTTGAAAAATAACCAATAAAATAAAAAACAATGCTATTTATACATAAAGTTCTCCATATTAACTGCCAATGCCTATGTGCATGTCTACTATTGGCTTATCAAATCAAGAAAAATAATTATTAGTTTGCTAACTTATTTATCAATGCATCCAAAATTATTCATAACCAATATGCTCGCTAAAACCACAACCATTTTCCATAAAACAAGGCATGTACACATCTCATTAATTCCTTTAAACTACCTATGATCTCATCAAGATCTAGAAGCATCCACTATATTTCACATTTACTCCAACCTGCCAACTTTCCAAATAAGACTACTAAACCATCAACTTGCCATTCAAACCATATTAATGTGAGCTTCAAGTTTGAGAAAAACATGAAATAAGTTCAAACTAACCTTGAAATCACATAAAAACCTTCGTTCTTTGATTAAATAACATAAGTTTAATTCATATTAACTTTTGAAATGAATAATCCCCTAATGACCATTTATAATCTTTGAACTACATCCACCACATTCGATGAGTATTAACCATAGGATAGTGTATAGATTTAAAAAATTAGGGATACTTTAGGATAATTAATAATCCTTAGGAAATAGATTAGGTTTCAATATTAAATCAAACTTATTCATGGCACCATTTACATAATGTCAACCTTCTATATTTGTAATTAATTTTGAATGTTTCTAATCTAACAATCATAATGGTAAATCCATATAAAGCTCAAATTTGAATTTCAAATGAATATAATTGAAAAATAACTTAGAAAATCATACTTAAATATTGTATTAACCACTTCAAAATAATGCAACCTAATCAATTTGATCATTAAAATGTCATAACTAAAAATGAACATTCATATATGATGTGTGTGTGTGTGTGTGTGTGTGTGTGTGTGTGTGTGTGTGTGTGTGTCTGTGTGTGTGTGTGTGTGTGTGTGTGTGTGTGTGTGTGTGTGTGTGTGTGTGTGTGTGTGTGTGAAAATTTTATTCATTCATCCATTTATGATTTTCAAAACCACTTTAATATAGATGTGAATTCATGAACAAATCATTACCAAATAATTTAATTGAAAATATGCATATTCAAAATACTATTAATTTTTTTATTAGATTGGTTAAAGATAGGTTATAGGGTCTCATTCTCGAATAAAAAAAGTCAAAAGATAAGTGTGATAAAGCAATAAATCCTAGAGAATGGAAAAAGACCTGACTAGAAACAACCTTCTACCAAAAAGACATTAAACTTTAGCCAAAAGATCTAAGAGAATAAAAAGAAACTAAAAAAAGAATGACTAGTTAGATTTTGAATAAATGACCAATTTCTTGGCCATCAAACTATCAACTTTGATGTTTACTTTATCTCTAGTGTGATTTCTCATGAATTTTTCTTTCTCCTCTCCCTTATTCTTCCACTTTAAGATGCTCAACTTCATTTCTTCCATCTCCTACTCAAGATCCCTACTATCTTCCACCCTGCCACCCTAAGTGTTTTCCTGTGGGGTGAGCTCCTTGGTACCCACATGTTCTTTCCTAGCCTATGTGTCTACCAGTCTGAGACTTAGCATCCCTTTAAGGTTGTCAAATTCCTCCATAATTTCATTACAGAGTAGCTTCTGAATTGAGATCTTCATGAATAACTTGTCTATGGAGTGCTCAATGCCCTCCTTGATCCTAGGATTTGGGGTCCCATGACCCCTATTAGAAATTGGGGACACATAAGCTGGAATGCCCTTATTAGTGCTTCAGGATTTGGAGTCCCCCTAGGAAGACTTACCTTTATCCCCCTTAAACTTTTCCTTGCCATTTTTTAATTATCAAACTTAGTAAATAATCCCTCATCCTTATCTCATTCCTCCTATTCACTTGGAATATTGATGGCCTTTGAGACTATTTTGGACTATCATGGCTCCCCTTTCTTAACCAATAGGATAATAAGGCTTTGATGAAGGATGTCCACTGATGGATTTCCATTAAATTTCATCATGGTAGTTTCTAGTGATTTCAACAAAAAGAATAGAAGGTTGATGGTGTGTCCTCTGAAATAATTGAGTAAAAGGAAGTGATGGGATAATATAATATTGTACTTACCCTCTAGAGTAATATACCACATAATTTGTAGACAAACCTTGAGCCACTTCTTCAGTAGCTCTATCCTCATGAACCCTTTTTGGGACAATATCTTGAGCTTCTTTTTTTCCTTACTAAAGAAGATTTTTATGAGATCTTTCTTCCTATTCTTGTCCTTGAACACTTGAATCCTAGAGCAATCCATTCTAGTAATATCCCCAATTAGTTCATTAGTTATGAGGATCCTTGGTCCATGCATCTGTCATCACTTTTACGTATTGAGGCTTGACCTTTTAGTCTAGGAGAAACATTTTTCAACCAGTCAAGTTTCCAATCATAAGGTATTTCAACTGACTCTATATCACCTTTTTGAAGTTGGATAGTACCACTAAGTTGTATAGCATATGGCAGATTTTCAATAATCTTTGGATGGTAAATTCTTCTATCCTTTCTCCGTCTAGACCATCAACCTCTTCCTCTTGTAGAGCTATAAAAATAGGTCATATCTTGATTGAAGATGAAGAAATTAACCAAGGACTTGATCTAAAAGATCAATTACCTTGGACAACGATGAATCTTCTAAAAGAAGAAAGTCTAGAATTTTATACAGAAAATAAAGTAACATTGTATAAAGTTGGAAGATGGCCACCTCATAAAGGAATCTATAAGTAGCCTACAAGTATAGTATAATATTTATCTACTACTTATCAAGGAGACATTGAACCTTCTAATGAGTTTAAACATATGATTTATACTTCAAGGTTTAACTCTCATCTGTCAGATAATTTTGATGATCTCTGCAGAGATGTTTTGTACATTAAGAATAGAATAGACAACCTCACTATTCTTGAAGACAAAATTAAATACTCTTTGTACAGCTATACAAAATCAATTGTCTTCCATTGATTCCAAGATAGTATCTTTAGATGAAAGTCTTGAATGGCTTTCTAAAAAGGATCAATAGGTAGAATCCTCTGTTAGCCAATTAACTTACATAATAGATCTTGGTCCCAATTTTAAGTACAGCAAAAAGCATCCCAATACCACTCTCATGCAAAGGACACATGTCCAATTACAATATTGGTTCCTCAATATTGATGATTTGCTAAATCCATTAAATGAGATTTTATCGTGGTGCAACTCCATGAGAGTTATCGCCATTAATTCTCATCTAGATCTAGCAGGTACTACTAATTTTGCTTCTAAATTCTTTTGGGGCATTGTGAACTAATGGTGGAACTCTATGATTGAGGTAGAATAATTCAAAAGAGTCCATAACTAGCCTAATCCTCTAGCCATTTTATTTCATTTGCTTATTAATGAATTTGCACCCCTAATCGCAAATCATGAACTAGAATCCAAAAAATGGCTTCTCAAAATGGAGTTGTTGATTTAAAACAATTTTATGCTTTTGATAAACAATTTAGAGAATTGGCATATGAAAGCAAGAGCTTTTCCTCTACGAAGATTAAGATCAAATGTCTTCATGCTTTACCATATCATCTTATTGATAAGGTAATTGCTTATATTGATCTTAAGAGTCTTACCATTGAAGACCCTTCTCTCTCTGATGTAATTGATTTTTCTAAGCAATAAGCTATGTGTTAAGTCTCAGAGGCTAAAACTATTCAAAATCTCACCAAGAATCAAGCATCCTAGATTACTCCCACATTCCCTAAAATAGTCCCTTTTAGCTGTTGGCCATTTATACAGCATTGCAAGCACCAAAAGCAACAACACAAGCACCTTTCTTATTGGCATCACTCTTTTCCTCATAAGCACTCCTATGCTCCTCCTTAAAGTTTCCTAAAAAAATGTCACACTACTTTCCCTTCGTCCAAATAGCCAATTTGCTACATCTATCATAAACTTGGCCATATTGCTCCCCAATGCCATTGCAAAACTCCTACAGTTAAAGCCATTTTCAATTATAACATAGCAGCATAGTGGGATATCATTGATTTTGATGAAGATCTTTACCTATAGGATGACATCTATGAACCCATTCTAGATGATCTCCCTGAAGAAGATCCAAAAGACACTGAAGATCTAGATGCTCTTGAGTCATTAGCTGATGATTTGGAATAACCACTCACCAACATGCAATGCCCATGGTACCAACCTTAGCACCACGGCAACTCATAGTTGCAATATGAAGCACATGGTACTTGGTCTCGCCATCACCATGAAGTACCAAAATGAGACACAAAACCAAGCACACAAGGATACTCCAGAGGAGAAGCATAAACCAAAGGGAGACTGCCCTCAATGCCTCAAATACCCCCAATATTACAAAGGCCCCAGCATCCTCCTTTGTAATTCTAGAGATCTTTTAGGCCAAGTGCCTCTTGGATCAAAAATAAGTTCACTAGTATAGATTCTCCAAGAGAAATTCTAGCACCAAAGATAGAGCCATAGTGGGATATTTTATTACCCACAGAAGAAAAATAAGAGGATGAAGAAGTAAAATGTTCTTTCTACTCAGATCAAGACTACTATCCAAGTGAATGTAGTAATCTCTGAGAAGAAGTAGAGCAAGAAGTAGAAGACATTTACCTTGAATAACCTCTTATTCAAGACATAGGGAGACAAAATTTGGTATGTACAAGCATTCCTCCCTTAGAAATTCCACAACCGGCCTATCTAACTCATCTAATTAATGAAAAGTTTGCCCAGTTTATTACTCTAGATATTAATTGTAGACTTGTAGATGCCCAAATTGATACAGGAGCTTCTCTCTCTTTTTCAAAATCTCAACTCATCCATGATTAAAAGATATTGGATGATACTATGGCTTACAAGAGTCTAGATGTCTAAGGGAATAGTTTTATTTGTAATAAATATAAACATTAGCAAACCCTTCAGATAAAGATAAAATCTTCCATGCTAATTTCTTTGCCCTAGATAGGATGTCTATTGATATCCTATTAGGTGGTGCCTTTATAGATAGATACTCACCTTATGGTTCAACCACAAAGAGTTTCATGTTTATTATAGAAAATGAAAGGATTAAAATTCCTCACCTCATTTATGCCACTGAACAATTTCCCAATTCAATGACTCAAATACCTGAGATAATAATCCCTACTAAAATATAAGACATAGGTGAAAAGATTAAAACCACTATCTATTCTGATAACCCTCAGTAGTTTTTGTAAAAGTCTATGCCTGAGATGGCTATCAAAATCATAGAAGGAAAACATATGAAGATTGGGAAAAGAATCCCAATACCAGCACAAGATTATAATGATATGGAACTCTAGATCAAAGAGCTGTAAAGTAATGGTTTTATTGAAAAATCAACTTCTCCTTACTGTTGTTATGCATTTATGGTTAACAAACATTCTGAGTAGAAGAGAGGAAAGAAAAGAATGGTCATCAATTACAGGCCATTAAATACCATTACTCTACCATTTCCATATCCTATTCTAGATAAAAACTATCTATTGGAGAAGGTAGCAACATGTAAATACTTCTCCTAATTCGACTGTAAATTTGGCTTTTATCAAATCAGAGTCAAAGAAGCTATCAAAAAAAAGATAACATTTAGCTACCCTTTCAGCCATTTCCAGTGGACAATAATGCTTTTCAGTTTGATGAATGCCCCTACATTCTACCAAGCACATATGGATAAAATATTCCAAGGCACTTCTAACTTTTTGTGTGTGTATATAGATGACATATTTATTTTTAGTCACTCACTTTCTGACCATTTTACTCATCTCTCCAGATTCTTTGAATTGGCACAAAATGCAAGATATATTCTTGCAGAGACAAAAATTTAGTTATGCAAAATTGAATGCAACTTTCCTATAATGGTATCAAAGATTTAAAACTGAAATTCCAACCACATATCAAAGAAAAGGTCATTAGTTTTCCAAATATTCTAGATAAAACTAAGCTCCAATATTTTTTGGGATTACTAAAGTATTTAAATAGCTGCTATCCTAAATCTAGTAAAGACAAGTTTTTGCTTCAAGAACTTCTCCAAAAAAAGAAAGTTTATAATTAATATGAAGAACATACATTTGCTATTCGCAGGATCAAATGTAAAGTTGGTTTACTTCCTGATCTATATATCCCAAAATCTAATCAAATGATAGTTTATACTGATGCCTCTGATATTGCATGGGGAAGAGTACTTTTTTGTGTACATAACAATAAAGAATTTGTCTATGAATTCTCTAGTGGAGTATTTAGTACTGATGTGATTAAATGGATTTCATCTGATAAAGAAATCTATGTTGTAAAAAAGTGTTTAGAGAAGTTTATGTTAAAACTACTGCACTTGCCCCATTTCATTGTAAAAACTGACTATACTAGATTTCTAACCTTCAGAGAAAAGGATCATGATTGGAAAGATGGTCACGGTAAATATTGTAGGTGGTAATCCTTTTTTAATCAGTTTAACTTCTCAGTAGAGCACATTAAAGGTACTAATAATACAACATCATATTGGCTTAGTAGGAATCCACCTACTACTCTAATGCATCAACCCATTCCTGGCTTCAATCTAAATAGGATCTACAACCAAGGATTTGCATCTTTAGACATTCTTGTGCAAGAAAAAATTCTTCATGAAGGGTTGCATCCAAGATATTCTAGGATATTTTATGCAGCAGGACAAGATTTACAAATGTCTTTCACAGCAACTATCTAAGCAAACCGTCATCAAAACACTGGTGTAATAATAATCAAAAGATTAAATAGTGAATTTATTTTCCACCAATTTACTGAATTATTGAAGCATCCCCTCTAGACATGGATAGTAAAAATTAGGTCTTCACATAATAAACACCTTTATCGATGGGTGGTAAGATACGGTCCTCACCATATACATGAAGAAGAAGATCATGAACAAGATACAGTTGTCCATACGATCATCAAAAGATAGCTGGAATGGGAATCTTACTTATACATCAATCCTTGCCATCACGCATGTAAAGTTGGACCTTACCATTGGCATCTTTCCAGCACATTTCAGATACAGTGTCTTTTCCAACCAATCAGTGAAAATGACCTATTAATATAATTGAAAGTAATGTTGGACCCACAAAGCCAGATGTCATCATCTAGCACCTCCAACAGCATATCACTGTAGCCTAAATTTTATGCTATAAAGTATGATGGGACATGACACCGCCTTGGTAAAGATTCCAAGTAGGACCTCCCAAAATACTATAAATAAGCCTCTTCTCCATAGAGTTATCATCAAAAAAATTCTAAGCTTTAGAAATCTAGTAGCCTTGTTTTGAGAGTATGCTCTTCTCTTGCCCTTTTCAAAGGATCTTGAGAATCAGAAATTCAAACAAGTGTTTGTAAAATTTTATTTTATTAATATAGTGAAGCCATAGCCATTCGGCCCCTACCTACTGTCATGGGTTTTCTACAAAAAAGAATTGTGAAGGAAGGAGGCATCTACTGATGATAAAAGATTGGTATCAGAGCCTGGAATTATTTGTAATAATTTCTTGTTACAACTTTTGAGTTTCTCTGCTTTGAAAAATTTTCTGAGAAAGTTATTGCATTGAGTCCCTGGCCATTTGAAAATTGTCATAGGCCCTTTTATCTCTGCATCACTATTTCCCTTACCATAATTTTTTCACTTACTAGAACCTCAATCTCCTACCATGGAATTTGGTAAATCCTAGACCTCATCTATAGTACAAATCATGAATGAATCTAAATTAGAAGGCATGTATGAACTTCCTTCATTTATCCTAGAACAATTATCTTATTGTCCAGATATTGAGATCATTGAAGAATACCTTGAGAAAGAAAATAGCCTATATAAACCACCAGCTATAAAAGCTTCACAGGTATATAAGAAGTCCAAACTTTTAAAATCAAAGTTTGTGTATAAATCTACCTATATGTCATTTGTTAAGCCCAGAATCAAATCTGTCAAATTAACTCTTAGTTATAAGCCCAAGCAGAATTTCCAAACAAATTTAGTATCTTTATTACCTGAACCTGAAATCAATTATATCAAGTCACATGAAGATGTCAAATTTGTACATTTTGGTCTTATAAGAGTTCATATTACTCCATTGATTCCTCGCAATATTAAAGCTATAATATATTTAGCACTTTGTGATAGACACCAAGTAAGTTTTTGACATGCATGTCAACTTTCAAGTCTTGTTCTTTTAAATGATGAAGTCATTTGTTTTGAGTTCTATCCTAACCTCTCTATGGCAATCCATGACAAAGGATGTAAAGAAGTCAAATTTGTATCTTTAGATTGTTGGGGTTTATTCACCTCCCTTTTTGGTGTTGATATTTTTGGTGAATTTAAGCATGCTTCTATTAACATTTCTGTTGTATACAGTATGACCAATACAAACCATCCAAAGATTCTAGGTAGGACTTCACAAAATACTATAAATAAGCCTCTTCTCCATAGAGTTTTCATCGAAAAGTTTATAAGCTTTATAAATCTAGTAGCCTTGTTTTGAGAGTATGCTCTTCTCTTGCCCTTTCCGAAGGATCCTGAGAATCAAAAATTCAAACAAGTGTTTGTAAAATTTTGTTTTATTAATATAGTGAAGCCATAGCCATTTGGCCCTTACGTAATGTCGCGGGTTTTCTACAATAAAGAATTGTGAAAGAAGGAGGCATCTACTGACGATAAAAGATTGGTATCACCTAGCCAATCTTTTATCATCAATAGACGCCTCCTTCCTTCACAATTCTTTGTTATAGAAAACCCATGATAGTAGGCAAGGACCAAATGGCTATGACTTCACTATATTAATAAAATAAAATTTTACAAACACTTGTTTGAATTTATGATTCTTAGGATCCTTTGAAAAGGGCAAGAGAAGAGCATACTCTCAAAACAAGGCTACTAGATTTCTAAAGCTTAAAAAAAAATTGATGAAAACTCTATGGAGAAGAGGCTTATTTATAGTATTTTGGGAGGTCCTACCTAGAAACTTTGCCAAGGCAGTGTCATGTCCCATCATAATTTATAGTGTAAAAGTCAGGCTACAGTGATATATTATTGGAGGCACTAGATGAGGACGTCTGGCTTTGTGGGTCCAACATTGCTTCCACTTCTGTTAACTAGTCATTTTAACTGATTGGTTGGGAAAGACACCTTATCTGAAATGTGTTGGAAAGATGCCAATGGTGAGGTCCATCTTCACATGCATGATGGCAAGGATTGATGTAGAAGTAAGATTCCCATTCCAGCTATCTTCTGATGATCATATGGACAATTGTATCTTGTTCATGATTGTCTTCTTCATGTATATAGTGAGGAACATATCTTGCCACCCATTAGTAAAGTTTTTCATTATGTGAAGACCTGATTCTTACCATCCATGTCTAGAGGGGACGCTTTAATAATTCAATAAACTAGTGGAAAAGAAATTCACTGTTTAATTTTTCAATTATTATTACACCAGTGTTCTGATGATGGTTTGCTTAGATAGTTGTTATGAAAGACATTTGTAAATCTTGTCATGTTGCATAAGATATCCTAGAATATCTTGGATGCAACCCTTCACAAAGAATTTGCTCTTGCACAAGAATGTTTAAAGACACAAATCCTTGGTTGTAGATCCTAGTTAGATTGAATCCAGGAATGGGTTGATGCATTAGAGTAGTATATCAATTCCTACTGAGCCAATATATTATTGTATTATCAGTACCTATAATGTGCTCTACTAAGAAATTAAACTGATTAAAAAAGGCTTGCCACCTACAATATTTATCATGACCATCTTTTCAACCATGATCTTTTTCTCTGAAGGTTAGAAATCTAGTAAAGTCAATTTTTACAATAAAATGGGGAAGTGCAGTTGTTTTAACATAAACTTCTCTAAACACTTTTTTACAGCATAGATTTCTTTATTAAAATAAATCCATTTAAGCACATCAGTACTAAATACTCCATTGGAGAATTCATAGACAAATTCTTTATTGTTATGTACACAAACAAGTACTCCTCCCCATGTAATATCAGAGGCATCAGTATAAACTATCATTTGGTCAAATATTGGGATATATAGATTAGGAAGTAAACCAACTTTAGATTTAATCTTGTGAATAGAACTTGTATGTTCTTTTTGCCAATTATAAACTTTCTTTTTCTGGAGAAGTTCTTGAAGCAAAAACCTATCTTCAGCAGAGTTGGGATAGAAGCTATTTAAATATTTCAGTAATCCCAAAAAATCTTGGAGCTTATTTTTATTCAGAATATCTTAAAAATTGATGACCTTTTCTTTGATATGTGGCTGGACTTGTAGTTTTGAATCTTGGATAACCATTCCAAGAAAGTTGCATTCAGTTTTGCATAACTAAATTTTTGTCTCTGTGAGAACAATTCCTGCATTTTGTGTTAGTTTAAAGAATCTGGAGAGACGAGTAAAATGGTTAGAGAGTGAATGACTAAAAATCAATATGTCATCTATGTACACACATAGAAAGTTAAAAGTGCCTTGGAATATTTTATCCATATGTGCTTGGTAGAATGCAGGGGCTTTCATCAAGCTGAAAGGGAAGCTAAATGTTGTCTTTTCTTTGTCATCTTCTTTGACTTTGATTTGATAAAAGATGAATTTACAGTCAAATTGGGAGAAGTATTTACATGTTGCTACCTTCTCCAATAGATATCTTTTATCTAGAATAGGATATGGAAATGGTAGAGTAAAGGCATTTAATGGCTTATAATTGATGACCATTCTTTTCTTTCCTCTCCTCTACTCAGAATGTTTGTTAACCATAAATGCATAATAGCAGTAAGGAGAAGTTGATTTTTTAATAAAACCATTACTTTCCAGCTCTTTGATCTAGATTTTCATATCGTTATAATCTTGTGCTGGTATTGGGATTCTTTTCCCAATCTTCATATATTTTCCTTCTATGATTTTGATATCCATCTTAGGCATAGACTGACCAAAAATACTGAGGGTTATCAGAACAGATAGTGGTTTTAATCTTCTCACCTATGTCTTGGATTTTAGCAGGGATTATTATCTCATGTATTTGAGTCATTGAACTGGGAAATTGTTCAGTGGCATAAATGAGGCAAGGAATTCTAATCCTTTCATTTTCTATAGTAAATATGATACTCTTTGTGGTTGAACCATAAGGTGAGTAACTGTCTATAAAGGCACTACCTAATAGGATATCAATAGGCATCCTATCTAGGGCAAAGAAATTAGCATGGAAGATTTTATCTTGTATCTAAAGGGTTTGCTGATGTTTATATTTATTACAAATAAAACTATTCCCTTGGACATTTAGACTCTTGTAAGCCATAGTATCATCCAATATCTTCCAGTCATGGATGCGTTGAGATTTTGCAAAAGAGAGAGAAGCTCCTATATCAATTTGGGCATCTACAAGTCTGCCATTAATTTCTAGAGTAATAAACTGGGCAAACTTTCCATTAATCCACTAAGTTAGATAGGTTAGTTATGGAATTTCTAAGGGAGGAATGCTTGTATATACCAATTTTTGTCTCCTTGGGTCTTAAACAAAAGGTTGTTTAAGGTAGATGTCTTTTGCTTCTTACTCTGCTTCTTCTTCTTGGAGATTACTGCATTCACCTAGATAGTAGTCTTGATCTTAGTAAGAAGAACTTTTTACTTCTTCATCCTCTTCTTTTTCTTCTGTGGGTAATTAAATATCCCACTGTGGCTCTATCTTTGGTGTTAGAATTTCTCTTGGAGAATCTATACTGGTGAACTTGTTTTTTATCCAAGGGGCACTTGGCTTGAAAGAGCTCTAGAATTGCAAAGGAGGATGCTGGGGCCTTTGCAATGTTGGGGGTATTCAAGGCATTGAGGGCTATCTCCCTCTAGTTGATCCTTCTCCTCTGAAGTATCCTCATGTCCTTAGTCTTTTGTCTCATTCTAGTACTTCATGGTGATGGTGAGACCAAGTACCACATGCTTCATATGAAAAATATGAGTTTTCATGGTGTTGAGGTCGGTACCATGGGTGTTGCATGTTGGTGAGCAGCTATTCCAAGTCGTCATCTAATGACTCGAGAGCATCTGCATCTTCAGTGTCTTTGGGATCTTCTTCAGGGAGATCATCTAGAATGGTTTCATAGATGAGAGTTGTACCTTGAAGTATAATTCCTGTGTTTAAACTCATTGGAAGGTTCAATGTCTCCTTGATAAGCAGTAAAAAAGTATTGTATCATACCTATAGGCTGCTTATAGCTTCCTTTATGAGGTGGCCATCTTCCACCTTTATACAAAGTTACTTTATTTTCTGTATAAAATTCTAGACTTTCTTCTCTCAGAAGATTCATCATTGTACAAGGTAATTGATCTTTTAGATTAAGTCCTTGGCTAATTTCTTCATCTTCAATCAAGATATGACCTATTTTTATGGCTCTGTGAGAGGAAGAGGTTGATGGTATAGACAGAGAATTTTGATGATCTCTACAAAGATGTTTTGTACATTAAGATTAGTATAGATAACCTCACTATTCTTGAAGACAAAACAAATACTCTTTGTACAGCTATACAAAATCAATTGTCTTTCATTGATTCCAAGATAGTAGCTTTAGATGAAAGTCTTGAATGGCTTTCTAAATAGGATCAATAGGTAGAATCCTTTGTTAACCAATTAACTTATAGAATAGATCTTGGTCCCAATTTCAAGCCCATTAATAATCATCCCAATACCACTCTCATGCAAAGGATGCATGTCTAATTATAGCTTTGGTAGCTCAATATTAATGATTTGTTAAATCCCTTAAATGAGATTTCAGCATGGTGCAACTCTATGAGAGTTATCACCATTAATTCTCATCTAGATCCAGTAGGTACTACTAATTTTTCTTCTAAATTCTTTTGGAGCATTGTGAACCAATGGTGGGATTCTATGACTGAGGTAGAACAATTCAAAAGATTCCATAACCAGCCTGATCCTCTAGCCACTTTATTTTATTTGCTTATTAATGAATTTGCACCTCCAGTCACAAATCATGAATTGGAATCCAACAAATGGCTTCTCAAAATGGACTTATGTGATTTGAAACAATTTGATGCTTTTGCCAAACAATTTAGATAATTTACATATGAAAGCAAGAGATTTTCCTCTACATAGATTAAGATCAAATTTTTTCATGCTTTACCATATAATCTTATTGATAAGGTAATTGCTTATATTGATCTTAAGAGTCTTACCATTGAAGACCTTTCTCTCTCTGATGTAATTGATTTTCCTAAGCAACAAGCTATGCATTTAGTCTTAGAAGCTAAAACTATTCAAAATCTCACCAAGCATCAAGCATCCTAGATTGCTCCAACATTCCCTAAAATAGCCCCTTTTCGCTGTCAGCCATTTGTATAGTGTCGTAAGCACCAAAAGAAACAACGCAAGCACCTTTCTTTCTAGAGTCACTATTTTCCTTACAAGAACTCCTATGCTCCTCCTTACCATTTCCTAAAGAAATGTTGCACTACTCACCCTCCATCTAAATAGCCAATTTGCTACATTTGTCATAAACCTGGCCATATTGCTCCCTAGTGCCATTACAAAAACCCTGTGGTCAAAGCCATTTTCACTTCTAATGTAGTAGCCTAGTGGGATATCATTGATTCTGATGAAGATCTTTACCTACAAGATGACATTTATGAACCCATTCTAGATGATCTCCCTAAAGAAGATCCAAAAGACACTGAAGATGTAGATGCTCTCGAGTCATTAGCCGATGACTTGGAACAACTACTCATCAACATCCAATGCCCATGGTACTGACCTTAGCACCATGACAACTCAAAGTTGTCCTATGAAGCACATGGTACTTGGTCTCACCATCAACATGAAGTACCAAAATGAGACACAAGACCAAGGACACGAGGATACTCAAGAGGAGAAGGATCAACCATAAGGAGACAACCCTCAATGCCTCAAATACCCCCAACATTGTAAAAGCCCCAACATCCTCCTTTGTAATTCTAGAGCTCTTTCAAGTCAAGTGCCTCTTGGATCAAAAATAAGTTCACTAGTATAGAAATATTAATAGAAGCATACTTAAATTCACCAAACATATCAAGACCAAAAAGGGAGGTGAATAAACCCCAACAATCTAAAGATCCAAACTTGACTTCTTTACATCCTTTGTCATAGACTGTGACAGAGAGGTTAGGATAGAACTCAAAACAAATGACTTCATCATTTAAATGACCAAGACTTGAAAGTTGACATGCATGTCTAAAACTTACTTGCCGTCTATCACAAAGTTCTAAATATATTATAGGTTTAATATTGCGAGGAATCAATGGAGTAATATGAACTCTTATAAGACCAAAATATACAAATTTGACATCTTCATGTGACCTGATATAATTGATTTCAAGTTTAGGTAATAAAGATAGTAAATTTATTTGGAAATTCCACTTGGGCTTATAACTAAGAGTTAATTTGACAGATTTGATTCTGGGCTTAACAAATGACATATAGGTATATTTATACAAAAACTTTGATTTTAAAAGTTTGGACTTCTTATATACCTGTGAATCTTTTATAGCTAGCAGTTTATATAGGCTTTTTTTTTCTCAAGGTTTTCTTCAGTGATCTCAATATCTAGACAATCAGATAATTGTTCTGGGATAAATGAAGGAAGTTCATACATGCCTTCTAATTCAGATTCATTCATGATTTCTACTATAGATGAGGTCTAGGATTTACTAAATTCCATGGTATGAGATTGAGGTTCTGGTAAGTGAAAAAAATTTGGTAAGGGAAATAGTGATGCAGAGATAAAAGGGCCTATGACAATTTTAAAATGGCTAGGGACTCGATGCAATAACTTTCCTAAAGAATTTTTCAAAGCAGAGAAACTCAAAAGTCATAACAAGAAATTCTTATAGATAATTCCAAGCTCTAATACCAATATTTTATCATCAGTAGATGCCTCCTTCCTTCACAATTCTTTGTTGTAGAAAACCCGTGACAGTTAACTTTTATCGTCAGTAGACGCCTCCTTCCTTCACAATTCTTTATTGTAGAAAACCCACGATAGTAGACAGGGGCCAAATGGCTATGGCTTCACTATATTAATAAAATAAAATTTTACAAACACTTGTTTGAATTTATGATTCTCAAGATCCTTCAAAAAGGGAAAGAGAAGAGCATGCTCTCAAAATATGGCTACTAGATTTCTAAAGCTTAAAAAAAATTGATAAAAACTCTATGGAGAAGAGGCTTATTTATAGGATTTTGGGAGGTCATGCCTAGAATCCTTGCCAAGGCAGTGTCATGTCCCATCATACTTTACAGTGTAAAAGTTAGGCTATAGTGATATGCTATTGGAGGCACTAGATGAGGACATCTAGCTTTGTGGGTCCAACATTGCTTCCACTTCTATTAACAGGTCATTTTCACTTATTGGTTGGAAAAGACACCTTATCTAAAATGTGCTGCAAAGATGCCAATGGTGAGTTCCAGCTTCACATGCATGATGGCAAGGATTGATGTAGAAGTAAGATTCCCATTCCAGCTATCTTTTGATGATTGTATGAACAACTATATCTTGTTCATCATCTTCTTCTTCATGTATACGATGAGGATCGTATCTTGCCACTCATTGATAAAGGTGTTTATTATGTGAAGAATTGATTCTTACCATCCATGTCCAGAGGGGATGCTTCAATAATTTAGTAAACTAGTGGAAAAGAAATTCACTGTTTAATCTTTTGATTATTATTACACCAATGTTCTGATGATGGTTTGCTTGGATAGTTGTTGTCAAAGACATTTGTAAATATTGTCCTACTGCATAAGATATCTTAGAATATCTTAGATGCAACCCTTCACGAAGAATTTTTTCTTGTATAAGAATGTTTAAAGATGCAAATCCTTGGTTGTAGATCCTAGTTAGATTGAAGCCAAGAATAGGTTGATGTATTAGAGTAACAGATGGATTCCTACTGAGCTAATCTATTATTGTATTATCAGTACCTTTAATGTGTTTTATTGAGAAGTTAAATTGATTAAAAAAGGCTTGCCACCTATAATATTTAAGGCTCTGATACCAATCTTTTATTGTCAGTAGACACCTCCTTCCTTCACAATTCTTTGTTGTAGAAAACCCGTGACAATAGGTAGGGGTCGAATGGCTATGGCTTCACTATATTAATAAAACAAAATTTTACAAACACTTGTTTAAATTTTTTATTCTCAAGATCTTTTGAAAAGGACAAGACAAGATCATACTCTCAAAACAAAGCTACTAGATTTTTAAAGCTTAGAAATTTTTTGGTGAAAACCCTATGGAGAAGAGGATTATTTATAGTATTTTGAGAGGTCCTACCTAGAATCTTTGCCAAGGTAGTGTCATGTCCCATCATACTTTATAGCATAAAAGTTAGGCTATAGTGATATGCTATTAGAGGCACTAGATGAGAACGTCTGGCTTTGTGGGTCCAACATTACTTCCACTTCTATTAATAGGTCATTTTCACTGATTGGTTGGAAAAGACACCTTATCTAAAATGTGTTGGAAAGATGCCAATGGTGAGGTCCAGCTTTGCACGCGTGATGGTGAGGATTAATGTAGAAGTAATATTCCCATTCCATCTATCTTCTGATGATCATATGGACAATTGTATCTTGTTCATGATCTTCTTATTCATGTATACGGTGAGGACCATATCTTGCCACCCATCGGTAAAGGTGTTTATTATGTGAAGACCTGATTTTTACCATCCATGTCTAAAGGGGATGATTCAATAATTCAGTAAACTGGTGGAAAAGAAATTCACTGTTTAATCTTTTGATTATTATTACACTAGTGTTCTGATGATGGTTTGCTTGGATAGTTGCTGCGAAAGACATTTGTAAATCTTGTCATGCTACATAATATATCTTAGAATATCTTGGATGCAACCCTTCACAAAGAATTTTTCTTGCACAAGAATTTTTAAAGATGCAAATCCTTGGTTGTAGATCCTAGTTAGATTGAAGCTAAGAATGGGTTGATGCATTAGAGTAGCAAGTGGATTTCTACTGAGCCAATCTGATGTTGTATTATCAGTACCTTTAATGTGCTCTATTGAGAAGTTAAACTGATTAAAAAAGGCTTGCCACCTATAATATTTACCGTGACCATCTTTCTAACCATGATCTTTTTCAGTGAAGGTCATAAATCTAGTGCAGTTAGTTTTTACAATGAAATGGTGTAAGTGTAGTATTTTTAACATAAACTTCTCTAAACACTTTTTTAAAGCATAGATTTCTTTATTAGAAGAAATCCATTTAAGCACATCAGTACTAAATACTCCACTAGAGAATTCATAAACAAATTCTTTATTGCTATGTAAACAAACAAGTACTCCTCCCCATGCAATATCAGAGGCATCAGTATAAAATATCATTTGGTCAAATTTTGGGATATATATATCAAGAAATAAACCAACATTAGATTTGATCCTATGAATAGCAGTTGTATGTTCTTCCTACCAATTATAAACTCTCTTTTTTTGGAGAAGTTCTTGAAGCAAAACCCTGTGTTCACCAGAGTTAGGATAGAAGCTATTTAAATAGTTTAGTAATCCCAAAAAAGTTTGGAGCTTTGTTTTATCTAGAATATTTGGAAAATTGATGACCTTTTCTTTGATATGTGGCTAGACTTGTAGTTTTGAATCTTGGATCACCATTTCAAGAAAGTTGTATTCAATTTTGCATAACTAAATTTTTGTCTCTATGAGAATAATACCTACATTTTGTGCCAGTTTAAAGAATCTGGAGAGATGAGTAAAATGGTCAGAAAGTGAATGACTAAAAATCAATATGTCATCTATGTACACACACAAAAATTTAGAAGTGCCTTGAAATATTTTATCCATATGTGCTTGGTAGAATGCAGGGGCATTCATCAAGCTGAAAGGCATTACTATCCATTAGAAATGGCTGAAAGGGCAGCTAAATGTTGTCTTTTCTTTGTCATCTTCTTTGACTATTATTTGATAAAAGCCAAATTTATAGTCGAACTAGGAGAAGTATTTACATGTTTCTACCTTCTCCAATAGATAGCTTTTATTTGGAATAGGATATGAAAATGGTAGAGTAATGGCATTTAATGGCCTATAATTTATGACCATTCTTTTCTTTCCTCTCTTCTACTTAGAATGTTTGTTAACCATAAATGCATAATAGAAGTAAGGCAAAGTTGATTTTTTAGTAAAACCATTACTTTCCAGCTCTTTGATCTGGAGTTCCATATCATTATAATCCTGTACTGGTATTAGGATTCTTTTTCCAATCTTCATATGTTTTCCTTCTATGATTTTTATATCCATCTCAGGCATAGACTTTGACCAAAACTGCTAAGGGTTATCAGAACAGATAGTGGTTATAATCTTTTCACCTATGTCTTGGATTTTAGCAGGGATTATTATCTTAGGTATTTGAGTCATTGAACTGGGAAATTATTTAGTGACATAAATGAGGTGAGGAATTTTAAGCCTTTCATTTTCTATAATAAACATGATACTCTTTGTGGTTGAACCATAAGGTGAGTATCTATCTATACCTAATAGGATATCAATAGGCTCCTCTCTAAGGAAAGAAATCAGCATGGAAGATTTTATCTTGTATCTAAAGGGTTTTCTGATGTTTATATTTGTTACAAATAAAACTATTCCCTTGGACATCTAGACTCGTGTAAGCCATAGTATCATCCAATATCTTCTAGTCATAGATGAGTTGAGATTTTTCAAAAGAGAGAGAAGCTCTTGTATCAATTTGGGCATCTACAAGTCTGCCATTAATTTCTAGAGTAATAAACTGGGCAAACTTTCCATTAATTAGCTAAGTTAGATAGGCTAGTTGTGGAATTTCTACGGGAGGAATGCTTGTACATACCAATTTTTGTCTCCCTGGGTCTTGAACAAGAGGTTGTTCAAGGTAGATGTCTTCTACTTCTTTCTCTACTTCTTCTTAGAGATTACTACATTCACCTAGATAGTAGTCTTGATCTGAGTAGAAAGAAATTTCTACTTCTTCATCCTCTTCTCTTTTTTGGGTAACAAAATATCCCACTATGGCTCTATCTTTGGTGCTAGAATTTCTCTTGGATAATTTGTTCTGGTAAACTTGTTTTTGATCCAAGAGGCACTTGGATTGAAAGAACTCTAGAGTTACAAAGGAGGATGCTGGGGCCTTTGCAATGTTGGGGGTATTTGAGGCATTGAGGGTTGTCTCCCTCTGGTTAATCCTTCTCCTTTGGAGTATCCTCGTGTCCTTTGTCTTGTGTCTCATTCTAGTACTTCATGGTGATGGTGAGACCAAGTACCATGTGCTTCATATGACAACTATGAGTTGTCATGGTGCCGAGGTCAGTACCATGGGCATTGCATGTTGGTGAGCAGTTGTTCCAAGTCATCAGCTAATGACTTGAGAGCATCTGTATCTTTAGTGTCTTTTGGATCTTCTTTAGGGAGATCATCTAGAATGGGTTCATAGATGTCATCCTTTAGGTAAAGATCTACATCAGAATCAATGATATCCCACCATGCTACTGCGTTAGAAGTGAAAATGACTTTGACCACAGGATTTTTGTAATGGCACTAGGAAGCAATATGGCCAAGTTTGAGACAGATGTAGCAAATTGGTTGTTTGGATGGAGGGTGAACAGTGTGACATTTATTTAGGAAATGGTAAGGAGGAGCATAGGAGTGCTTGCGAGGAAAAAAGCAATGCCAGAAAGAAAGGTGCTTGTGTTGTTGCTTTTAGTGCTTATGATGCTGTACAAATGGCCGATAGCTAAAAGGGTCTATTTCAAGGAATGCTAAAGAAATCTGGGATGCTTGATGCTTGGTGAAATTTTGAATATTTTTATCCTCTTAGATTAAACACATAGCTTGTTGCTTAGAAAAATCAATTACATTGGAGAGAGAAAGGTCTTCAATGGTAAGACTCTTGAGATCAATATAAGCAATTACCTTATCAATAAGATTATATGGTAAACCATGAAGAAATTTTATCTTAATCTCCATAGAGAAAAAGCTCTTCCTTTCATATGCCAATTCTCTAAATTGTTTGGCAAAAGCATCAAATTGTTTTAAATCACACAACTCCATTTTGAGAAGCCTTTTTCTAGATTCCAGTTCATGATTTGTGACTAGAGGTGCAAATTCATTAATAAGCAAATGAAATAAAGTGGCTAGAGGATCAGGCTGGTTATGGACTCTTTCAAATTGTTCTACCTCAGTGATAGAATTCCACCATTAGTTCACAATGCCCCAAAATAATTTAGAAGAAAAATTAGTAGTACCTACTAGATCTAGATGAGAATTAATGGTGATAACTCTCATAGAGTTGCACCATGCTGAAATCTCATTTAAGGGATTTAGAGAATCATCAATATTGAGGTACCAAGGCTATAATTGACATGTGTCCTTTGCATGAGAGTGGTATTGGGATGCTTTTTGTTGGGCTTAAAATTGGGACCAAGATCTATTCTATAAGTTAATTGGCTAATAGAGGATTTTGCCTGTTGATCTTGTTTAGAAAGCCATTCAAGACTTTCATCTAAAGCTACTATCTAGGAATCAATGGAAGATGATTGATTTTGTATAGCCATACAAAGAGTATTTGTTTTGTCTTCAAGAATAGTGAGGTTATCTATTCTATTCTTAATGTACAAAACATCTCTATAGAGATCATCAAAATTATCTGATAGATGAGAGTTGAACCTTGAAGTATAATTCTTGTGTTTAGTCTCATTGGAAGGTTCAATGTCTCCTTGATAAGTAACAAAAAAATATTTTACTATATCTATAGGCTGCTTATAGATTCCTTTATGAGGTGGCCATCTTCCACCTTTATACATAGTTACTTTATTTTTTGTATAAAATTCTAGACTTTCTTCTCTTAGAAGATTCATCATTGTACAAGGTAATTGATCTTTTAGATCAAGTCCTTGGTTAATTTCTTCATCTTCAATCAAGATATGACCTATTTTTACAGCTCTACGAGAGGAAGAGGTTGATGGTCTAGACAAATAAAGGATAGAAGAATTTATAGACAAAGATCTAGGAAGAATATTAACAGTTCTGCCATCACTTTTATGTACTGAGGCTTGACCTTTCATTCTAGGAGAAACATTGTTCAACCAGTCAAGTTTCCAATCAGACGGTATTTCAACTGACTTTATATGGCTTTTCTAAAGTTAGACATTACAACTAAATCATCTACCTATATGTCATTTTTTAAGCCCAGAATCAAATCTTTCTAATTAACTCTTAGTTATAAGCCCAAGCAAAATTTCCAAACAAATTTACTATCTTTATTACCTAAACCTGAAATTGATTATATCAGGTCACATGAAGATGTCAAATTTATACATTTTAGTCTTGTAAGAGTTCATTTACTCCATTGATTCCTAGAAATATTAAACTTATAAAATATTTAGCACTTTGTGATAGACACCAAGCAAGTTTTCGACATGCATGTCAACTTTCAAGTCTTGGTCATTCCAATGATATCGTTGATTCTGATGAAGATCTTTACCTATAGGATGACATCTATGAACCCATTCTAGATGATCTCCCTGAAGAAGATCCAAAAGACACTAAAGATGCAGATGCTCTCAAGTCATTAGCCGGTGACTTAGAATAACCACTCACCAACATGCAATGCCCATGGTACCAATCTCAGCACCATGACAACTCATAATTGTCATATAAAGCACATGGTACTTGGTCTCACCATCACCATGAAGTACCAAAATGAGACACAAAACCAAGGACATGAGGATACTCTAGAGGAGAAGAATCAACTAGTGGGAGATAGCCCTCAATGCCTTGAATACCCCCAACATTCTAAAGGCCCCATCATCCTCATTTGCAATTCTAGAGCTCTTTTAAGCCAAGTGCCTCTTGGATCAAAAACAAGTTCACCAGTATAGATTCTCCAAGAGAAGTTCCAACACTAAAGATAGAGCCATAGTGGGATATTTTATTACCCATAGAAGAAAAAGAAGAGGATGAAGAAGTAGAAATTTCTTTCTATTTATATCAAGACTATTGTCTAGGTGAATACAATAATCTCCAAGAAGAAGTAGAGAAAGAAGCAGAAGACATCTACCTTGAACAACCTCTTGTTCAAGACCCAGGGAGACAAAAACTGGAATGTAAAAGCATTCCTCCATTAGAATTTCCACAACTAGCCTATCTAACTCAGCAAATTAATGGAAAGTTTGCCCAGTTTATTACTCTAGAAATTAATGGTAGACTTGTAGATGCCCAAATTAATATAGGAGCTTCTCTCTCTTTTGCAAAATCTCAACTCATTAATGACTGGAAGATATTAGCTGATACTATGGCTTACAAGAGTCTAGATGTCCAAGGGAATAGTTTTATTTGTAATAAATATAAACATCAACAAACCCTTTGAATACAAGATATAATCTTCCATGCTAATTTCTTTGCCCTAGATAGGATGCCTATTGATATCCTATTAGGTGGTGCCTTTATAGATAGATACTCACTTTATCGTTCAATCATAAAGAGTATCATGTTTACTATAGAAAATGAAAGGCTTAGAATTCCTCAACCCATTTATGCCACTGAACAATTTCCTAGTTTAATGACTCAAATACCTGAGATAATAATCCCTACTAAAATCCAAGACATAGGTGAAAAGATTAAAACCACTATATGTTCTGATAACCCTCAGCAGTTTTGATCAAATTTTATGCCTAAGATGGATATCAAAATCATAGAAGGAAAACATATGAAGATTAGGAAAAGAATCCCAATACCAACATAGGATTATAATGATATGGAACTCCAGATCAAAGAGATAGAAAGTAATGGTTTTATTGAAAAATCAACTTCTCCTTACTGTTGTTATACATTTATGGTTAATAAACATTCTGAGCAGAAGAGAGGAAAGAAAAGAATGGTCATCAATTATAGGCCATTAAATGGCATTACTTTACCATTTACATATCCTATTCTAGATAAAAGCTATATATTGGAGAAGGTAGCAACATTTAAATACTTCTCTCAGTTAGACTGTAAATTTGGCTTTTATCAAATTAGAGTCAAAGAAGCTGACAAAGAAAAGACAACATTTAGCTGCCCTTTCAGCCATTTCCAATGGATAGTAATGCCTTTCAGCTTGATGAATGCCCCTACATTCTACCAAGCACATATGGATAAAATATTCCAAGGCACTTCTAACTTTTTGTGTGTGTACATAGATGACATATTGATTTTTAGTCATTCACTTTCTGACCATTTTACTCATCTCTCTAGATTCTTTGAACTGGCACAAAATGCAGGAATTGTTCTCATAGAGACAAAAATTTAGTTATGCAAAACTAAATGCAACTTTCTTGGAATGGTGATCCAAGATTTAAAACTACAAGTCCAACCACATCAAAGAAAAGGTCATCAATTTTCTAGATATTTTGGATAAAACTAAGCTCCAAGCTTTTTTGGGATTACTAAACTATTTAAATAGCTTCTATCCTAACTCTATTGAAGACAAGTTTTTGCTTCAAGAACTTCTCCAAAAAAAGAAAGTTTATAATTGGAAGGAAGAACATACAACTGCTATTTGTAAGATCAAATCTAAAGTTGTTTTACTTCCTAATCTATATATCCTAAAATTTGACCAAATTATAGTTTATACTGATGCCTTTGATATTGCATGGGGAGGAGTACTTATTTGTGTACATAACAATAAAGAATTTGTCTGTGAATTCTCTAGTGGAGTATTTAGTACTGATGTGCTGAAATGAATTTCATGATGTAAAAAAGTGTTTAGAGAAGTTTATGTTAAAACTACTACACTTGCCCCATTTCATTGTAAAAATTGACTGTACTAGATTTCTAACCTTTAGAGAAAAAGATCATGGTTGAAAAGATGGTCACAGTAAATATTGTAGGTGGCAAGCCTTTTTTAATCAGTTTAACTTCTTAGTAGAGCACATTAAAGGTATTAATAATACAACAGTAGATTGGCTTAGTAAGAATCAACCTGCTACTCTAATGCATCAACTCATTCCTGGCTTCAATCTAACCAGGATCTACAACCAAGGATTTACATCTTTAAACATTTTTGTGGAAGAAAAAATTCTTTGTGAAGGGTTACATCTAAGATATTCTAGGATATCTTATGCAGCAGGACAAGATTTACAAATGTCTTTCATAGAAACTATCCAAGCTAACCATCATCAGAACACTAGTGTAATAATAATCGAAAGATTAGATAGTGAATTTCTTTTCCACTAGTTTATTGAATTATTGAAGCATCCCCTCTAGATATGGATGGTAAGAATCAGGTCTTCACATAATGAACACCTTTATCGATGGGTGGCAAGATATGGTCCTCACCATATACATGAAGAAGAAGATCATGAACAAGATATAATTGTCTATACGATCATCAAAAGATAGCTAGAATGGGAATCTTACTTCTACATCAATCGTCACCATCACGCATGCAAAGCTGGACCTCACCATTGGCATCTTTTTAGCACATTTCAGATAAGGTGTCTTTTCTAACCAATCAGTGAAAATGACTTGTTAATAGAAGCAAAAACAATGTTGGACCCACAAAGCTAGACATCCTCATCTATCACCTCTAATATCATATCACTATAGTCTAACTTTTACGCTATAAAGTATGATAAGACATGACACCACCTTGGCAAAGATTTTGGGTAGGACCTCCCAAAATAGTATAAATAAGCCTCTTCTCCATAGAGTTTTTGTCAAAAAATTTCTAAGCTTTAGAAATCTAGTAGCCTTGTTTTGAGAGTATGCTCTTCTCTTTCCCTTTTTGAAGGATCCTGAGAATCAAAAATTCAAACAAGTGTTTGTAAAATTTTGTTTTATTAATTTAGTGAAGCCATAGCCATTCAACTCCTGCCTATTGTCACAGGTTTTCTACAACAAATAATTGTGAAGGAAGGAGGCATCTACTGACGATATATGAACCTCCCTATCTTTCTACCCTTGAGCATAGTCATTTAATAGTTGCATGTCATGGTTGACCAGGTGCTTGATGAAATTACATAAGCCACTCTTCACCATTTGATGCCAAACATACTCATCCACCTTAGCTTCCTTATAGGAAATTGGTTCAAGCTAGTCACAATCCCTACCCATCATATTTTCTTGCAAGCTTATATCAAAAGCTTCCTTTTTCAAACCCTTTACAACACAATACATGTTGGAGTGGAGACCTAATAAAATAATCTTATGGAACTTTAAGTTGATTTGATCATGTGAAATATTAAGAAAGATCTAGATAATGATCTATTTATATGAACAACCATTTATTCCCTTAGGCTTGATATGATTCAACATTAAATGGGTTATCATTAGTATGTGTGGACTGTCCTCTATCTAGATCAATGAGTGGAATGATGTCAGTAGGAGCATTAATGTTATGCCAACTATTAAAGGAACTCTAATGAACCTTGATATTTACCATCATATTAGCACTTTTGTTCCCCTTTCAGTACATGTGTGCCAATGACACTCCTTTGAAATGAGACATGATATTTTTTGCATCATTTATAATCTTGGTAATGTTTTAGGATGATTGATTTAGACCTTTTAGACAATTTATGATGTTCATAGAATCACCTTCAATTTCAATAAATTCTATCCTTAGTTTAGCTACAAGGTCAATTCCTCAAAGAGCTACTTTTGTGATTCCACAACATGGTTCATTTGGGTACCCAAGGCACCCATGTAGGCCACCTTAAGATTCCTAAAAGAATCCTTGATTACACCTCCTACACCTATTAGGTTTGGATTACCTTATATATCCCCATCAAAATTTAGTTTAAGATAGTTAAGTTGAGGGTGAGACCATTTTAATTTTGATCTATCTACTCCATATTTATGGGGGTATCTGAAATGAAAATATTCAGCTGATAAAGAATCTAGGAAAAGAGAGGGGAACTAGGCTTATCAAAAGAAGTAAAGGATATCCAATTTTCCTTTAGTAAGGACATGATTCTCTTAAAGTTTGATAGGGGAGAAAGCCTATGATTGTCAAAAATGATCGAGTTTATAGATAACTAAATTCCCCAAAAATTATGGGGTAGGGCTAGGTTCCACCATAATTTCAAAGGGGAGATTCCCAAGATGGTTTTCATTGGGTAATAATATCTCTAATGCTCCCTAGGGTGGCCCATGAATAGTTGGAAACGTTAAAGAAAGAGTGAAAGATGGAAGAAGAAAAAGGACAAAAGAGAAATAGATGATCCATTGATTTGACCTCTTTATTACAAAGCACACACTAATTCAAGATAGGGATCCTTGTTCTTATCAAATTATCCACTATGAGGATCTTATTCTAGGTAGCCAAATGGAAGGAAACATTGATCTTGGGGATGAGGTTTTTTATCCATAAGATATTCCAATTTTCCTTAGGCTCCTCTTGATCCCAAAGGGAAAGATAGCTATATTTAACTGAGTAGAGGATGTTGGGATCAGCTTTTCAGAAAATATAATCCTCTTTTAAAAAGATGTTGATGTGAATATTTTAGAGAGTAAGATTTAAGTCTTGGAGGATGAATTTTTAGTGTTGGTTAGAGTCTTCTGTATAAAAAAATTTCCATCTTTTTCTACCTTTAAAAACTTCCAAGTAATCAAAAACCTTGTGACTGATAATATCTTTGAAAAAATTTATCAACTCCATATTTTGGATAAAGGAAGCTAGGGGGGACTAGATCCAAGAATCCTACTGAAATAAACTTTATTCCCTTTGCCTATATTCCATTTGAGGCCTTTTTTTAAAATATCCTTTCCCACTCTTAAAGCTCATCAAAAAGTTGAACTATTGATAGAGCTTTCTTTAGAAAGAAAGGAGTGTCCTTCCCCATAATTCTTATATTTGGCCCTTATTATTTTACTTCAAAATTTGTCTTCTTTGATCACCCTCCAACCTTGTTTCACTAAAAGATATTGGTTCATGAATCTCACCCTTCTCAATCCCAATCCTCCTTTTGATGTCAAAAGATAAGCCTTATTCCAGGGAATGATGGGGAACCTAAATCTATCCTTAGACCCTCTCCAAATAATTTTTTTTTGAACTTGTTCAATTTGATCTTCAACTTTTCTAGGTATGACAAATAAGGACATGAAGTAAACTAAGATACTTTGGAGGGAAATTTTCAAAAGTTGTAATTTTTTGGCTTGTGATAGGAGATTTTCTCTCCACCTAGATAACTTCCTCTATATCATATCAATGAGAGGATTAAAAAATTCAGATTTCATAAGGATATCAAAGAGATGAATACTAAGATACGAAGAAGGAATTTTCTTGATGACACAACCCAGAATTATGGATATCTTATCCTATAAGGCAATTAGAGTATTAATGAAAAACAATGAACTTTTACATAAGTTTACACTCTGACCAAAGACACTCTCATAGATATTTAGAATTTTTTTATTAAGTTTAGCTTTAGTGATTGAGGCTTCCCCCATCATTAGTGTATCATTCAAAATATTTGATGTGTGATCAGTCTAGTGTCAGGAGCCACTGTGATACCTTTGATGATGTTAGAGGTTATGGCCTTGTCAATCATCCTACTCAAGTACTCATCCATGATGATGAAAAGATATGGGGAGAGAGGGTCCCCTTGTCTAATCCCACTTCTAGATGGGAAAAAACCCTAAGAACACCATTTATAATAATCAAGAACATGGGAGTAGTGATGTCAGAGGAGATTAGGCTTTTGACAGCTTGATTAAATCCAAATATGAAGATAAATTTGTCAAGGAATTGCCATGAGACTCTGTCATAGGCCTTATTCATATCCAATTTGAGAAACATTCCTTGTCTAGAGGAGTCAGCCACAAAATGAATGGTTTTTTGGGTAATAATAATATCATCTGAGATCTATCTACCAAAGATGAAGGCCCCTCATTGATTTAGAAAAATATTTTTAGCAACATTTGAATTTTTAAGGATAGACTTTTTTGTGCAAAATTTATAAAAAGTGGAACATAAACTAATGGGCCTAGAATCTATCATCTGAGAGGCCCCCTATTTCTTTAAGATAATGATAAGTAAATTGTTTTTAAAATATTAGAGCATGGTACCCACTTTAAATAACTCTAAGACTGCCAAATAGACTTTAGTTTGAGTAATGTCCCAAAAAACTTGAAAGAAGAATGGGGGGAAGCCATCAAGACCTAGGGATTTATCCCCTTGCAAAGAAAATACAATATTTCTAATTTTTTTTTTTTGAGGGGGGGGGAGGATGGAAGTGTTATCCTCATGCAAATTAACCCCTTCAATGAGATTGACCACCTGATCTTCTAGTTGAACATCTTGGGAGGGAACAAAGGCTAACAATTTTTTGTAAAAATTAACAATTTGGCCCTAGATATCTCTTTATTCCTTATGATGGATACCATCCTCCCCTTTTATTTTTAAGATGAATAGGTGTTGATGATTCCTACACATGAAGTTATGGAAGAACTTTATATTTCTATCCCCCTCCTTTAACCAGATCTTCCTGGATCTCTACCTCCATTAAGTTTTTTCCTTAGCTTCCAGATTGTGAAAGAGACTAAGAAGTTCCTTTTCTTTTTCTTGGAGAGTAGGGGTGAATCTATAAGCATTAATTTCTTGTTATAAACTACTAATTTCATCCTCTAAGAACCATTTTTAGAGGAAGATGTTCCCAAAAACTTCCTTGTTCCAGGCTTTGAGTTTATTCTTGACATGTTTAAGCTTCATTACGAGGGTGTACATAGCAAATCCTTGAATTAAGAATTTCCTTAGGTCCCCAACTACAATTTTAGATGTTATTATTAGTTCATCACTATGGTAGATATGAGTATATATTTTAAAAAATTACAGGAGTATGAAAAATAGGCATAACACTAGTGACCTTGCTAGTTAGTTTTGAATAATGTAGTTTAGTAGTAATCAAATTGCCTATTGTAAGAATTATAATCTTAAGAGTGTGATCCAGGTAAATCATTTCTCAATTAGATATGCATGAACCCCTTTATAATGAATTTTAATAAGGAATGAGATGTTTGACTAGCATGTCATGAAAAAAAGGAATGATATAACAGGGAAGTCTGTGTTGGATGCACAAACAAATACAAATGCCATAAATATAATATATAAAATTAAAGTATAAATTCAACAACTAATTACAACTCAACATATATTATTCATGTATAAAGAAAACTAAGTTTATAGGAATAATATCTCAAAATAATTGATACTTACAGTTGAATTGCATCACCTTTTCATTCTCCCTTCATAACATGAAAACTTCCTCCACTTAAAACACTTATTGATCTTTCAAAAGTAAAATTCAAACAACAACAAAAATTAAATAAACAAGAAAAACAAGAAAAAAAACAAAAGCAAAAAGAAAGCAAAAGAAACAAATAAGTCTAAAAGGAAGCTAATTATGAAACAACTTAAATTGATGGCCATTAACTAACATAACTAATTCCCATCAAGATATTTCAAATAAAAAATATCATTTCCATGTATAGTTTCCACTTGATAATGACCAACCCATTTATGATGTTTACCAGGATCTTCATAAGCTTTGTCCTAGTACAAAACTAGATCACCAACTTTGAAATTTTTATTAGAAACTTTCTTATCAAAAAAATTTTTCAATTTTTGTTTATCCCTTTATAATTTTTCCAATGTTTTATCTCTTGATTCATCAAGAGATATTAGATCATGTAATCTTTTTTCAATTAAATTAGTATCTTTAGCAACAATTGTAAAGCAATTATAGATGAAGAAATATGAAGTTTTATTGGTAAGGTGGCTTCAAATCCATATGCTAACATAAAAGGTGAATAACCAATTTCTACCTTAGCACTAGTTCTATCAGCCTATAAGGCTTAAAAAAATTAAGATGCCAATTCCACTTATTTTCACAAACTAATTTCTTCATGATTGAAATCAAATTCTTATTTGTTGACTCAACTTGAGCATTATCCTGAGGGTAATATTTAGATGAATGACTAGATATAATAGAGATTTTTTTGTAAAATTCTAGAAACTCATTTGAAATAAATTGAGGTTCATTATTACAAATGATTTTATAAGTAACTCCAAATCTAGAGAAAATCAAATTTTCTAAAAATAAAATTACTTCACTTGTTACATAACTTTTAAGTGCTTTGGCTTCAGGCCATTTAGTGAAATAATCTATTGTTGTTAATATATACCTATGACCATCTAATGAATATGTATATCTAAAATAAAGTTAATTCTTTATTTCATAAATGGTATTTAAGGTATAATAAGATTTAAAGGCATTACATGCAACTTATCTCTATCAACAAGTAATTAACATGGCCTACAAGAATAGACTAACTTATAAGCATCTTGAAATAATGTATACCTATAATAACCTAATTTTAAGGTTTTATAAGTAGTGATTTTTGCATCATAATGTCCACCATAATTTCCTTCATGATAGCCTGAGTTTGATCTTGTGTAAGGCATCTTAATAAAACTCAATCCCTATTCTGATAAAACAAAAAAAAATCTAATAAACAAAAATTTAAGGATTATAAATGTAAAGAATGTCTTTGCTTTTTATCATAATTATCAATGAATGATTGATTTTGAAAATAAAATACTAAGTCATGATACTAGTCATCTTCAGCTAACATACAATTTCATTCATTCATTACAAGACCAAATTTGAAATTTTTAGAAAAATCTAAAAATTTCATCATCTTTAAATGAGTCTTTGGATTCAAATTATAAAGATGACCACTTAGTTATCACTTAATTTTTATTTTACTACTTGCTCTCTGATCATTATGTGTTATATTATAAAAAATTGCATTGTCTAGCATTGGTGAAAGGTTTTGTGTTGTGTGTCCTAATTGGATCACTCACATTGATCTAATTGTTTGTGTGTTTTTTTCCATTTATTTCTTTGATTAAATTTAAATTTTTTCCTTATTTTTAGTGCACTTTCATTTTTTTCTAGTATAGTCTCTTACAGATTATGGTTTCCCCTATCCATAGTACATATTCAACCTATATGATTGTGTATCCCTTTTTACCTATTTTATCTCTCTATTTTGTAATATAGAGTCAATGTGTATGACTTTTTATCCCTTTCTACCAAGTTAGGTTATAGTAATAAGTTGACCTAGTCGACCTTGTATACTTATTAACTCAATTTCATACCTTATTTGTAGTATAGAGTCAACCTATATAACTCTATCCCTTTTTTCTAGTCAAGTTATAGTACTAAGTTGACTTGGTCAACTCTATATCCATTTCTTATAGTTAGGTTATAGTAATAATTCAACCTAGTTGACTTTTTATCCCTCTCTACCAGTTAGGTTACAATATTAAGTCAACTTGGTCAACCTTATACCCTTATCTACCTCTTGGATTATAGAACACCATTGACCTAGTCAACTCTATATCCTTTTTGTCTCTTTACTTTTTCATCAAATTCATTTTCCTTAATCTTTCTCCCTCATCATAAACTTCATTTTCTAAGATAAAACTAAGTTAAATTAAACATATATGATGATATTTACCAAAATCAATAGGTTTTACCATAAATAGTTTATGACTCCTACCCTAGATGAAAGTAATGTGCATGTATTCACTCACACTACAAACTATGTGACCCCTCCTCATTCCTCTTCAGTTCACAACCCTCTATTACCATTAAAAGATGAACTTGAATTATATTATACCCCATAAATGATCTTATTCATAAACAAGTTTCTTCAACATCAATGAACATATCCTTTTACTATTTACCATTTCATGATAAGTGGTCAAGTCAAGGATCCCCATTCACCTTCTCCCATATTCTCACATGGATCTGGGTACACTATTTTCTTTTATTCTCAACATCTTCCTTCTCTATTGATCCCTTCTTATACCATGACATCTTCCTCTTTGATTTACTCCACCTCCATGCCTAGTATATCTACTAACATGGTTGGTTCTATATCTAGTGGGCCTGTTCCAAGACTTGTTCTCCTTAATTTTTCCACTATCATACCTATATTTCCTCCTCTTCTCATCCCTTTACTAGTATATATTTTGACACATAAAAAAATCATGCTAGTATTGCCTCACTCACTAAAAATTCCTCTCAAGCTACTACTAACACCCATAGTGATACCCAAGATACTATTACCAATTCCAATGTTGCACATAATACCAATAATACCACTCAAACCCATCAAATTATATTATAAACTCTTAATAAACTAAATTCTTTCCAATCTAGTTATTCTAACCAAATGATTCAAATGCAAAATCATCTTATCCATCTTCAAAATCACCCTCAACAGGTTCCATGGGGAATGCATAACCAAAATGCTCCCCCACCTCCTCTTTGAGATTCCCATGGTAATCTTATACCTCAACCTCCTCTTATTAATAAAACAATCAAGCACCTTCAAAATGAGCCACTTACATCTCAAATTATTAACATAGATATAGGAGGAATCATACCTACCATTACTTAAAATGGGTCAACTAATCCTACTCTCCACTTAAAAACATTTGAAAATCTATACAAAGATTGGGTCAAGTTAAATACTTTTGCTAATACCAATTTATTAGAAAAAACTCTCATGGGTGATGCTTTAAATTGGTACAACCAACTCAAATCTCACTCTATCACTAGTTTGGAATATTTAGTCAATATTCTAGTCTAATATTTTCAAACTAATGATCTCCCTAAAAATACTTTGGCCCATTTTATTAATTGTAAACAACTTGAGACCGAAACTGCATAAGTTTTCATCAAATGATAGAAGACATTGTCTAACAAATTTGAACATAATAAGTTAGATGATAACCCATTTAATTTGTTTGCAAACACTCTGATGGAGGTACGCTCCACTAAGAGGGGGGGTGAATTAGTGGTTTATCAATATTACAATCCAATTCCCAACTCTTCAAGCTACTTAACTAATCATATCAATATGCAAGATAAATGAATCAAAGAACAAGCATGAATGAAACCATAACACATAGATTTATGTGGGAAACCCTCATGGGGGAGAAAACCCACTCTCAAGTCTACAAAATAATGGACTATAGTCTTATATCATGATTACAAATAGGAGACTTTAGTGAAGCACCCACTTCAGAAGGAGCACCAACCATTAAAGATGACAATCACCAACTTGCCTAAGATGTTGAGTACCAACACAACACCTATCAAATGAAAAACTCTTGAACTTTGATTGATTCTCAATATAATAGAGAAACCCTACAATAACAACCTTCTCCAAATTTTCAACTCTACATAAGTCACCAATCATCAAGCTATCTCTTCAACACAAGCAAATAACTCCTCAACTATTTTTATTATATTAAAATATACCCTTATAAATATGATAAAAATAATCAATAGAATCAAAAAATTATGTTGAGTCTAATGACATTTTTCTCTACTCAATCTCATATAAACATTAGTCATCAAGACCCCTAACAACCTTCGCACAAGGTCTTCAAAAATCAATATACACTTATTTGTATAACTTCATTCACACACCAAAAAGGAATAAATCATCTTTTATATATACCACTCACTATTATGGTTAGTCATCTCACTATAGAATATCTTATAAATATTCATGTCCCCCAAGGTCAGCCATAATTCTCTACATAAGCTTTCTATACAATACTATGAACTCATCTCACAAACACCTCACAAATGAAGCATATCCCCACTTGTGTGACTATATTTGACTAAATAAAGATTATTAAAATCTTAAAATTAACTATATAATATCTTCAATAGATCCTTAATACTCTCTAATCATCAAGAATAGTTTATCTAACCATTTACCTTGCAAACAAACTCAATCATTCAAAATAGTTTCCTTTTGCTAAAAAAACCATCATGGTCAGCTATGATTCAACCATTCAATCAACTCCAAGTGACTAATAACAATAATAATATCATGTAAAAAATTCATACATCCCCTACATCACCTTCAAGAGCTTAGACCTATTCTTATTCATTGACTAGGCCTTCCAATTTCTCTTTTCATTTTGATCACTCTTTCTCACTTAAGACACCATTTCCTTCATATCAACTAGTCAATCTTAACCTTATATAAAGCTGACATATAAATTTTACTATCAATAAAAAATTTCATGTACATTTGGGACAAGTCTTGAACTTCAACAATCAACAATTAGATCATCTAATCATTCATGGAATATTTCTCAAAAAAAAATTAACAACCCATACACTATCAACAGACCAAAAATACCTTATCAAAAACATAAAGGAGTCCTCTACAACCTATAATCATCATATTTGATCACCTAATCTATTCTGATCCCAAACCATCAAGATCTTCTCTATCAGGTCTAAAACTAGGGTTTTTGCACACAAAAACCTGCTTAGTTTCTTAATGATCATTCATAAAGGATAGGACCTTAATCTATGAAATAATTATTAGATAATATTCTTAAGTACCCTCCTTAACATCTCCAAAAGGCTTAGATCCCCATATATACCTTGCACATGATAATGAACATAAGAAAGTCCTTCTCGAGCTCACTAGATACCTTTCTAGGACCTCTTAAAGCTTTTAAACCAACTTTCTAACTTTGTATCTTAAAATATAACATCAAACTCAATAAACATGCTTGAAAAAACATTCCTAACCATATATCATGCAAAAATAAGCTTCACCAACCTTTAAACACCCTTTCACCCTTCATAAGACCTCATAAGCCCACCTAGGCCAACTAGGCCAATGACCAAACTACCTTGCAGACCACTAGCAATCTCTTGAAAACCATAAACATGACCTATTTTCAGCTTATACATGTCTAAAATGTAAATTCCAATCATAATAATCTCCTCATCATGTCACACAAGCCATAGTGCTCAAAACCTTATAAGTAATCATGCATAATCAAGCCTATAAGATATAAACTAACCTACATAGCACATGAAGTCCATATAAAGGCAACCTTTGAGAATATAACACATTAGGAACAATTAAAACATCATCATACCAAGTTCCATTTAGCTATACAACAACCACCTAGGACACCTATGCACATCCTTACAAGTACCACATTATATTAAGCACACTATGCCACCATACCCCATTTTACTAACATCATAGACCACTTTGTCATTGACAATGCCTCTTAGACATCAATGATAACACCTATCATCAATATCCCAACATGCTCTTTATCCCAAGTTGTAATATCATGTTTGGACTTTCTCACCATGAACTTTGGAATAGGTTATTGACCAATCAAAGCACCAAGATTTCCTCATGCATCAATTTGATCCATCCCAACTTTCTATGGGTACTCACATGTTAATCAAAAATAAGAATAATCATGTTATAAATTATGGTATCATTGAATCTTATGATTCCATTCATACTATTCAAACTATTATTCCCAAATAAGTTCTATAACAAGCTTACCCTCCCAACCACATCATTAATTCTCATTTATATTTAATAAATCACATCAATGTTCATAAACCTTTATCCTTAGTAAAATTATAAAAGTTTTTACCAATTCCTCTTCCATGATAATTTGATCCTACTCATCCCATAAAGTCTTAGTATGATCCCAATAAATTTTGTTAGTATCATGCTAGTTGGGGTCATTCTCATGTGACTTGTGGGCAACTTCATAATTTGGCTATGGATTTCCCTATCGATCCCAATTTTGACCATGATTCTATCATTTATAAACATAAACAATCCTATGACATTGCATTCAAAGACCATGAAACATAAACTAAATTTCAAGCTTTGAATCAGGATAATGTTCATTTGGCCATCTATAAATATCCTCTTTTGAATCACCAAGATAACAAAGATAAGCGTACACCATCTACCAATAATTTTAATAGTCTTATTGACCCAAATCTTAAAGATAATGTAGTCAATATGACTAATATTTGAAGGGTGGTTGTTATATACACATAATATTTTAAAACTTTTATCACTTACTGATACTTTGTATCTTGCAGGAACCCATCGAGTCTTAATTTCTCTAAGTGCATGTCTTAAGGGGTGAATCAATAAAAGGGTGAGCAAACCATTGGTGTTTCAAAATATTTTGGTCTATTTTTCCACTTTTTATCTACACATTTGTCTCCTAAAAACCTTATCCCTAAGCTTGTTCTTCTATATTTCACACTCCTCAGTCATTTCCTAATGTTTGTCCTCCTTTTCGTAACAATAACCCCCTTTTGACTATTCACTATAATAGGTCAACATTGTCGACTCTGTAAAATTTTCATCCTTTTTTATTGTATTATGTCCAATGGTTTGACCATATACAATTTTTGGTGAAATTCACTTAGGGTCTAGTTTGGTTATTGGTCGACCTAACTTGTGACCTAGTGAATTCTTGTCTAAAATTGTGCTAGGTCAACTGGGTCGACCCTATAGGTCAAAACTTTTGGAAGGGATTAGGCTTAAATCCATCTATATATAAAATTTTATTTCACCATTATTTGGAAAAGAGAAGAAAAAATAATAGTTATTGCATATCTGCTTATCCACCATTCTACTTGAGGATCAAGCTTAGGGTTTCATACTTTCTTTTGAGATATAGATCTTGTCTTGTGGAGAAGTCTTTTGCATGAATCTATAGGTTATGTCATCTAGATCTGATTTATCATTATCATCCTTACATACCACAACCTATTGTGAAGCACCTTGGCCAAGAGAGAGATTGAGGATCGATGGGTTCATCTTTAAAGGTAAGTATTCCTAACTTTGTTCCTCATTTGTAAGAGTAGATATATATGCATTTTTACTACTCTTCCATGCATTAGGATTCCATATACATATATGTGAGTATGTCTCTTATGCATGTTTACTTTTGTTGTTTATTACTCCCTCTTTTTGCCATAAGCTTTGATGAGCACTAGATTAAACCTTTACTTGTTATTTTTTTAGTGAATATAAAATATAGGAGATAATTAGGGTTATTACATGATTGTGCTTGACCAGAGGCTTTGGAACCCTCCCTAGCATGGTTTTTTATGGTAAGAGATCCTCTAATTTGGTCTAGTATATCCTTATCTTGGTTATGTTCTCTATTATCTAATGTGTCCCTGATTGCAAGTGTATGGTATGATATATCTTCTCTAAGTTAGGATTGATTTATAAACATGATACATTTTTGATTAAATACATTCTATTAAACCTGAAATGAATCTAACCCTTGCAATTTTATCTCATATTTTTTCAAATTATATCATTCTTTATTTGAGATACTAGGTAGACTATGTCAATATAGTTCTAACTTTTATGTGCAGGTCTAACACATAGTTGCATCAATATGAATATATTATTTATATGCATGGTTTTCATCAAGTATAGACTACTAAGTCTACTCTATAAACATAGTACAATTTTAAACATTGAAATCAAACTACTAGGTTGACTTAGTCAGCACAATACACTCTCAAACATATAGTTTAAGATACTAAGTTGACCTAATCAACTCTATACATCAGGGTACTTCAACATCAATATTATTTTTATATGTATCCTCCAACCCACCAAGGTTCCTTTCTATCCTTCTGTATCATTTTTTTATTCATTATAGTTCTATTTTGTTTATCATTTGTAGTCTTTAAAACTTCCTCTATATAATCAACTAGGTCGACACTATCGATGTAGTTTTGTATTATGTATTCTATCTAGAAACTAGGTCAATACTATTGACATAGTTCTTTTTCATAATCTTGCTTTCATAGTATAAAAGTGACACTTTGAATCTATTATATAATATTTTCATACATTGCCATTAAAATCAACACTATACTATTGTTAGATATCCAGATAACACTCAATAGAGATTTGATTGCTCAAGTCTGACTCATACGTGGACTAACATGGGAATGATCTAAGGTCATGGGATGCCTATATCTAGATCAAACGTCTAGATTTTGATGAGGATAGATCCTCTAAAATGTATCTTTTAGGATCAATTACTAAACCTACTAATGTTGTAGTGAAAATAGTAAGGAATAAATTAAAAATGAAACCCATCTATGATGGTGGTGCACTTGAATATTGATTTATCCTCTAAAAGCATTGAAGTGGAGGCATGTCTATGGATCAAAAGAAGCACTATAGAATATTCCTAAACATCAGTGTTTCAAAGTAAGGCTTGAAAGAATATTTGTAGATTGAAGGAATGTGCATGAAGGTCTCTAAAAAAACTACATACAAATAATCTTTAGTGTAATTTTTATTCTTATCCCTTCAATTGACCTGTTGAGGATGAAATTACAGTAGTAGGAGAGGAAATGACCTAAAAAATATGACAACTATTACACTTATATGCAAATACACAATCAAGAATACACACAACCACCATAAACTAATCTTCAAACAACTCTCTTTATTAATTTTATGGTACAAGTTACAATTTATGTATCTCTCTATATACAACTTTAGGGATCATTTTCAAAATGGCTTTCAAAAGACAACATATATAATCAATTTTTGGAAATATCTAGCCAATGCGGTATGGAAAAGAGAAGGATTAGTATTATTTGCGTTAACTCAAGACTAAATTCCTTTTACAATATTAATTAAAGTCTTTAAAGTCTTCCAAGTCTTCAAAAATTGCATGGTCTTCATTTTTGGCATGGAAAGGGAGGTGGTGGCCCATATTGTCTTGTAAAAATCCTCATGGATGAAAATCCATGTCATTTCTTGGACTAAAGTCCTTTTACAATATTAAACAAAGTTTTAAAATATTCCAAGTCTTGAAAAATTTGCATGGCCTCCACTTTGGCATTAAAATGGAGATGGTGAGCCCATCTTGGACTTGAAAAATATTATTTTAATGTTAATCCATGCCATTATTTTAATTATAAATCCATATTTAAGCTATTTGAATCTAAAGTGGGATTTTCCTTTGTATGGAAAGCATGAGAGATGCATGATCTTGTCAAAAAATCAACTAAAGTGATATGGACTCAAAGACTATTCAACTTCCACTTGAACTCAAATTGCATGAAGTGGAACTTGTGTATTTATTTTAGAATGATATCTCCACTTACGCAACATATATTCAATGTGTTAACTCCAAAATTAATTTATTTGATAGGATTTCAATGCCATTCTTTACTTGTTTGATTGACCAAGTAGGTCTATTAAGCTAGTTAAACCTAATAGCCTACTTATTTCAATTTAAAATCCATTATAACCTTTAAAACCTAAAAAAATATGACAATATATCTAAATCAACTCCTTCCATCATGAGATAGATGACTTTGATTAAGAAACTCCTGCCATTTTGTCAATAGGGTTGACTAGGTCCATTTTGCCCTATTTTCCTATAGAATGGTCATTTTAAAGGAGCTGGTTGGGGAAATTCCAAAAATATTTTTGACCATATGAAAATTTTAGGATGAATAAAAAGTCTTAGGATTAAACCTCCATTAATTGGTTTTTATTGTACTACCTTGTAATTCAATTTACATGCTTTTTCCTCCAAAAACTTGATTTTTTCCCTGATCCATACATATCCATACAAAAAATTTACATTTATAGAATCATTTAATAGTTTAATTTATGTTTTAAAATTCTTCAATCTGATCGAATATGTTTATATTTCAATAAAAACCAATTTTCTCAAAACTAGTCACTATTAGGGTTTTAGAGGGTTTTATAGTTGAATCTTCTTACTAATGGTTCATGAAGTATAGACCTCTAAATCCAAACTTATTTCCATGAATTTGTAGTATGATTATTCCATCAAAATACCTAAAAATATTGGGTTCCCATGTAAAATATATGATAATATATCATGTGGAGGAAAGTTGCTTATGGAGTTTACTTACATTCTAGACTACCTACACACTTAGAGATTGTTCATAAAGCATAGCCCCTCAACCAACCTCAATTTTTAATTAATAATAATTAAATAGGGTTACTAAAATAATGATAAGATAATTTTCACAAACTCCTCATGTGGTGAAAGATACAATCATCTGAACAAGTAGCTTGAAAGGGTGTTTGGAACTATAGAATTTGAATTTTCTCCTTGGACTAAAAATGACTTCCCCATTGATTTTCCCTATATAAAAATATCATCACTAGACTTTAAAAATGTCATCAAATCAATCTAAAAGTGTATTTTTTAATGATAGGTCAAAAATTCTCTTTTAGGCTAAAATAAGCCTATTTGACCAACTTACAGAGGCTACTAATAAGATACTAGAGAGTTTAGGATTATAGGGGTTGGTATTTGGCCTTGATAGGCCAAATTACCAAAAAATATGTTTAAAATTTTTAATTAACACTTATATTCTATTAATTGTCTCACACTTTCATTTCTTATTGCTTTCATGCCAATTAGATGGTTTTTAATATAACATTTAGTTACACTATTTTCTCTTATGCACACACTACTAAATCACAAAATTTTAAAATATATTTTAACAGTTGTCTATCTAAGGCCTATCTATTTGAGTTTCATCACCAAGGGAGAATTTTACTTGGTTTTTTGGCCTATTATAAACATGTGGTTAATGGTATATTTTGTCTAAGCACTTGACACCCTTATCATTATGGTGTGTGAAGTGAGGGGGTAGGCTGTAATACTAAGCCAGTACCATTACCAATATAGATCCCTTTTAGCTTAAAGATCCTAAAACCATCCTTATATTGCTTTATAGTTCCTTGCTTATATCCAACTCTCTCTCTCATCTAAAACCATATTCGAACAATATAACAACATTCGGGTTGACCACTTAGTTAAATTTTTATTTCAAAGTTGATTACTTGATATTTGCTCAATTATATGTTGTATTAAAAAAACTTACATTATCTAGTATTAGTGATAGGTTTTATGTTGTGTGCCTTAATTTTATCAACCTCATTAACCCAATTGATTATGTGTTTCATTTCATTTCTTACTTTCAAAAGTACTTCCAAAAAAAATCCTATTTTAGTACACAGTCATTCTGATCAACACAGTCTCTTACAAATTATCTATTTTTTCTTTGTTTCTAGTACTATGTCAACACTATCAAATTTGTAAAAAATTTATCCTCAATTTATAGTATGAGGTTAACATTATCGACTCTATATATTTTTTAACCTCATTTTCTAGTACTAGGTCAACACTATCAACTCTATACAATTTTAAGCCTCAGTTTCTAGTACTAGGTTGAAAAAGTCAACTTTGTACACTTTTCAACATCAATTTCTAGTACTAGGTTAACATTATCAACTCTGTACATTTTTTACCTTCATTTTCCTATACTAGGTCGACCCTATCAAATCTATACACATATCTATATTTTCTAGTCTCTTTAATTTTGTACCTATTCCTTGTAGGGTTATCTATTCTTATTTCATAATGATGACATCTTTTTAGCCTACCCTTAGTCAAGAACATTTCATCATTAAGGATTTATACCATAACCTCTCTTATTTTATTACTTCAAATGAAACTATTCACTTTCTTCCTTCATCTTCTCCTAATCCAAAACCAATCACTACACGATGTAATGTAGTTGACGTCATTCATCCTAATCTTCCTCCCAATACCAATGTTGGGAATACTACACTAAATAATCCCCCTTCTATCAACATTAATATCCTTTCTACAAACACCAACTCACCTATTGATACAACTCAACTTACTTCACAATTCATACAACAATGAACATAATGCAAACTTTAAACACCTCTCAAACAATGAACATGTAACAACATTTATTACACATGACTAGTCTACCACCTCAAGTCATCATGTCTCAACCAAATCAAAATTTTGTCCCTTCTGTTCTTAGATATGCCAATGGGAATATCATCCCTCAACCTCAAATGAATCACAAAATTCTTCAACATCTTAAAAATGAAACTTTATCCCTATTTACTACATCCATAGATATTGGAAACATTTATCCAACTATCACATATAATGGGAATAAATATCCTACTATCTTTTATAAGTCTTTTGGTAATCTCTATAAGGAATGGATCCAAACTAATACCTTTTATACCACCAATATCTTATCCAAAACCTCTATTGGTGATTTACTTGAATGGTATAACCAAATTCTTAGACATTCCATCTCACAACTAGAGGATTTAGTCAATGCTCTAGTGAAGCAATTCCAACATGACGACTTTCCTAAAAATCACCTTAGCCATTTTATCAATGCCAAACAACTTCCTAATAAATTTTCTCATATTTTCATCAAATGATGGAAGTCTCTCACTCACAAATTAGACCATAACATTAATTATGATACTCTTTTGAAACTATTTTTTACTGCTCTTAAAGCTCCTCTTCAATACAAAGTTTGAATCTTTTCACCCAAACCTTTAAAAGAAGCCTTATACTAAGAAAAAATACAATACTTTATTATTAATCAATTTGAAAGACCTCAAATATATACCAAATAACCTTTCTAATTATTTTCTCATAAAATTGATTCATCCAAGCTTCCCCAACCTCAAAATGGAGCCTCCAATTCAACCATTTTTAACCTAACCCACCTTCACTTGAGTTTAGAACAACTTAAGAATAAATTACCACCCTCTAAACCCATGAGCTTTGATCCTTCCAAAACTCATCCAAAATGGTACAATATTGATAAATTTTATTTGTGGCACGCTACTATAGATCATTCTCATGAGTCTTTTCATGATCTTCACCAATTTATTCTTTCTTCATTGCTTTGTCTATATTACAATCTTGATATTCTAACAAAACAAAATTATCAAGACTATCTTCAAGCTTCTCAAATTCAATCTAAAGAACTAAAATAACATCAACATCAACTACCTAATGAACAACAACAATTATCCCATACCTATACCTCATCTACTAATTTTGTTCAAATAATAATTGATCCTTCTTCCTACACTAATAAGGAAAGAATAACTAACATGAACAACTTTAAACATATCATTGTTGTAGTTATATAAAATGTTCAAATTGATATATTGAGTGTGGTTTGAGAAACCCCATCCATAGTTCCTTTTTACATGTTCTTTTGACCCTTCTAGACACCTTTTTGCTTATTACCAGTCATTCAAAACCTTTTAAATGGCCATTCCACCTCATCTAGATAGTATTCACCATGTCAATCTGTTCCCCCAAGTCATAAGACTGTAGGAAGGAGCACCCCATTTGGACTATACCACCCCATAAGAAGTGTCTCATTTTTGGCAATCTTGTTCCTTTTCACTTTAAGGCCCAATGGTCATTTTCATCTAATCCTTATCCTTAATTAGGTCAACCTAACATGAATACATCTGAACCATGACCAATTGTTCCCTATAAAATCTCATTCAAATCTCATTTACAAAGGGGGTGACCAAACTTACAAAGTAAGAAAAAGTATAAACAAAACACTATGGCAAAATCCCCTATTCTTTGCACACAGTCACCCAACATAGCTAAAAACCTACTCAAATCCTCATACCATTCCCTAGCCACCCCAAACACTATCAATTTAGCATTTGCATTTGCATCACACTATTGCACAAAGCACACTAGGTGGGAAAACTACATATAACTTTATCCCTCTTCAGAGTATTGGTATGTAGGCATCGTATCCATACAAGGGATGTGGATTGCATGTTTAGTACATATTATTCACTAACCCCTCTCTTTCTCAAGTGACTCAAATGTCATTTTATCAAGCATGATGAAGGGTTAGGCTTTGAAGACAAAATTACCTCCTTAATGAGTTTCATTGATAATCATCACTTAAGTTTTTACAGGCATGCTCACATAGGCACAATGTAACTACCCAAAAATTTTCAAGTCTCTATGATTATTTTAGACAATAGTGGTAGAAATGGACAACAATGCCAGACATCAAAGCATCCACTTTTTGGTACTCTTATCGTTCCACCCAATGAAAACTAGATTTAGGTTTATGACACCTTTCTAGTCCTATACAACTATTTTCAACCTCTATATTAGCCTTCTCAATATATTTTCTAGCTAAGTTATATTTCTTCTTATTTATTACTATTTTTAGAAAAGTGAAAAAGACAAATAGTTGCACAAATTAGGACTATATTTATTGCTATATTTTGTATTAATTTGTTAATCAAACCCCTTAACTAAAATAGGAATTAAAAAAAATTCCCAAATAAGTTAAATCATTTGGTGAACCTGACTTACTTTGTTTTCACACAAAAACCTTAGAAACCCTAGGGAAAATTCTTTGCTAATTTTGGTATTATTTTTCTAATTTTTTCTACATATATAAATCATAATTTCACATTTAATTTTTTAAATTCACCATAGTAATTTTAAAAATCATTTTCTTTCAAACCCTAGTTGAATATACTATGCCCATTTGCTTCTTAAGGTATCACCTTACATCCAAATCAGTTTCATTCTTATTTTATCATAATAATTCACAAGTGATCCTTTCAAAGACCTAACATGTCTCTACTAGGTCCAATGATGTACATGAATGCAAATTTTTTTTATTATACAAAGTTTTATCATATGCCTTGTATACCTAATTCACTTCCTTCATAAGTGGGAGCACATGCATCTTGTTCCTTTTATTGATTAGCTTTACATGTATTTTTTTACACCTCTTGTCTCACCTCCCTTGGAGCCTCTATCCTATGTTGAGTCATGTCACATGGTCCATTTTTCTCTTCCCCAAGTCACGACCCATCGCTAGAGAGCCTAGATAACACTCTTTGTCCTTCTACTACCTTAACATGTCAATTATCTTCACTCTCCTCTTGTAGCTACTACTATCCCCTATCAATCTAGTAGATAATGTGGTTAGATTTATTAATCGATGTGCCACAATTATTTCTCCCCCTAATCAACAACCCTACCACCTTCCTAATCCCTCTCATCCTAGGCAAAACCCACCTACACAAGCATATCTACATAGGGCATATGATATTGTCAATCAATTGAGAAACACACTAGCTAAGATTTCCATGTTAGAACTACTTCATAAAGTAAATGTGGTCAAGGACATTCTTTTTCAGGTACTCATTCAAACTTTTATGCCCATTAATTTAGAGCCTTCTTATTTTATATTATTGATCAACACATTAAAAACTATAAAAGATGTTATTTCTTTTAATCATGAGGACATGCCTTCTTAAACAATTATTGATCAGAATTGACCACTATTTATATAATCTCAAGTCAAAACTAGTGTAGTCAAGAGATTTTTAGTTGATAGTGGTTCTGACTTTATACATATATATATAGACCATGGCCATAGATATGTCTTCCATGCAGAAGTCATATAAGAACATTAGAGGGGTTGAAAATATACCATGATAGACATTAGGCACCATTGCTTTGGATATCATGGGAGGGACTAAAACCCTCTCTATGTAGTTCCAAGTCATGCCAGGTCCTCTTCATTATAACATTTTACTTAGACAACCTTGGATACATGTTATGGGGGTAGTTCCTTCCACTCTTCATTGATGTATAAATTTCATCCATGAAGGATACCTATACCCATGCCTGGTAGATAACTAGCTATTTAGATATTATAGCATTGTAGAGTCATCTTTGAATATTTCACTAGATGGGACACCTAATATCATAGTTTATTAATGACCTTATCACATTTCTCTTGACCAGATACATACATATGAGGTAGGAGAGACTAGCACATCTCATACTCTTCCACTTATAGTTATTTCCTTAGCTCCAAATACTCAGCTAATTATAGTAGCTTCAACTATTCTAGCAACTCCATCAATCATAGTTCTTATACCTATTACATTTATTCAATCATTGATATCATTTTTAGTAATCCCAGTTGATTTTATAGATACAACTCTTCAGTTAGTCACAGTCACTTTAATAATTATAGATACTCTCATAACACCACCATCTTCTCTTACTACAATTGATGAGACTCCCATATTATAGTTACTCCTTGTGGTAAATTTTGAGTTACCATATGTGCATGATGTTGATACATATTCCTAGGCTACTTTAGATAATGATACGATACCCACACTCATAGATGACTATTTGTGTGGATTGAGCTTTACACCAGTTGGCCAAGAGAGTACTGAGATTACTCTAGAGCCCTCATCATACATCCTAAATCACTCTTATCATCTCACACTACACTCTTAATATATATTTTGTATTCATAGCAATAAATAGATCACTTGGCACATACAGTTCACATGGTTACCTCTATGGATATAGAGCCAATCATTTAGATTTAGGTAAGAAGCACACAACATCAACCATAGATTATGCTATATTTATTACTTGATCATGGATTAATCACACTACCTATAATACAACATAGATCTATTAATAGGTTATCATGGTAGGATGGTCACCTATTTTATATATTTCATATAATCATAGGCCATGACATAGACTCATGTACAAATTTATAGTAGAGATTGGATAAACTATAGGTTTAGGGTACTAATCAGATTATATCACCACCAACATTGGCTCCACCACTTCCACCGAGGCTACCTATTACCATAGCTAAATGCCTTAGAGGAAAACCAACATCTTCAACACTAGAGAAACCCTCACTTTACCTTAAGCAAGATGATACCACTAAAATCAATAGATCTTTGACTACATAAAGATCACAAATCTTATTGACAATTGAGGAGATAGCCACCATATGAGCCTACAACATATGATGATACTTATGATGATGATCTTAAGGCATTTGATGATGTACATGATCCTTTTTTCCATATTATTCCCTAGTAGGCTCCATCTTAGAACCCTTTAGCCCCTCTAGCTTAGAATTTTACATCATTGTGTACATATTTCTTTACTCACATTCTTGTACATAGTTATTTCTCAGTGTTTTTTGTACATAATTTCTTAGCTTACTTTTACATAATTTCATAGCTTTCTTTTACATAATTTATTTTTTATTTCTTGTACATAGTTCCCTTATGATTACTTGTAAATAACTTATTTTAAAATACCAAAAATATTATAAAATGTCAAAATACAAAAACATTTAAATAACTCAAAACATCAAAAAAAAATTGTATGCATTATCCATGCTTTACATTTCTACTACCATGCTAGAATTACATTTTGTTGTTAATATTCTATTGTTTGTCAATTTATCTATATTACCATTTCACTTGAACTTATTTGAGTGTGTGTAGTGACACCTAGATCCTTGATTTCTTCACTCTACCCATTGAGGGGGCATCCTACTTTTACATTTGAGACATACATCAACATATTTACCCATCGAGGGCATCTTCTACATGATTACACCATCTATCTTGTATCATTCCTATACCACACACTCTAATTATCATTTTAATGTACATTACTTACTAGATTACATAGATTATTCTATCGACACTCAATAGTATATATCACTTATGTATTTCTTAGCATCTACCTAGTCTTGTACTACATTTTTTGCATACTTTCACTTCTTGTTTTAATTAGTTAGATGTGATAGTATTTCCAACATTTACATGCCTTCCTTTCTTTATTTGAGTAGATAGATATGATTTCATTTCTCAGTTCCTATTTTGTTACTTATGTGTGCCTTAGGACATTTGTCAATGTCCATTGCTTGTACTCTTGTTTATGCTTGTGGCCCTTATGCCAATATTTATTGTTTATAATTATATCTATATATATGGGCATTTCAAGATGCCTTATATGCTTGATTTTCCTAGTTTGAGTGACATGTTCCTATGTCTCTTATATGTTTATCCCCTTGGCCTCTTTTGTATGCTTCTTGATTCTTTCTTTGTGTGTTTGTTTATTTTTTTGCTTCTTAGTTGTTTACAATTCTATGATCCACATCATGCATTATCTCTCCTTCTTGGATTTCATGATGGACATCATGCTCCATCCCTCCTTGACAACTAACCAAATTTTTAGTTTTAGTTTAATATATTGCACATACTATTACATTATGACATCTATATAGCCATACCTTATTGATCTAATAATCTCCAACACAAACTATGCTATATCTTGAGACATCTTTTCAATCATCATTACTATATCATGTATTTCATAGCTTAACACACTTGTAAGGCTCTTTATTTTGATGGCATTCATTACAAGGTCTTCATTCCTACCCTATAAAGAGGGGGAAATAAATAGGGGTTTTGTCACAAAGATCAGACCCTCTACCAATTAAAATCAATTTTTAGAACACTCATAACAATAATCAGAATTCAAAACATGTAGAATAGACCAAAAAAAAGGGATGAACATATTAAAGGACAATATCTCCCCATTTTAACTACAATGCTCTACAACAAAGTGTCCACTTTTTTAAAGCTCTTGTCAAAATAGTTGAAAACCTATAATTTTCAAAAATAGATAGAAATGTAAGGTAAATTATAGCTTTGTTAGCTACAGTTTAGTTCAAATTGGGTTGTTTTAGTATATTTTTACTCATATTATCTAGATATGGGGGAATTTTACATGATATGATGGCTCCTACTTCTAATTTTTGATTGGGTAGTTGGTATAACTTCTATATTAGAATCCATGTTATAAATACCATTGATTGGGGGCAATGTACATGACACATTTGCCTTCTTTTCTTTCTAGTTCATTATATTACCCAAGTATTATTAGTAGTTGCATGCCTTATTCTATCTTCAGGTGATTGGCATCATTTTCAAGTGGCTTTCATATAAGCCTAGTTCCCAGTTTTGGAGTGGCTTTCATCTAAGCCTAATCTCCACCTTTTAGAGTGGCCAAGATTGGCCTAGTTCTCAGTACACATTCACATTTCCATGCCACATTGTTAGATTATAGATCATTCATGGCATTCATGATCCATCTCATATGACACACATTCATACTAGTATCAAATCACAATTCACACTTAGTGGGTAATGATGGAGCCAAAGGACTAGCTAGCCTTTGTATTCTTAACCCACCTGCCTAGAGGAATTGGATACATAGTGCAAATATTGATTAACACATACATGATCACATAGCTTCACTACATAGTGGGTGATGATAGAGTTAAAGGGCCAACCTTTATATTCTTGAGCTACCCTTAGAGAATTGAGCACTCATCTCCATTTGTGATATTACTCTTGGTATAATAAATACCCAACATCACTTAGCATCACTCAACATAACCCAACATCATAATAGGTTTTGTATTGGTTCGTGTACCCAGTGGGTGTATTCATTCCTTTTTCTTTCTCTCTCTTTTACCTATCCTTTATATTTTCTTATTTTAGACATAACATGTGTAGTAAGAACTAATCTAATCTTTATTTTCTCTTATAGATTTATGCTCCACACTGTGCTCTCTTTGTGCACACTTAACATCACACATCTTCATGGGCTTCACCCTTACAAGTAAGTTTAGGTACACTATCTATTTTTTCTTTATCCTAGTAATTCACTTTACTACATCACTAAAATAAAAGGGTGGGGGGGAGATGTAGTCATATAAAATGTCCAAATTGGTAGTTTGAGTGTGGCTTATGACACCCCATCCATAGGTCTTTTTTCATGCTCTTGTGATCCTTCGAGACACCTTTTTTTCTCATTTCTAGTCATCCAAAACTTTCTAAATGGTCATTTCACCTTAGTCAGATAGTATTCCCCTTACTAATCTTATTCCCCTAGGTCCTAAGCCTATAGGATAGGAGCACCCAATTTGTCCTATAGCACCCCATACAGAAGTGTCCCATTTTTGGTCTTATCCATTTTCACTTTGATCTCCAATAATCATTTTCATCTAATCTTTATCCTTAATTAGGTCAACCTAACATGAATACATCTAACCCATGACCAATTATTCCCTATAAAAACCCACTCAAAGTTTATTTATAAAGGGGGAGACCAAACTTACAAAGAAAATAAGAATACAAGAAAATCACTAAGGAAAAATTCTCTATTCTTTATACATAGTCACCCAACACAACTACAAACCTACTCAAATCCTCATACCATTCCCTAACCACTTCAAACACTATAAATTTGGCATTTGAATCTGCATCACACTATTGCATAAATCACACTAGGTGGGATAACTAAATATGACTTGATCCCTCTCCAAATTATTGGTATGTAGGTAGCGTTCCCAAACAAGGGGTGTGGATTTTACATTTATTACATATTTCACACTAACCCCCCTCTTTCTCAAGTGACTCAAATGTAATTTTATCAAGCATGATGAAGGGTTAGGGTTTGAACACAAAATTAGATCCACAATGAGTTTCATCAAGAACCAACACTTGATTTTTCACATGTACTCTCATACAGTCATAGTGTAACTACTTAAAACATTTCAGGTCTATGTGATTAGTTTGGATAACAGTGGTAGGAATGGGAAACAATGCTAAACACCGAATCATCCACTTTTTAGCAATCCTATCCTTTCACCCAAAAAAAGCCAAATTTAGGTTTATGATAGCTTTCCAATCCTACATAGCCATTTTTAACCTCTGTATCAGCCTTCTTAATCTATTTTATAGCTAAGTTATATTTCTTCTTATTTATTGTTATATTTATAAAGGTGAAAAATATAAATAGTTACATAAGTTAGGACTATATTTATTGCTATATTTTGTACTAATTTATTAATCAAGACCCTTCACTAAAAGAGGAATAAAACTCCATTATTCCTAAATAAGTTAAATCAGTTGCATCCATTGAACTTCAACCTCTTAGGTCACATGAACCAAAGGAGTACCTAGTTCAAATGCCTACTCCAAAATATATCATACATGGTCCTCCTTTACCTCCTTTACCTCTTCATACCTCTCCTACACATCCTATATCAAATTCAACATCCTTAAAATCTAATAAACCAACACATTTACCTATCTCAAAATGCACCTACCAACCCAACATAAATCATTCTAATCATTTAATGTTACTTCATTCCACTTCACATGTTGGTTCATCTTGTGATGCCCATCCACATGTCCCTTTAGAATTTGTGGCATCTTGAAATTACCATCCCTACATCCACTTACCTATTGGGGTATTTTATGATTCCCACTCTTATTCTATAATGAATAATAACAAACAAATTCAACTTCAAGAAACCTTCTGAGACTTATAGACTTGTATTCAACATGCTCATATTTGATACAAACATTATCATAAGTATTACTTTTTATTTTTTGTCTCATGTTTCTTTGTGAACTTTACTTCTTTTACTTTCACTTTATTGTTATCATTGTTTTCATTTATGTTCTTTGGTTTTCTTACACAACACATTTACCATTTATTTTAATTTTAGCTCTTATATATCTCTTCTATTTGTGTCTATTTATGTTATTCTTTGCCTTAATAACTTTATGATTGTTTTTTTTTTTTTAGCATTCACCTCATTGGTCTTCACCTTGTGAGTTGTAATGTATGACTATGAATAGGACCTAGATTTCCTCACAAATTACCAAATAAAAACATCTTTAAATCACTTATTGGGATGATTACTACTTTCATTGGTGCTTGTGCTAGAGTTGTTGTAGGTTAAGCATGGCTTATCTAGTGACATGACTATCATAACATAACCCCATCCATTTTATACCACTATTTTATTTCTTTATGATCAGCTATGAGCATATGCATCATTGTATCACTTATTACATATATGGATCTCTTATGATCCACATATTTCCCTTATTTCCTTTCATTTGAGGCTCATATCTATCAATTTTGAGATTGCACACTTATGGGAAAGTCTAAGAGGTGTCTGCCTTGGTCTTTAGGTCCTTTTTTCTAGTGACAAAGTGTAAGCTCTCTTGTTTTTGTCATATTTAAAACCCATGTTTGGTTTTCCAAATCTAAATGGATGAGGAATAAAAAAAATCCAAAGAAGTTAAAATCCAAATCATAAAATACAAACAAAAGGCGACGATCCAAAAGGCAACATTAAAAATTCCAAAAGTTAAATCACACTAAAAGACATGATTCTAAGTACATCTCCTTCTTCTAGTCAAAGCTCAAACTCCATAGTTGGCCTCACAATAGATCCAAGGTCCATTAGGGTGTAGTAGTCCAGTAGATTAGAAAATGAGAACTAAAAAAAAAATAGTGCTACCTAATTCCTCATGCAAGTACCCAATCTTCATAGAAGACCAATGGCTCTATAAGGGGTCCTAAAGAATATGGAACACATTATGAGAAGGTAGGTCCATTTTAATTTTCATGCATATATCCTTCATGGGATGATCTATATACTTCACTTTTTATCCCATGCTTTGTGTTCATTAGTCAAAATGTCCTAAGTCCTTTGTTTTGATAGTTCTTAGTCTTTCTCATTTGCTTAGTTGTCTCATTCTTGTTAAGTATGTTCACATCACCCATGTGGCACCTCAAAATCCTTATTTACATCATATTTTCCTTATATTCCCATTATTGGATATTACTTTGAGATGATCACATCCTTTATCACATATACCTTACTACACCTCTTGGTTTATAATTTATGAGTTGCATTTTAAGACCTTGGATAAGATAAGACCTTCCTCACAAATACCCTTACACCATTTATTTACCACACCATCTCATTTTCATACTATTCATGTCATTATATGGTTGTGTTTTCTTAAATTATATCTTAGAACAAGTACTAAGTTTGATTTTTCATCCTTTGAAGCTTTTTGATTTTTATTTCTCCATCATGTTCTTGTTTGATTTTGGTGGACTTCACTTATCTTACATATGACATTTGGCATTCTTACATATTTCTATTTATATATGACTTCTTCATGTTTGTATTGCATCTTGACTTAAATTTCATTTTTAGTCATCCATGTTTTTATTTATGTTTAATTTGACATGATTATCTTACATGGAGCTACTCTTCACTTACATATTTTTGTTAGAGTTTTCTTGTATTGATATTTCATTTGTCATCTATGTTTTACATATTTTCCAACATGATTTAGTATGTTCTACATTCCTTTTTTCCATTTATGTTTTACATGATTTCTAATGTGATTTAGTGTGTTAGAAAATAATTTGTCATTAATTTTCCATCATTTTGTCATTAATTTGCCATTATTTTTTCATTCATTTACCATCCTTTTATCATTCATTTTCCCTCAATCCTTTTGGTTCTAACCTTACCTTAATAATCCTAATTTTCCAATTCTCCTAAGACCCTCATATCTTTATCTCTACTAAATCTTTTTTTGAACCATAAAATGTTATGTAATCTTGATGTCGTAGAGAAGATTTTCCACTACTATATGCCTATATTCTAAAAAAAATGATTTTTGGCTCTTTTTTTGCACTAATCTCTATAAGTTAACCTACTTTTATTCACATTTGGACACCTTCACTTCTCTTTAAATCTACTTATATATCTATATCACTAAGATAAGTAAAGCTATGTGTTTTTCAATTTTTTCCTTTCATTCATCTTATTTTCTCCTTATTGCATTTTAATTAGCATCAATGTTATGTGTTATCATGTTATATTACCAAATCACCATCCCATATTTCACTCATGTGACACTTGATGAGATTAAAATGGGCCATTGTATACACATAATATTTTCAAAATTTTATCACCTATTGTCACTTTGTATCTTACAAGAATCCATTAAGCCTCAATCTCTCTGAGTGCATGCCTTAAGGGATGCACTTGGAAAGGGGTGGATAGACCACTAGTACTTTATAGGATTTTTGTCCCTTTTTACACTTGTTATCTACACACTCGTCTCTTAAAAACCTTATCTCTAATATTTTTCTTCTCTATTGCACACTCTTCAATCATTTCCTAACTTTTGTCCCCCTTTTCCAAACCTTAACCTCCTTTTGACTATTCACTATACTCAGTTGATATTGTCAACTCTGTATAGTTTTTAGCCTCTATTTACTATATTGGGTTTACTAGGTCAACCCTGTATAGTTTTGGGTGAAATTCACTTAGGTTCTAGGTTAGTTCTTGGCCAACCTAGCTAGTGACCTAATGAATTCTTATCCAAAATTGTGTTAGGTCAACTGGGTTAACACTATCAACCAAAATTTTTAGAAGGGCTTATGTTTAAAACCACCTATATATACAAGTTCATTTTTCCATTACTTATAAAAATTTAAGAATAAATAAAACCTATTTCACTCATTCTACATGAGGATCAAGCTTAGGGTTTCATACTTTCTTTAGAGATATAGATCTTGTCTTATGGAGAAGCCTTTTTGATGCATTGATAATTTGTTTATCCTAGAGATAATTTATCCTTATCATCCTTACATAACACAAAAACCTCTTGTGAATCACCTTGGCTAAGGGAGAGATTGAGGCTCAATGGGTTGATATTCAAAAGTAAGTATTCCTAACTTTGTTCCTCCTTTGTAAGAGTAGATAGATATGTA
>JARHVA010003930.1:1105000-1240000 GCA_037957365.1 Torreya grandis
ATACCAATGATAAAAACCACAATCATAATGTTGACATATGAATATGGATGGACTTAAGAATAATTTGTAAGGAATCACCTAATGAATGTTAGAGACCTATTACTCTCACCAAAGCTAAATTGTTGAATTCACTCATATTTTAATCTAAAATAGTATCATGGACCACTTTGAGGGGTAAACCTCTTTTAGATCAAGGCTCTATTACAATTCTTATTATATACTCTACAACACCATATACCCCTATACTTATACTGTTTATTACCTATCTCTCTCCATATGCTAAAGCATGTGGGATTATCCCCTATCCTACTATACCCCTCTAGGTATATTACATTTTATCCCCCTTAAATATGTTTCACCCTCAAAACATGATAAGAAATAGAAGAAGGACAAAATGAAAGCCAAACCAAAAAAAATTGAAGACGAGATGGAAGCTCTACCATGCATGCATTTCTCCTTCCATTTATTTTGTCTATGTTGTGATAAGAACATGTGCAATAATAAGGAAAACTTAATCACTAAAATAAGAGATGAATGTGCATAAAGATGAATGAGTGGACTAACCACAACTGAAATCTAGTAGTGAGAGTCGAGTGATGAAATTTGAATCTTGATGATGATCACCTCAAATCTAGAATAGGGGTACACAAAATAGTTATCTTTGTGAACCAATTAAGGGTAGATGACATCCCCTTAGCATTGTTTCTCAAGGTAGGTAGAGCCTTGATTCCTTACTTGGGATCTATGATTGTTATTTTGGGCTCATCTAAGGTCTACTCAAGTATGGTGGTTTTTTGAATAGATTCATTGGAGGAGTGCTCAAGTACCTTTGGTGCTTGCTCTCATGAATTTTTAGTCTTAGAGAGCATTTTTTGGAGATGTTTCCAGTTGATGTTGTCTTTCATGAGCTTAGCTAATCCCACCACTTCCATCATTGTCTAAGGGTGCCACATGTGAACCTATGCTCAAATCACATATTGAAGTTTGTTAATGAAGTAATGAATGAAGAATGTAGTAGAGGTGCCATTGGTTAATGTCTCAAACTTAGTCTGATATTCTTATACTATGTTAGTTTATCAAAGCTGAGTTAATACATCAATGAGATGATTTCCAAAGAGAATGGGAAACCCCATGAGAATTAAAATATTGGACATAAGTTTCAACCAAAAATACATCCTTACAATTATAATACAAAGTAGTTGAAATGACCAGACAACTAGACTTGATGATGATAGTACTCACAAGAAAGACACATAAAACAAATGAATAACCACTAAAACTATTTGACACATACATAGAACAAGATGATGTAAACCTTAATAATATGCATATGTTGTGAATTTTATAATATGTCAAAAACATCCTATAATGATAAAGAAATAATAAGAGACACAATAACATCACCTTCATAACTAAAGACTTTAAAATGGATATAATCTAAAATTAATGAGGTGGATGATAGATGATTCTTGAAAACACATAGGCCACATAAAATTAACACATGAATAAATAATAACATGAAAGAGCAACCTAAGGACTACCTATATGACAATAACTAAGAGGCACTTGATTTTTTTTTAATAATATTATTTTAACCCACTATAATCCTAAGTAATAATTAAATAATTACTCGATATGATAAAATAAATAGAATCTAAAGACACATAAACTAAAAAAATAACCTAATCTAAAACCCTATCCAAATACCATTCATAATTTTTAAAACCATGAAATTGATAAAACATTGAATGGGAAAATGAAATAAGAGGTGTTTTGGCTGATGGATAATGAGTGACCAAAAGTTACATCTATCACCAATAGAGGAGCTGCAAGATGGAGTCATCAATGTAGACATATCAAATAGAAGAGTGTGTAAATAAACTTAGAGATAAGTTAAGTCATGGAGATTATGCCATGAAAGTTTTTAATAATCTATATCATAATGACCTAAGGTGGTTTTAATATGTACAACTTTGGTTGGGTGTGAAGAAACTGAGACTAGATGGGATAAAAATGGTGGATCCAAAGCCAATGTAGATGATGATGCAATCCCTTTTATGTGTTAGGATTAAACACTACAAGAGTTTCATGAGGTGGGTCTTCAAAATGCTATGAAAAGACGTTGATACAACTAATGTCAATTCATGTAGGTATAAAATGGCTTGCATCACCCAAGCTAAGCCAAGATCAATGTGGTAGGAGAAGTATGAATCTATATCAAGCCAAGGTTGGAGAGTGAAGAACTATCACTATAAAACCATCATTATTTATAGAATACCAATCTTCACAAACCTCAATATGTGTATATAGGTCCTTGATGCCAATTAGACACTATTTGAAACCATAAGATCTAGAACCAGAGCTAACTATGGCTTGAGGGAGAGAGGGAACAGGGGTAGTATGGTGGAGAAAAAATAATAGTGTGGAGATGACCAGTTGTATTTGGTGAGAAAATATTTTAGTCATGGTGGATGAAAATAATAGGTTTGAAAACATGCACCAAAGAGCAAGTTGATGATCTAAATAGAATTGTGGGATATAGGGTAGGTATGATTTGTTGATCAAGTATCAAAGGTGGTCTGTGTGATCATTCAGACTATAGACTACAAAAAATATCCTATACAGCCAAATCTAAGAGTATGCACACCAAACTAATTGAATAAGATAGATACAACACCTATAAAGACTCACAAACTAGGGTAGAAACCATTACATAATGATACTAGATGCAAGTCATAGATCTTAAATATGATGACATAGATATTGGAATACATATATCCAAAAAATTCCACACAACACAATGAGAAGACAATTTATTTGATTTTTTCCTTAAAAACTCATTGATTTAAAATGGCTGAAAACTATCTCATTGAATTTCTCTTACAAAAGAAAAAAATTGGCCCAAGAAATTGCTCTGATGCCAATTTTAAAGGCCTACTACTCTCACCAAGGCTAAATATTTGAATGTTCAACACACACACATTCACAACTTCACTCGCTGTGTAACACAAGCTCTGCAGAGCTCTTCTTTTCAAACACGAAATAATTTTTTTTGCCTTTTAAAATTTTTGAATGTTTGGAAGTTTTAGGGTATCTTAACTTGCTAGAGATTGACAAGATACCACTCATAAAATTGTAAGAACGTATAGAAAATAGGAATTGAGTTAACATCAATCTGAATAAAGCACATCCTATGTAGTCCAAAAATGACCTCAAGTCATAGTAGTTCTACCAACCTAAAAGGTTGTGAGAACTGACTAGGTCATAATAAGTTCACAAATTTTGGCAAATGACAAGGCAAATGAAAATAGTAATGGTAAGGTGATGTGACAATGCATGGTAAAGGTGTTGTTCCTAATTTTTCCATAGGTGGTTATAATTAAGAAATAATGGCATAGATTTGTGGTACTAATTTTCCCATAGGTGCTTATAATTAGTAACACAAGGTAGGAAATTGATTTGCCCATAGGTGGTTATAATAAGTGGCACCAGCCAAATGTAAATTAAATATAACTTGCTAGATATACTATCACATTACTTTCATAAACTATAATTTAAATACAAAATTCTAAAACTATTAAAACTAGATCAAAATCCCCTCACAAAAGGTGAGGGAATAACCAAAGGAACTAAGATCAAAAAGGGTTAGGTAGGATGGCAAAAAATAGGATCTAGTCTAATAGGGATGGTATGGTATAATGGTATAGGGTATTGTTTAGGATGTTGATGGTATGAAGTTTGGATGTAGTGGCAAGAGGTTTGCCCCCAAATTCTAAGGCGAAAAAAATGATAGGGTATGAAACAACAACAAGAAGAATGACAAATCATAATGGCAAGGTAAATGTTTGGGCAAAGGTAAACATTTTTTGCAAAAGGTATGGGCATGGAATATGATTCTATCTAGGTAAATTCTTTTGGCCAAGATATATGTTTCTATTATTCCTATCGATGTAGAGATGTACATGGTAATAAAAAAAATATACAACCATAATAGTTAATCATGTAAATTGATAGCCCACACCTCTTATAAATAGCTACTCCATTATGAACCTACTATAGATTTGGATGCCAAGAATGTTTGTATGATATTCATTGTTCATTGATTATGTTTCCTTCAAATGTTGAGACAAGGTATATTTGTGACCTGTACAAGAGAAAGTGTGGCCAAGGATGGTAAATATAGATAAATTTTGGATGATAGGTTTGATTTTGAAATGTAAAGGTGGATGATAATGGAATGTTTAGTAGTTGGGTGACAAATGAATATTGGTATTCTCAGGCACACACAATGTTGTTGATTCCATATTCAACATAACTTTGGATGTAGTAGGGCCAAATATTTTTGAATATGATATCGATAGGACCACTAATTTTTTTTATTGTTTGGGCCTAAGAGTAGATACTATTTTATTATGTTTTATATTGGAAGCTATATTTATTTCATCTTGAATAATGTCTTCATCAAGTAGTGAAGAACTATTGTGCTTATCTATTGGTTCCTTGATGAGGTTTTTACCAATGAATTTGTCTTGATTATCCCATAGTGCCTCCAAAAAGGTTTCATTAAGGAATGTTGACTTTTGAATTGGATTGTCTTCTAGCACCTTCGAAAAGGTTTCACTAGAAGATGTTGATTTTGAACTTTGATTACCCCCTAGTGCCTCTAAAAAGGTTTCACTAGGAGATTTTTATTCTTTTTAATGAATTTGGTCTTGGCCCCCTAATATTATACAAATGATATGTCACTATGGATGTAGTTTAACAAAGTGTGATTATGTCGATAGCAATCAACACTTGTGGGAGGTGGAAGGTCAATAAAGTGGCTAGGTTAGTTGGTGATAATGGCATGTGGAATGGTAATGAAATGGGAAAAGGAAACACAATCCTTGTAGAAGATACTAGGATAACTTGTGTCAATGCTTAAGTAATCATCCTCAAAAAATTGTGGAAGGATAAAAAATATATTCAAATTGATTTTCAAGGCATGCATAACCCAAGTTGTAATAGCCATAATTTTTTTTATTCTAAAGTTGATTTTAACTCAATAAAATTTGAATATGATGTTAATACTAATGTTGACTTTGCTTTTGATGATAAATTTGATGTTGGTTTAAAAATAGAACCGGACTCTAATTTTGATTCTTCATCTAGTGTGGATGCTACAATAAAGATGTTTTGTTGAATGCTTGGTATTGGACAAGTAATGACCTATGATGGCATATTGGGCTCCATAGAGATTGGTTTGTCAAAGTGAGATTCTTTAAAAAGGGTAGAAATGTCAAGAGATAACTCCATAATTATTATCTTTTCAAAGGTAGGATCTTTAAAAATAGGCATATGGTCAAGATAATTATTTTCCTAAAGGCACTTATAATTATTAAGAAGTGATTCAACAAAGACTAACATGTCAGAGTGAGACTTCTCAATAATAGGGATAGGATTAACAGGTGATTCATCATGGGTTGATTCATCACAAATAAGTTTTTCAATAAAAATATTATGGATTGGTTAGTTGTTTTGGCCTCTATTTATAATCAATTATAAAATACCAATTTTGGACATAGCTTCGTCTTTGAATGATTGGCTCGATTGGAGAGGTACTGATTGGCTCAATTTTGGTTGGATGATTGGTAGGGATTTTCTAAAGTGGGGAATAGTTGGAAATGGATTATGAATGGTCAACGGTTGGATAATGGTAGGATTAACAAAGGCTAGTTTATGGCCTAGGATAGTAATTATGACCTGTCAAGTTATGATTGGATAACTTTATTGGGATAATGAGTTACCATATGCAGAATGCCTTAGAATGGTAATGGTAGGGCATTGGGAATCTTGGTTTCTATTGCAAGCCAAAGGATAAGGTCCTAGAATATAAATTATAGGGCATTGTAAATATTGGTTATGATCATAATCTAAAGGATGAGGTCTTGGAATAGAAATGGTAGGGAGTTTTGGAGCTTGGTTGCTTATACAAGCCAAATGATGAGGTCTTAGAATAGAAATGGTAAGTCATTATGGAACTTAATTGCTCATACAAGATAAAGGATGAGATCCTAGAATAAAAATAGTAGGGTGTTATGGATCTTATTTTCCCACATAAGCCAAAGGATGAGGTCCTATAATGGTAATGGTAGGGTGTTGTGAAGCGTGGTTGCTCGCACAATCCAAAAGACAAGGTCCTAGTATAGAAATGGTATTCCTTGGATGTAGTGGAGCTTGGTGGCTCACATAATCTGAATGAGGGTCAACAGTATAGGTGGAGAATTAGATGCCATAATCAGTGAAAGGATGAACATAATATGTCAACCTGCTAAAATATTATGTCACCAAACGTTGTTGTTAAGGATCTTGGCTATGTTCCCCATATTGGGTATTATAAGGAGGATAATTATATGTCTCACAAACCACTTCTTTACCATAGGGGTCTCAAACAAAGTCAATTTATGTGGATATTCTCTCATAACTTAGATTTTAACTATATCCACCATAAATGTAATAAGACATATCCACATCAATGATGAAAGCTCTACAAAAGGCCTAGAGTTCTACAAACCCTAAAAAAAATATCTAAAGGACAAATGGTTTGAACTTAGTCTAACATGGTTGAAAGGTGGATATATATCTCCAAAATGGTATTTGCTAAAACTTGGTATAAAATCATCTAATATCAAATGTCTAACATCAAATATATCAAACAAAAGGTTAAGTGATTGAATAAAAACCAAAATGCCAAACTCTAGGTTCTAAGTGTTTTAAAAAAAATGTAATCTAAGAAAACAAAAGTTGCTAGGTATTTTGGCCAAATGTAGAATCAAAATATAGGCTCAAAATAGGCATGTGCTAGATCTTTTGGCAAAACAAGCACAAAAGCTAGACTTTAAATAATGAAGTTTGATTTAATCTAATAAATTTAAAACACTTTGGCATAGACTAGGCATACAGAATCAAATGTGAACTTGGTCAATTAGCATAAGCCATGAAAAAAAATGTATATGGATATATAGGTTGTTTCTCCCAAATAAAGACACAAATAATAGTTTTAAAATTGGGTGAATAATTAACCTAAATTACATAACCCAAAAGAGAAAGATCAATGTCTAGATCCAAATCATACAAAGCATAAATAGAAATCAATCAATGTTTGTATTTGAACTTGTCAAGGTTAATTTAAAACTCAGCTTAAGAAACTAATATTATTTGATTAAAAAACAATCTAGACACAATTTAACGATATAATGATACTAGGTTAAGTTCCAAAAGACACACGTGGATCAGTTCAAATTGGAAATTTAGACACAAGGCAAAAACAAGTCTATCAAATGATTTGAGTAGTGTACCAAAATTATCACACTCAAAAGATGTGATTGACATTTTGTTTCAATAATCCAAGGCATAAAACTTGAAATATAATGGGCATCATAACATTAATCTTTCCAATCAAGTGACACACACATAACTATTTATCTAAAAAACTAAATCAAAGTATGGCATCAAACAAATGGCGTAATGCATCCTTAAACAACAAAGTGATGGGGACACAAAACTCATTTTTAAATTTCATCAATAAATAAAGAGATAGTTTCAGACTCAAAAACCATGCAACAAAGGATAGAATGAAATAAACATCTAAATGTAATGTCCTCGATCTTATAATTGACAAGGTTGCATAGTATTGTCAAATTCCATCTATTTTTGTTCTCTTGGGAGGGTTTTAAGTGTTAATCCAAAAATAAAATCACATGAAAAGTATGATTTTTAGGCCCCCTCTTCTCCCAAGATATTATATGGTGGTATGGAACTTTGGGTTACTCACCCTACGTTCATAGTATTTCTATAGCAAGTTGGGTTGTTCTACAACTAAATTTTTGTGCATTTTTAGATGGTCCCAAGTGTGGCTAACATAAGAGATTATCATATCATTTAGATACAAATCAAATGGCTTGTTGTGAAAATGTATTTTCCTTTTCACATCCACTATATTTGTTTTTTGCTCAGTATAGTGTGATGTCTGAGTTTCCCCTACATTTTGAGGTAGTATCTTACTAATGCAGTTTGCTTAACTGCTCAAGTAAACATCTTAGTAAGTCAACCTCAATTTGTATAACCCACCATAGAATGGGGTTTAAATGATGTTGGGAGATGAATTCTCAAGTCAATGCTTCCCTATAGAACCCATGAGGAGGTGATGAACTCCCACTCACAAGCCAAGATGCATGAAAATAAATGACAAGTGAAACTACTTTAAGGTCATGTTTAGATCACTAAAACCATATGGATTTGAGGAGAGCCTTAAAGATTTAATTTTCATGCCTTTAAACAAGGAACACATGTAAATAAAGATAAATTTTGGTCACCTAAGTTCCATAAATGGGATGGGGGGAGATCATATATGTATCAATCATTTTGAAAAAATAAACAACTTTGAAAGAACAAACATAAAATAAAACACTCTTAAGAGTATGTAATCTAAGTGTGAGTGTTTATTTTAAATCACCAAATGAAAATGTTTATGAAATTTTGACCCTTGGTATTTATTTTTTAAATATTGAAACGAAATAAAAATTATTTAAACAAAAAGATTCTTAAAACACCAATTTAAAATGTGAAAATTGCAAGTTAGAAGTGTTTTAAATGTCTTCTTGTGGCCTTTGGGTCCTGTAAAAACATTTATAGGGTTTTTGAGATTTTGTGAAACATTTATGAAACTTGAAGGTAAAATAATGGCATATTCTAAACATTTAATAAAAAACTCATGGTTTTAAAAAAAAATCATCAAAAGCAGAGCCTAGATAACCCCAAATAAAGCTCTAAAAGATAGCCTATCAACCTATTATTCTACACAGAGATTGACGTCAGTTCTAGGTGATGCACACAAATTTTTATGTTGGTTTTGGGTGAACTAAAATTGGTTTTGGTATGATCAACATCAATTTTACCATAACTGATGTTGGTCTCTATGTAAACTATGTGTGACTAAAAAATAGAATATGGAAATTTAAAGTAAAAAACTCTAATTTTTAAGATTCTTAAGTGCTCATTAAAAAAACTAAGAGCATCATTTTCATCTCCTTGATATATTAGATGCCTAAAGGTCCCAATGGTCATGTTATTTATAATCATAGGAATCCAAGAATGGAGGTTAGTAACATGCTAATTTAAGCCACAAAAACTCAAATAAACACACTAACACTAACACTTACAACCCTAGATCTTAGGGGTGAACTTAGTAACAAAATAAAAATGAAAACACAAATAAAATGCAAAATAAAAAATACATTTTACCTTCCTTGGGAGATCCAAATGCATTATTAAATGGATTTCTTGGCTTGTGATTTAAAGAGTATTTATAAATGGAGGTTGTGTAGCTCCTTCTCTCCTTGGCACCATGGCTTGTGTTGTGTCTTGGCTCAAGATTTTAGCATTATAACACTACTTGAAATTCAAGTTAACACTACTCTTATCAAAATTTCCAAGTCATTTTTGATTGATAAATTTTCACCATAATATCTTATAATTTAATAGGTAAGGCATTGTATTTATAGAAAATGGATCTAATCTAACCCCAACCTAAGGTGACTCAAGGTGGAGTTTAAACATGGAATGGGTTCAAACCTAGCCTACATGAGTCAAATATAACCCCAATATAGTTAATAGTTGTCAATTAATCATTATTTTCAATGAATAGGCTTGGGTCTCCAAAATGAGATATTTTAGGATATTTCCAAAGATCTTGACAACTCATAAAGGCAATGATGATAGGCTAGGATATTTGAATTTTTGAATTTCCTTTTTTAGAATTTCATTAATTACACGTGGATATCTCAACTATACTTTTAATTTGATTTATATTGTTAATTAATTTTGATTATCCATTTCACTCTTTCAAGATTTGATATTTCTTCATGTGCCCCACTTAATAGGTTCATAGGCCAAATTGACTATTGTGATGATGTAAGATGATTAGAGATGAATCCATAAAAGGTTATTGTTGCATATGATAAGATACCCTAATTAGGCATGTCTCAACATGAATCTAAAAAATTTCAAATGATGCACAAGAAAATTTGGAATGTTTAGTGATTCCTAGGCTTAATTTGTAATGGTTAGTAGGAATCCATCTGAAGTTTGATCAAAGGCCAATTGTGGCTAGTTTTAGGTGTCTACACTCATCACACTGATTATTGTCACATCCTTTAACAATGTCTCAAAGATAACCTCATAAAAATTCATGTGCCTACTAACCTTCCTCCCATAGGTCACCCATGTAAGAAGGATCCACCTTTTTCCCCCATGGCTCCACCACCTATGGTCCCTTCTCCACCTATAGATCTTCCTTCTCCAGTGACCCCTTCACCTATGGCCCATTCTCCACTAGTGACCCTTTCATCTCCCATAGATTCCATTCTAATTCCTTTTATTGATCATCCCCTACAAAATATCCCTCATCATCATGATCCTTTAGGCATTCCTACCTTTTCCATCAAGGATATTCAATGTGAAGTATTCTCTCAACTTTCCCTAAAGATCGATGAGACTTTGGCTACAGTTTGAGTTCAAATTCATAAAGACTTATCTGATGTTATGAATAATGTGTATGTACAAATAAATAAATATTTATGAACATAAACATCATGTTCTTTCATTTCTTTCTTCCTTTAAATTGGATGTGTGATCCAACTTTACATTTATTTATTTTATATCATTTAACATTGTGTCAAATTCTTATCTATATTGCATGATAACTTTTGTTTCACACTATATGTTACTTATGATTTCATTCTTTTCCTTATGTTATATTATGGATTATTTTTCATTATTACATACTTATTATTCGTGAGTTCATTTTCTATGGTTATCTTGTTCTCTTTCATGATTATTTGTTATCTTATCTCTATAAACATGGATAATTATTATTATGACTTGGTTATACCAAATTTTCTCCCTTTAGTCATTCCTTATATACCATGTGATCAGTTAGAAATAAATACATCTCATTATAAAATCCATTTATTAACCCACCTTGGATATCACCTTATTCCTCTTCTTTCCTTTCACAAACTAAGCATACACATGGTTGATACTTGAGATAACATGTTGGTTCATAGTTTTGCCTAAGTGTTCTAGATAATCATGTCTTTAGATACTTAGCTTCTTTTAGCCAAATCCTAAAGCTCAGTTATGTGTATCAATTTTTCTCTCATGATTGGTCATTTTGAGTCTATATGGAGGAGTAATATTAAAATCCATAAAAATTTAAAATTCAAAGTCATTTAACAAAAGGCAATGATCTAAAAGGCAACATTCAAAATTTTAAAAAGTTAAATCACTCTAAAATATGTGATTCTAAGAATATATCCTTTTTATACTCAAATCTCAAACTCCACTATTGGCCTCATGATACAATTAAGGTATATTTGGGTGCAGTAGGCCAGTAGATTGGAATAAAAAATTATTTTCGTGTTACCTACTTTCTCACACAAGTATCCAATCTTCATAGTAGATTGATGACACTGTCAAGGGTCCTAAGGAATGGGGAACACCTCATGGGAAGGTAGGTCCATTTTGATTTTCTTATTCAAAACAACCAATATGAGTTGATCTTAGTACCACACTTATTTGCCTACACAACTTTGTGCCTATAATGAACAAGTAACCTTTGTATATTGATAGTCACTAGTCACTTAGTGTCTTTATATGTCTTTAGTGTGCCTTGGGTTTCCTAAGGTCTTCTCATAATATGCCTATGTTATGATTCTTAAATTACCTCTTTTATTCCCTACAATCCTAATATTTCCCCTTGAAAAATATTGTTTTGTTTACTAATCATTGCCCCTAGGGATTCCATTTTTGAGTTGCAATGTATAACCTTAGATAAGACCAAGCCTTCCTAAAAAATTACCAAATTTTCACACTACCACTCCAAACATATCATTATACTATATTTTACCCTTTTTTCCCACCTCATTAGTGTTCTCTTTGTGAGTTATAGTGTAATACCATGGATAGGACCTGACCTTCCTGATAAAATTTTCCAATACCCAAGTCACAACAAAATTACATGTGTCAAATATGAGTTAAGATGTGATTTATTATGAGTTACACATCATTTACATGTTTCCCATATTGATTTAGTATGTTTTATGCTTACTTATTTAATCTTTCACTTTTATCTTCTTATGTTCTAATTGCATGTAAGAATCCAACCATTTTTATTAAGTTTTTCATACTTCCCAACTTGAATTAGTGTGATTAATTTAAGAACATTTTTCCAATTTTGTTTATCTTTTATACTTCTCAACATGATTTAGTATGATTGATTGACTTAATTGATTTATTTTTCTAACATTTTTCTTTCAATTATTTCCCATTTTATTACATTATTTTCATACTTCCCAATGTGATCTAGTGTGATCTTACTTGTTTTAATTTGGTGCCAATTTTTTTTCATGGTTCCAAAACATGTTTTCCCTCTTGTTTACCACTTTTTGGTTTATTATACCTAGTAATATTTTGCTATTACACATTTACCATCATGAAATAGTGTGTAGTGCATTTTTTTTTATTAATTATACTTTTAAAAAGTATGTAGTGCATTTTTTTTTATTAATTATACTTTTCTCAGTCCTTTTCACTTGTTTCTTTTTAACCATGCATGTGTACTACATACTAATAGAAAAGAAAACACTCCACATATATTTATTATAGCATATAAAACAAAATCAAAATACATGTGATAGAAATAAATATATCCATGCATCCACAATTGTAACCAAAATATAAATCATGAGACAAAAATCCATCTATCAAAATAATTTATATCATGTGTTTTTCTACAAATACAAAAATACATCACTACATATTTATGGCTAGGATCTATCATGCCTATCTTGTGCCCTAGCCATGCTACCCATATATGCCTTAGATCCTCCCCTCTACACAATATGTTGTAATAAGGCTATTCAAGATCTCAAAACCACTACATGTCCTTATAGGTTGGCCACATGGGCATGTACCTATCCCAACTGGATCATGGCATCCATGTGTATGGCTCTCTCTAGAGCCACAGCCTGCCAAGCCTATTCCTCTCTTGTTCCCACCTCTAGAGGTGGATAAAATCCATACCCACATGTTTATACCTACCTCACAGCCTTCCCCACTAGTAAAAGCTAACCTAACTGAGTTAGGGTAGATGGTACCATAGGATCATCCAATGTGATGGGGTCGTATGGTGTCATCACTCCATCTAAAATGTCATGATGTGATGCCATGACTAAGAATCCCCATATGGTCTCCTCTATCACAAGATCTAAAAACACCACAACCCAAATAGATATCAAATCACATACACATATCAAAATATATCTATCTACCTATACTCATATACAACTAATATTCTCTCACAAAGACTAAAAATTTACAATATTTCTTACATGTCCTGATGACACCAGCCACCATCTCCTCCTTTGCTTTTTTGTCAATCACGATATCTCCATTAGCCTATCCCCTAAGTACCTCATATGTGGGTTATCTCCATATCTAATTAAAACCTAGATTTTTTGCCTATACATGATTTGGGCCTCTCCTCATTGGTGCCTCTATCAAGAAGATCTACCCTAAGTTTATTATTAGGTCATCATGTATGACCACTCTCATATATAATTAATATTATCAATGGTATATCCATCACTAGTATGCTCCAAGTGGCCACTACTCCTCTTAATATGATACCTACTATGGTACATGTTACACCCCTACATCTACATCCATTCCCTCTCTTCCTCTAGATACCAGTTGTCATACTCGACTAGTTCATATTCTCACATGCCATGCACTGATCTCTAGTATCTTGATTGGCACTCCTCCTCCTCCTATTCCCCTCAACTCTCTTTCATATTGTGCCTAAAATTTAGGCACTAATAGGAGTTGTTATGTGTGGGATTAAAAATTGTACTTACAAGTGTGCCACTAGATTTAGCTCTACCCACTAGGTATAGTGGCTTGTGATCTACACTCAAGCCATCATTTGCACCACAGTTACCCAATTAGGCAAAATAGTAGCAATATATGTATAAGGATGCAACATGATATCTCTTTATGTAAATATCCATAGTGTTGGCACATGGGTCATGGCTTTTACTTCTTAATCTTCTCTCCATCTCATAACATAAGGTAACTTATCATCAACCACATGGCACAACCCAATTGGCTAATGCATCATAAACCTCTCATATATCCATGCGCTCAACAACAACACCAATCCTATGGTCTTTCACCCTTTGGAAAACATCCCATACATATCATACATAAGCTAGACCTAGATAGTAGACCTAAAATCATAGAGTGCTCCCTAATCTAATATGGATTAGCACAAGGCTATCATGTACAGTGGTACCTTGCCATCTAACTTATGATATAACACTGATATTATCACAAGTCTAATCATAGACTTTTGAATACCCATAATTTTTGTAATATAAACATTAAATAATTTCACCCTCAGCCCTAAGTAGATCTTATCTAAGCACATTGCCCACCTAGATAGTGTTTGTTTCTCCTATAGATCATTTGGTGACCCTATCATCACCAGTGTCCCTTCTATAGTCAATCCAAGTAATGCATGGATATCTTCTAATGTGATACCTAACTCTATGGTATCCCCATCCACCACCCATGAAAAAGTATTGGTCAACTATTCCCATACTGTAAAGAACATGATAATAAGATCAACACTCAGTGAGATGCTTCTCATCTCCATGATATCTACCAAGCCCAACTCAACCAATCTTGATTTATCCACATTTGTCAACCATTTTAGCAAATCAAGTAACTAAAAGGCACTGATAAATTACCAAAATATCTAGCACCTTTACAAAATATCAAACAACAAATGATGTATTAGACCTCCATGTCACCCATAATCAAAATACATTCTTACAAATTTCATAAAAATAAACTAGTTTTCTTTAATTTCAATCAAATTAACCTAACCGACTGAGTCAACCACTTACTACTAAGTCATCCCACTAATTTTTTTCTTATCTTCTACCAACTAGGTCAACCTAGTTGACCTTGTTCTTTCCCTATGATGACTTTTTGACTACTTGTCATAAATGCCTTAAGAATTTATTGCTCCAATTCCTTCCTACCCAATACCTCATTTGACCCCTAATACCCCTACAAAATTCATAGGGTTCATTTTGGAATCTAAATTTTGCCTAATAGTCACATTTCTATAAATCACTCAATTTTAAATAAAAATACTCCAAAATTTAAAAAAATTAGTTGCTTACCTATGCTGCACTTTTTATGACTATTATGCATCCTCCCCATCTCAGTTGTCATATTCCCACCATCCTGGCTCTTTGGGTTTCTCACTCAGTCTATCAAAGATATATTTTTTTTAGAATAGTAAATAATACCAAATGAATTTTGTTTCACCCTATTTATATTTATTATTTCAAAATTATTTACCTTTCAAAAATTTACCGTCAAACTTCTTATTTTGATCATATCTTTATCTCTAATAACTCTTTTTTCAATCCATAAAATGTTATGGAATCTTGATGTTATAGAGGATATTTTTAACTATCATATATTTATGTTTCAAAATTTTTGATTTTATCTCTTTTTTGCTAATCTCTACACATTTGCCTAATGTTCATCACATTGGACACCTTCATCTTTCTCATGTCTCTTTATTTATCTACATCACTAAGGTAAGTAAATGTATTTGTTTGTCAATTTTATCTTTTCATTTATTTTATTTGACCCTTACTACACTTTATTTAGTTTTAGAATTTTGTGTTGCTATGTTCTTTTCTCAAAGCACCATCCTATGTTTCACCCATGTAACACATGATGAGATACAAGTGAGGCATATGTATACACATAACATTTTTAAGCTTTATCAATTACCAATGATTTCTATCTTTTAAGAACACATTGAGTCTCAATCTCTCTAAATGGATGCCCTAAGGGGCACATCAGGAAAGGGGTGGGTAGACCATTGATGCTTCACAAGATTGTTATCCCCTTTTTTCCACTTACTATTTACACACTTGTCTTGTAAAACCATTCCCCTAAGCTTTGACTCCTATTTTTTACCCTCCTCTAGTATTTTACCATCTTCATTAACCCTTTCCCTAACATAAACCCTTTTTTAGTAGTTTACATTATATATTTAGACACATCAACCTTATATCCTTATTGACAAAGCTTAATAGGGACTAGGTCAGCCCATGGCCAACCTAGTCTATGACCTAGTTTATTTTTGTCAATTACGATACTAGCTCAAATAGGTCAAACTTGTCATCTTAAATTTTTAGAAGGGTTTAGGTTTAGATTTGCCTATATAAACACATTAATTTTTTCATTTTAATAAAAGATAATAATAAGTAATATATATTACACATTTGATTATCCACCATTCTACTTGAGGAGCAATCTTAGGTTTTATACTTTATTTAGAGATACAAATCTTGTCTTATGGAGAATTATGTTGGATGTATTGATAGGTTTTGTAGCCTAGAGTTGATTTATCCTTGTCATCCTTACATACCACAACACCTTATTGTGAAGCACCTTGGCCAAGGGAGATATTTAGGCTCAATGGGTTCATCTTTAAAGGTAAGTATTCCTAACTTTGTTCCTCCTTTGTAAGATCAAATAGATATGCATTTGCACTTTTATTTCATGTATTATAATTTTGTATACATTGATGTGAGTATATGTATTCTATGCATGTTTAATTTTCATGTTTTTTATCCCCATTTTGTGTCACAAGATTTGGTGAGAACTCAATTAGATTTTGTTTTACTTGTTATTAGTTTAGTGAATATGAAAACATATGACCTAGTTAGTGTTACTGTGTAGTTCTACTTGAATAGAGACTTTAGAACTCTCCCTAGTGATATTATTCATGGTAAGATATCCCTTGGCTCAGTATAACATATCCATAATTATTATGACCTTGATTATCTAATGTATCCCCAATTAGAATTGTAAGCAAGATCTATCTTTTTCGATCTAAGATTGATGTGTAGATCTATTGCTTTTCCCATTACATACACAATGCATTAGCCATATGAAACATTAAACAAGATATCAAAAGTATGAAGCTTCTTATGGTTTTCATTAGATAAATTCATGATGAAGGCTATAATTTTGGATGCAACCAAAATGATAAAAAAATATATATAAAACCTATGGAAAACACATAAAGCAACATTCCATAATTTATTCCCATGGAAATAAATTCAAATTAAAAAAATAAAATTAAAAAATTTGAAAATAAACCCCTAATATATATATATGAAAGAAAAACCTTAGGTGAATTCAAGGTTTGGTTCAAATATAGAGGGTGAATTCACCAAAATGTTTTATACAAAATGGGTCTATTCAAATAAACACACTATGTAAATAAAATGTTTGAATGCAACAATATAATATTCATATCTAGGTAAAAATTTTGAAAATAAGTTCATTCAAACATGTGAAATATATATATAAATGATTTTACAACTAAGATTTAAGAGAATCATATCTTATTTATTGTTATATTTTAGTCTTTTAATATTGCCCATTTTCATTTGTCTTATAGCTTATATTTTTGTTCTATATATTTACATTTTAGACTATTTTTCTTCCTCAAACACTATCATCAAACTCATACACTACCATCAATGTTAGTTTCATTTTTATCAATGATTCTATCTTATCAAAAATATAGACTCTTTTTTGAATTTGTTAGTTATACTTTTTTGGGTTTTTTATTGCCTTTATTTGAATATATTTGGATCTTGTGCATAGGATGTCAATTTATTACTATAGATCAAAACCCTATCCTTTTACCTTTAGGTCATGTTTTGAATGAATTTACTAAAAAAGGGTTAGTGTTCTTGTAGTGTTGAGCTTCCCTAAAGATCCCTCTATCAATGTGTGTTTCCTACATAGCTAATGCACCAATGAGGGCCTAAAAATTATGTAGTTCTACCATATGTTTGGAAAAGTGTATGTATAAGTGTGAAATATAATATATGAGGATGCATGCAATGATCTAGCTTATAATTTGACAAATATCATTCATGAGTTTTTCTTTTAATACATCAGACCTAAAATATGATTGCTCATATGCCTGATATGGAAATAGGGATGAATAGGGTAGAATAGAGTTCTTACACAGTTGATTTATTTAATTTTAGTAGGTGTCTTATTGGTATTCTCTAGAAGAGGAATGATAAGGTTTAGACTTGCATTTATACCACACATTTTGAAAATATATCCTAGTACAGTTCAATAAGACCCATAGGCTTCAAATCATTTTTAATTTGGATAACATTTAGAAAATGGACACTAGATAAGGATCTAGACACTATCATCAAAGGTGGTATCCATTTATGGATAGTAGTGTCCAGATGGATAAAAAATAAGTAATAGTCTAAAACTAATAGTGAAAGATGTTTATCAAGTTTTAATATTTTTGTGAAATATAGGAGACCCAGGTCATAAAAATGATATAGATGGGATTAAGAGATAATAATTTAGGCACAATAAGATAGTGAATGCAAGACTTTTGGTAGTAGGGAGGTCTAAAACTGAAGGGTAGATCCTTGATTGACATGTTTCAAATGCAAAAGACAGATGCTATACATATTTAGTTTTAGTATCTAAAAACACCAAATATAAAAAAAGGGTTAAACATAAGGATGAAAAAGGAGTTTTACAAACTTAAAGATAATTTATTTTGATCTAGTGCAAGAATGAAAAGTAAACCAAAGTTTGACCCTAAAAGTTATTTTGTAAGTTTGAGTCCTAAAGAGATCCTTGAATAGATCATTGAGTTGTAAAAAAATATTAGTATGAAATTATGGAATATCCTAAATGATTTAAATATGTCGGCACAATTTTGAAAGGTCACACACACTTATGGTGGGAGCATGTTCAAATTGAAGGTTTATAAAAAGGATAAGATATAATAATTACTTTAAATAAATTCATCATGAAGTTAAAGGATATATAAATTACTATATATTATAATATAATTTATTTTTTAAACTTACGAGATAGAGAGATGAGTATGAAATATTACATTAAGGATTATTATACAATTAAAATAAAATTGGGTCATGTGGAAGAGAATGATGACCATATATTTATTTATGTAGATGGATCGTACATGTAAATTTAGGATGTGTTTTGGATGATTAGATTCTAAATTTTTGAAGAGGCCTATCAATGTACACTTAAGGTAGAGTAAATGTCAATGCACAAATAAAGAGGAGTGAATTGAGGAAAATGACATTTTACTTATGAATTTGGACAAGGATAAGGAAGTGGTAGAGGTTATTCTTCACAAGAACAAGAAATTGAGGTGAGTAATTTTTATTGAAATGATCCAAATACCTAGAGAGTTAGTACAACTTTCAAAGGTGAAGTATCATATGGATGAGGTAAAGCTTATGGATACAATGGTATATGTTTCAAAGGAATCAAAACAAGACTTAGAACATTTAAGTTTCCATATATGTGTACTAAATGAAATAAGGAAACTAATTCAAGTGCATATATTTCATAGGTAGATAGATAGAGTATGTGTCTAACCATAACATAGATGAACCAATAACTTGAAAATATCTCATGGTGAAGAGTATATTATTGGAACCTATAAAAGAGGATAAGAGTATAAGAGAGAGAATTTTTTTAGAATTATTTGTAATTATAGAGGTAAGTGTTGCAAAATGATTATGATAGTGGTAGAACTATTAATATTTTTTTCAAGAAGTAGATAAGTTGGGTTTGATAAAGATTATGTATACACATAATATTTTTAAAACTTTATCAATTATTGATGTTCTCTCTTATAGGAACCTATCAAGTCTCAATCTCTCTTAGTGTAACCATTAAATGGTGCATCGAGAAAGGGGTGGGTATACCATTGGTGCTTTTCAAGATTGTTGTCCCCTATACTACCACTTTTTATCCACACAACCTTTTCCTATGTATTTCCATAAGCCTTGCATCCTATCTTACACACCTCCAATAAATTCACAACCTTTTTATGCTCCTACCTAATCCTAAAACCATTTTTAAAATTTAGCATACACTATCAGCTTGGGATGATCCAATATTTAATTCGTTAAAAGCACGTTATGGGTTGAGGTCCACTCTGACTGACCTAGACTAGGACCTAACTTACTTTTACTGAATAATGATATAGAGTTGAATTGGGTAGACCCTATCAGCTAAACTTTTATAAAGTTTTAGGGTTAGATTCATTTATATAAACACATTCATTTTGCCATTTCTTATAAATACAATAGAGTTAATTATTAATTTATGCTTCTTTATAATATGCTCTTCGACTATTCTGCTTGAGGAGTTATTACTTTGGGTTTATACTTGGATAATAATCTTGTCTTGTGGAAAAGTATTGGATGTATATTCCTTTATTAGTGATCCTTACAAACCACAACAACCTATTATGAATAACCTTTGGCCAAGGGAGAGATTGAGTCTTGACGGGTTCATCTTCCAAGTAAGTATCTCTAACTTTACTCCTCTATTTTAGTGGATAGAATTATCATAAGTATTGGATTTTGAATACAATACTCTCCCTATACATTAGGGTTTTATCTATACATAGCTTAATTAGTATTCTCCTATTTATATTTAATTTTAATGTTTATTACCCCCACTTTGTGCCACAAGATTTGGTGAGCACTATATTAGATTTTTATTAACTTGTCATTTACTTTGTGAATATGAAAATATAGGACCTAACTAGGGTTATTTCATAGTTTTACTTGACTATAAGCTTTGGAACCCTCTCTAGTAATGTTATCATGGTACAAGATCCCTTGGTTAGGTCTAGTGGATCCATCTTGGTCATGATCCTAAATATCTAATGTATCAACAATTAGAAGTGTAAGTAGGATTTATATTTTTCTGAGCTAGGATTGATTAATAGGTTAGTTATATTTCCCTTTTTATACATTCTAGTGAACCTGACATGAATCAAACCCTTTTAGGTTTTTTCATGATTTCATTTTATCACCATATTATATATTTTTATTTTTATAGTAGTGTAATAAACCTATCAGTATAGTTCTAACAATTTGTGCACATGTTTAACACACGGTCTCCCTAAAATGACTATGTTTTGTTTATTCAGGTCTTCTCCAAAGACAGGTGACTAGATTGATTAGATTGACATAGTCTTCTTCTTCAATTATAAGATTGAAAACATAATCAATCCAGATGAATTTATTCATAGTTATTCTTTTTCAATATATAGGTTTTCAAACATAGTCCATCTAGTCGACTTTGTTTCCAACTTATTTTTAGCATAGAGGTTCTACAAACTCTATTGACCTAGTCGACTCTATTTGTAGAATATTTGAATCAACACTTGAGCATTACATCACAAAATTTTTCAATCTAAGAATATTTAAACTCACCAAGGTTTGTTCTTACCTTCTTTATCATTTTAGTTTTTCACTTTCATTACTATTTTTCACAAGTTTGTAGTTTATAAAACTGCATCCCTACAACCAACTAGGTCAACTAGATCGACACTATTTTATAGCCTATTTTATATCTAGAAGATAGAGTCGACCTATTCAATTATGTTCTTCTAGATCTTGATTTTTTCAAAATAGTATAAATTAATTTGAAAATGTTTTATATTATTTGCATATAGTGTCACCTGAACCAACTCTGTACTCTACACAATCAAAAGAATTAACCTTTTTTTTGTAATTATTTCATTTTTCATTTCATTTGCTTGCATAATTAGAATTAAAAACATAGATTAATTAGGTGGTTTTTCAATTTACTAAATTGGTCACATTGTTGTTCTCTTTTGAAAACACTTCCAAATCACTTCACATTAAAAAAATTAAACATTTGTCTTCCCATTGCCTACCTATTTGGATTTCATCACTAAGGGGGAAGCGGACTTGGTTTTCTAACCAACTAGAAACACGTGATTGAGGGTATATATTATAAAATCACCTGACACCTTTATTTTTATGGGATTATGAATTATGGGGTGTATGCCCCAATATCAAGTCAATATCATCACCAATATAGATCCCTTTTAGCATGAACTTCCTGAAACCATCCATATATTTATTTCTAGTTCCTTCTTATAGCCAAATTCCCATATAATTAATTTAAAATTTTATTATAACTTAACAAGCTTAGTAATGAAAAATTAGTTAGCATTTACTTTCAAGTTGTTACTTGTTCTTAGATCATTTATTTTATATTATAAAAATTGCATTAGCCAATGTTAGTGTAAGTTTTATGTTATGTGTTCTAAATGGATCGATCACATTGGTCCAATTACTTATGTGATTAATTTCAATTACCTATATACTATCTTTCAAAATCTTTCTCTATTTTCAAAATATTGTCATCCCTATTGATACAGTCTCTTAAAAATTATCAATCTTGCTTACCTTTAGTATATAGTCATTCTACATGACTTTGTATCTTATCAGCCTATTCATTCCCCTTTTTCAAGTATATATTCGACCCATCTAACTTTATATTTTTCTCATATGTTTAGTTTCTTCATTTTTAATAAACAATCAACCCATATGACTATGTACCCTTTTATCCTATTCTAGTTTTCACCTTTACAAAATAAATTCAACTAGTTCAACTATGTCTTTCACATCTTATTGTATATAATTTTATCATAGACTCTATCAACCAAGTCATCTCTATACTTGTTAGCTGATACTATTCTCTGTGTGGTTGAATTTATCTCTATTTTTCCTTCTTGATTCCTGATCTTTGAGTCTTTCTTAAAGCATCATGAAATTAACTATAAAAATATTTTTGGACAACCCAAATCCATTTAAACACTATATGGGATGTTATTTTCTTCTTTCCTTCACTTCACAAAAGGACCCTCACTCTTGGAGCACCTCTTCCTCTCCCTTATCTTTTGATGGAAACATGGTTCAAATCACTCAAAAAGATGATATTGGTGGCTCAGGTCATCCTTTTCATACTTATCAAGATAATTTCCAAATTAAAACATCTCACCATAATGTGGGTCCAATTGATACAAGCTTAACAAATAACCCCATGGGAAAGCTGCCACCTAGCCACCCTCCCCCTAATACCAATTCAGGGAATCCTCCTACTAACACTAACCCACCAATTGATACAAATCAAATTATTGCACAAATATTGTAACAAATTAACATCATGAAAACATCTAAAACCTCTCAAATGATGCAACTACAACATCATTTGATCAACATGGCTAATCAACCTCCCATTCTTCTTTCCCAAAATAATCAAAACTTTATCCCTCCCCTTCTTAGATATGTTGTGTGAAATGTCATTCCGTAAATTACCAGGCATAATAATATGCTTCAACACATTCAAAACAATCCTTTAACCCCTTTCATTATATACATTGATATTGGTAATATATCTCCAAATATTAAATATTATGGGACTAAAGACCCTGCATATTTTCTTAAGGCATTTGGTAATCTTTATAAAGAGTGGATTTAAAATAATACCTTTTCCACAACTAAAATTTTAGTTAAAACCTTCACTAGTGATGTATTATAATGGTATAACCGTCACTAGTTGTTTTAGTCATTTCATCAATTCTAAATAATTTCCTTCTGAATCAGTGCATGATTTTATCAAATGATGAGAATATTTGGCTCACAAATCTAATCACAACATGACTAATGCAAACTTGTTTAAATTTTCCATGATGACATTAACACATTCAATCCAATACAAGGTTCAAACTTTTTCTCCCCAAACTTTAAATGATGCTCTTGACAAGATAAGCATCAATAATTCCTAATGAAATAGTTTGAACCTAACACTAAAATCATCAAGGGATCTTTCCAACATTTAACTAATGCAATAAATGTCAATCTTCCTCAACCCAAACTAGGATTATCCAAGGTGTAAAATCCCCAACCTTCCCATATGCCATTAATCATGCAACAAATGAAACAACTCTTAGTGCCTTATAATTAATTCACATATCCTAATAATACTCTTCAATGGTATGATCCTAATCAATTTTTTTGGTTCCACATCAATATAGCTAATTCCCATGAAACATGTCCAGGGCTTAAAAAATTTGTCATTTCATTTATTCTAGATGATTCATTCAATCATGATGCCATGATCAAAATCCATCATCAATATTATGTTAATGCTTCTCAAAAGAAACATGCTTCCAAAGATTGTTCCTCTAACAATCCAAAAACTTTCTCTACATCTAACCCATGGAGTATTCATCTAATGTATCAAGTTCATTCATAATGTAAAATGGTATAAATATGAGGTCGATCCTAACCCATGTAGTATTTATCTTACCAATCCTAAATCTCATTACCATATTCCCACTTTTTCAAAAATTAATAGTGCACCTTTACCTAAATTCATTAATATGAATCCAGATTTACAAGTCACTATTTTTTATTCTGATGATGATGAGCCAAATAATTTAGAAAATACATCCAATACTATGAAGCTACCTCCTTACATTTTGGAGTTGTTTCCTCCTTCCTTGTTACCTCATGATCATACCATCCCTCTTATCAATGATATCATTAATTTCCCTCCTCCATGAAATGAACATGAAGCATCTTATATAGAGTATGATTTCATGTATAATGATTATGGAGTGGTTAAGATATTTCAATATCATTTAACCTTGTGACCACATAAATTTAATGATCTTGGTGCCTCACCTTCTAAAGTTCCTTAAGAGACACAATCATGCACCATCTCTCCTTCCTCTGATCATAACTACATTATGGCCCTTGTTACAGTAATTAATGTAGTTTAATTAATTTAGTTAAGCTTGCTTAGGGTGTGCACATGCCTATGTTCTCATTATTTTCACATTATATTAACATACCCACTCAACCACTCTCTCCCTCTTATTTAGAAGCACTCTAGTGGTGCATCTCGTATAGAAAAGAAGAAGAGATTTGTTTTTATAACCATTTGTGTTATAGATAGTTCATAGCTTTGTTTGACCAATGTGTTAATGGTTATGGTTGTGGTAATGATTTTTTAGAGAGATCTTGGCTGAAGAGTTTTTGATAACTCTTTTATGGTATTACAAAGCAGTAAAAAAGATATAAGGTTATTTTTGGAGTCCAACTTGGCTCCATATAAGCTTTGGATCATGCACCCATGGTTTTAAAAGGCAAATCTATGCCAAGAAATGGCCTTGCTTTGGTTTATAATATTATTTTCATCAAGACTTTCTTGTCTTCAATGTGGATCTCTAATCAAAGACTATGATAATTTGTACATGTTGTGGGCATAATATTATAAGATGTTGTTGTAGTGTACAAAGCTAGTGGAGATGGTATTGTAGTCCAGTAAAACTTTTATTGATCCTTTCTTGGTTGCATGGTTGTATCCCAATAGGATTATTTTTTATCACCTCCAACGTGTTACCACAACCAAGATAGATTCATACATTAGACATGTGAGTTTGTGTCATGTCTCCATCAAGGCCCATTTCTTAGCACCTTGCCCTTTTTTATGGAGACACATTTTTTCTCTTTATATTTGGAGAGACTCTCATGATTTGTGATGGATTATTTGATAGTTGACAATCTCCTTATTTTTATCTATTTTGGGTAATTCCAATGTCTTCCTTATTTTTATTTGGTGTTTATTGGGATATATTGTACACATACTGAGCTATAAAGTGTCATAGGGGTTTTGATAATTTAACCTTGTCTACCTTCATTTGTTTTTGTGTTAGACAACTTTTCACTTCTTCGGTTACTTATCTCTTCCATCACCACCAAAGCCATCCTCTTTGAGAGACCTTATCTATATTTTTGACACCACTTTTCTAATAGTTGATAGTCTCTCATAATTTAAAGTGTATCTATTCTAGTGAATGTCATCTTGTCTTCTTTGATAGTTCAATAATATCTTTTAGTGTGATATGGAGCTATTATGTTGCATACATTATCATCTTGTTTAGTGTTCTATTAGTGGATTCATATCGCTCATGCAAACATTTTTTCCTCCACTCCACCCATTTAACATTATGGGGGGTGTGCATACATATTTTTGACATCACTTCACCCAATCAATAGAATGGAGGGGTGTGGTGTAGACCCTGCTTCTTAGGTTTTGAGTGGCCCTTTCACCTAACAGCACTCTTTTTCACTTTCATCACCATTGACAGTATTTTTAATTGAATCTATTTTAGTTAATCCTAGTATCATTTATTTTTGTGATCAAGTAGTGGATTTAGACCACTCATGTAGATTGATTTCCTTTGTGACTTATGATTACTAGGAGTATGGATTGCTTCATTGACCACATCTACTACCTTTTACATTCCTTTTTTTATTTTGATCTCATTGTTTATCATTTGTGTTTTGTTTTGTGCACTCTTTCTTTTCACCTCTTTTGAGTGTTTTCTAGATTTCTCATTATACATGGGTATCTTATTCAGGCATTTTGTTTGCTAGAATTCATATTATGATTTTTCACTTATCTCCATGGCCTTCTTTATGATTAGTATAGTGACACCAATGTGGTATCCCCACTAATGACACCAATGTGGAAACTCCACCAATATTTTTGCTTACTTCTCACCATCTTATTAGAGGGTGTTCAATTAATGTTTCCTTGGGTCCATCATTCTACCCTATATTCTATAGTGTAGTGTTTGTATTCAGTGATCCTTATATTAAGCACTGATTCTTACTTTAACTTAGCATTTATAGTGACTTGACATCCATATACTCTGATAAGATGGATTGACATCCATAGGGACACTTAGCTTCACATTACATCTTATTATGCATGGGTACCTCATCAGGTCTTGTTTTTAGGACCCATTTTTTTCTCTCTCCTTAATCATAGCTTAAGGGAGGGTGTCAAAGTAGTTAATGTAGTTTAATTTATTTATTTAATAGTTCTTAGGGTGTGCACATGCCTATGTGCTCATTACATTGACATTATGTTGACATACCCACTCAATCACTCTCTCTCTCCCCTATTTATAGGAACTCTAGTAGTGAATCTTGTATAGAGAAGAAGTAGAGATTCACTTGTACAACCATTTGTGTTATAGATAGTTCATAGATTTATTTTAGCAATGTGTTAATGGTTATGGTTATGCTAATGAACTCTTGAAGATATATTGGATGAATATTTTTGATAACTCTTTCATCCCAACTCAATCAAGATATTTGGATGTTCAACACTATCAGAAAACCTTATCCCAAATACACGCTTTCAACCATGATTTTCATACCATTTACATAGATTTTGAGTTAGAACCTAAAGGTCATGTACTTCTAGTTAATTATCCACTCTTTGATACTCTGTAGGTGGTTGAACAACTCTTAACCCTCCTACCTTTGGAACTTCTAGAACCTTTTGTGATGCCTCAAAAACACCTATTTGTAAATCAACTAAATCTCAACAACCTTATTCCATAGTTCCACCTACTCTCAAGACCACTCTCAATGCTAAGGCCACAAATGTATGCTAGATACATTCTGAATACAATTACCATGGTCCTAAAATCATTTATTTTAAGTGGATGTGGAATATTATGAACCTCTACCTATGTTACCTAGAGATGAATCCATCCTTGAATTGATCCATGCCCAAGAACCTCAACTTCCTTAGTAACATCACAAACTTGGGAATTTCAAATGAAATTACCCTCATATTAATAACTTCATTATTAGTATAGATCCTAAATCCAATCACATTTCCTCTCTTCATAATGCACCATATCAATTTCAAGATGAAAATGCTATGTTTATTAAGGAAACTACAAGAATAAAATATGGCACACCCTCATATCCTTGACTTATCACTATTTATAGAAACCTCACACCAACTGAACATGATAACTTCAATCTATTCTTTGATAAATATCATGAGAATTTTTCTTAGTCATATGAAGACATGCTTGTCATCAATCTTAATATCATGGTACACAACATAATTACATACCCAATTCCAAACCCATTTATAAAAAATAACAAAAAATTGATCCCTAAGTTTCCTCCCTATGCCATAAATAAATCATCAAACTCTTAGATTCTAAATTTATCAAACCTATGGAATATTTTTAATGAGTGTCAAACATTATTCCCATTTTTGAAAAATTTACCATGGTCATTCACATCTAAATCAACTTTCTTAATCTCAACCTCACTTGTCCCAAGGATAATTTTCCATTACCTTCAATAAATGCCATCATAGATTCCATTTATAGATATGAAATTTTATCCCTCATGGATGTTTTTTAGGCTAAAATCAAATTCATATCACCCCTGAAGACCAATATAAGACAACTTTCACCATAGAGTGGGGCACTTATTGCTATGTTAAAATTCCCTTCAACCTTAAAAACATCAAAGCTACTTATCAGTAGGATATCACCCAATTTTATGACCTTATCCATAATATTGTGTAAACCTATGTGGATGATCTCATTAACAAATCCAAAAGTTGTAAAACCCACCTTTCTGATCTAGCCATCATCTTTGATTAACTCTTCAATATAAACTTAAACTCAACCATTAGAAATGTGTTTTTGGTGTTACATCTGGTAAATTAATAGGGTTATTAGTGTATGCAATTAGAAATGCATCATGTCCATAAATCAATCCTATATCAGATGGGATAGAGCACACCTACACTTTTGATTAGGGAGCATACAATCGTTAATTAGGAGCATCACTGATGTGAGGATATGCTAGACCCAATTAGGGGATCACTTGTCACAACACACCATGAGAGATAGGGTTCCAAATCTTATAGTCTAACATAATCACATAACAACCCTAAAAAATTCTTATGATTTAATATTTAACTAATCTAATAACAAGAAAATTAAATCTAATCTAGTGTGCACCAAAGCTTGTGGCACAAGTTGGGGGTTAGTAAATCAAAGTAATCAAAACATGTATTAGGAACTTCAAATAAATTAAGTATGAGTAACACCCTAATACATGAAATATGAAGAGTAATATGATTTGATCCAACACTTATGATACTTCTATCTACTAAAAGAGAGGAGAATAAAGTTAGAATATACTAACTTGAATGTGAACCCACCAAGACACAATCTCTCCCTTGGTCAATGGGGCTTTGTAAGAGGTTGTTTTGGTTAGTAAGGATCAATTTGTTAGGCCAAATCATCTAAGACCTATCCACAAGACTTATTCTCCAAAATAAGAAACCTAAGCTATGTCTCCTCAAGTAGATTAGTGGAAGAGCAGATTGTGAAGAAGCATGAGAGAATAATAACTCTTGATTGAAAATTATAATAATGAATGAAATGGCCTTGTATATATAAGAGTATCTTACCCTAAAAAAATTTAGCAACATCAGTTGTGCTAGGTTGACCTAGTCAACCTAGCACATATTTGGGCTAACTCACTAGGTCTATGCTAGGTTGGTTGGGAGGATAATAAATAAAAAGAGAGAAAAAGTCTGCAAACTATCCTAGGTCGACCAAGTCAATCTAGTATTATAGACACTAAAAAACTACACACATGTAGTTATAGATGTCTCAATGCCTCGAGACCCCCCTAAAGACCACCCAATCCTTCTTAACCCCTAATCTAACCCTTCTTAACCTAATCAAGTCACTATTCTCCCAATCATTATTCAAAAATCATGATTCAAAAGTACTATTTGAAAATATTATGCAAAAGTAATATGCATTATCACTATTCATGATGACATGGCAAGTGACATGGCATGTGACATGTCAAGTGACATGAGAGGTCATATATCAAGTGATTTGGCAAGTGACATGGCTTAAAAATGAGGTGGCTTGATGTAGGACATCATACCCTATTTGGGACACTCATCTAAGGTACCTAATGACATCATTAAGCACCACAAGGGTCCCCCTTGGAAGTATTTTGAATTTCCCCTCATCCCACTTGGAAAATGGTGCCAAATTCATGGGGCATATTTGTAAGTACTTAGGAAAATATTATATAAGGTGGTGAAAAGTCATTTGGCCTCATATGAGCCCATGTGCATGATTCCCTCTCCATTTTGGACTCTTTAGCAAGTTGGGAGACAAAGCAACCAAGTGGGAGACCTATGATCTAAGTGATACTCTCACCCTTTTGTCTTGCATGACCACTCATTCACCCACATGGAGAATGGTGATGAAATTCATGGGGCACTTAGCCAAAAGACAAATTAGCTTGGTGAAAAGTCCTTTGGCTTTATATGAGCCCATGTGCATGATTCTCACTCCAAATTGGACTCATGTGAAAGGTGGGAGATAAATAAACAAGGTGGGAATCCCACCACCCTTACCCCCTTTTTCATATATGAGTTCACTTTAAAAATAGTGCCAACAAGTATTCTTCCACACCCTTTTTAACTAGTTTCTTCTTTTCACACTTAAGAAAAAGTGAAAATTAGATATAACGATTTTGTCACGCTCAATGGGACCCTTGAGTTTTTTTTGGGTTAATATATATTTTATGACATTTAGTTGCACTAGTAAAATATCATTTATCTTCACATTTCATTTTTTAAATTTAAACATTAATTTTTTCCTTCTAAAAATGTAAGTTTTAGTCTCTTTTCTTTTCTAAAAATTAGAAAATTAAAAAAAGAAAACTATCATTTTTTTCCTTGCATTTATAAAATCAAAAGGAGAATTCATCCTAGGATTAGGATTGAATTTTAATGTTGCATTTAGGAATATTTTAGTTTTTTTTGTTTTCATTAAGAGAAATTAAAGAATTTCTTTTTGGTTAAAATTAACTACATCCATTGTTTATTTGTGTTAGTTAGCTCACATAGTTTAATTAATCAAGCACATTAATTGTAGCATCACAAATGTTACACAAAACAAACCAATTACACAACCAAACATCAAAATGATTGAGATAAGGCTCAAATAGGATTTCACCACCTAGCAGATCACATTACCCCCTCCAAACTATCATACTTGGATTTGATCACCAAGGTGATAGCCAACTTAGTTCTCTGGTTAAGTATAAGCCTTGGAAATCAATATATATTGGCTAAGCACCTGCACTAGCTATGGGATCATGAAGTGAGGGAAACAATCCCCAAGTACTAATTCACATACTAAAATATAATATAGATTTATTCTTGAGCACCTAAACACAACCCAAAAACAAACATAGAATACCTTATTTAGGACCTATTTTACAAAATAGATTTTTTCTTCACACTTTCTAAGGCATAAGCCAAAAGAGAGATAATTAAAACTCTAGGATTCAGTGTATCTTAGTGTATGTTTTTATTTCCTTAAATATTTTATTTTGGTTACTTCTTGTTTAAGGTATGAGCTTCATTTCTCTCCATTCTTCACATAGTCTTTATCAGACTACAAATTGAAGAATCAAACCAACCAAGAACTTATTTTCCAATACCTCATCTCTACTACATTATTCAATGGAGAGATTTCTTACTTTCTCTCCTATAGATCTTAACTTTTCTAAGATCTTGGAGAATAATCCTTTCACCTTAAAGTGGTACCTTGCATTGCAAGCCACTTATGATCCCATCCTTACTAACAACCAACCTAATCCTATCTACAACTAGCCCAAACTTGTCTATAACCAACCTAACCCTATCTACAATCAACCTAACCTTACCTATAACTCATCAAACTCTAGCTTCAACCAACCCACAAATTATCAACCTTCACCTAAACTACTACCTAAGTTTGTTACAGTGATAATAGATCAGATAGTTAGATTAGAGTCAAAACTTAAGGCATCTATTTCCAATATCCATGATCAATCAAACCTCACTTAAAATTGATTAATGGCCTATCATCAGCCATTGAATTATTATCATACCCAACCAATAACTTATCGACATCTATCAGCTCAATCACCCCAACCTACCAATAACTTATCAACATCTATCGACTCAATCACCCCAACCTTGTCAAAGCTTAGGCCACTTCCCCAAACCATCATATCAACCTTAACCTACCTTGTTAACCCAATAAATTTCATCACCATTAACTAATCAACAAATATATATATCAACCCAACCAACTTGTTAACCTATAAAACCAACTATCCTCTTCAAGCCAACCAAATAACTTACAAATAGTTTCACACCCTAATGTGATAACTGAGACATTGGTACACCCTCTTCTAACCCTTAGTAAACCTATAGCTGAAGAAACTATAATAACACCAACCTTAACCAATCCACTTGTTGACCATGTAGAACCTTTAAAATTTTCCTTACAAACAATAATTAAGGAAACCAAACAATCTTTTCCACTTCCCCTTTTAGTGAATCAAAGCCAACCAAAATCATCTCACACTTATGAGGTGCACACAATAAATGTTGTTATTGATAAACCTATTACTACTACTTATTCCACCCCACTCATTGAAGTGGGGGAATCACTTCCCATTCATTTGGATGACCAAAAAAAGGAAGCAACCACTTCCTTCCTTTCACTTGACACCATTACACCTTCCTCCCCCACCCCAACAAACTCACCTACTCTTCCTTTGGAAATCATTCTTTTAGAAGAGTTCACCTTATCCACTACATCCATGGAAGAAACATCTCTAAATTTTGAACCTTCTACCAAAAACATAGATGGGGAAGCCATTCCCTCTTCTCCACCCAAGGTTTTAAGCTTTGAAATCAATGATCAAGGAACCAAACCTATCTACAAGCCTTTTTATAGGCTAGTACAACTCCTAGAGTTCACTTCTCAACCCAATCTCAATAGAGCCATTTTTTGGCATCATCTTGGCCTCCCCTATCAAAACAAATAAGAAACCTTATCTTCACTTGAATCCACCCTCAAACCTATCACTACCTCAACCCTGTCCTCAGATACTCCATTCTCCAAAACCATAGGGGAACCATCCAACCCACTTCAATCTAAAATTGTTAAATATCCTTACACCTCTTTGACCAAACCCATCAAGAATCTAGGAATACTTCCTATTCTTAGCATAGCTCACCAATCTTTGAAATTGGACCTAACTCCATCAAGTCCATCAAAGAAAACTTTGACTAAACCTATTAAAAGGGTAAAATATCTTAAACCATATTGAAATAGACCCATTCCCCACATTTATCTTATATATTCTACTTCTAAACCAACCAAGCAACCCCAACCTAACCAATCTACTAAAACCATTCCACAACCAACAACTTCCAAGGTGAAGCCTACTCCTAAAAATGTTCCCACTCTAAAGCCCAAAAATCCATCACCCACAATGCCTTTACTCAAATCCTATTCAACCATTTTACAAAGGTTATTTCAATCATCCTCCTTAACCTTACCACCTCTCAAATGTTTCCAACCTATCAAACCTTTTGACCCTTCACATCCTCAACCAAAATGATTTAATGCCATCTTAGTATGTGCATACTATAGGAGACTTTGACATGACACATAGAATTATAAATCTCTCCAAGAATTCATCCACAACTTATATGAGGATAATCTATTATCAGATGAACCTCCCTTAACCAAGCCATCCCAACCTAACTGACAAACCAAAACTACCCCACCACCCATAACTTTTATAGTAAAAACTAATTTTAAGAAGGCTCCTAAAACTAAAACCTATCACCTCCAACACCTTTCCATGAATCCTATTCAACCATTTACAAAGGTTGTTTCAAACCTCTTCCTTAACCTTACCACCTATCAAACCTTTTGACCCAATCAAAACATTCAACCCTTTATGCCCAAAACTATTATGGTACAATAGCCACCATGTGCGCTCTTACCATAGGATACTTGGCCATGATACAAAGCATTACAAGGCTCTTAAAACCATTATCCACCAGCTTTATGACAAGGATAATATGTTATTAAATGAACCTCCTTTAAGCCCATTACCAACCCAGCCATCAACCAAAACTACCCAATACTTGCCTATTCCCCCATTCTCACCTAACTGTGAGGTGGAACTAAAACAATAAGATAAACCAACACTTCCTTTTATCCACATCATTCATAGGTTTACCCACTCTTAGGTCCAATAAAAGGATAAGGGAGAGGCTAAAGTGTCTATTCCATGGACATACCCATCAAACCCTAAACATTCTAACCAAACCCAACCACAAACACCTTCACTTTGGGATCTTTTTCCCACCCATGCAAAGAGTAAACTAGGGGAACTTTCCTTCCATAATTATTTAACCATTTATTAACTTCAACCATACCTTAACCATTAACTGAACTAACCCTTGGATTTTTTGCCTCAACCTATCAACTAAACTAAACCCAACTTGAACCAAGTGGTATATCAAATTGGGGAAACCCATTTGGACACCACCCAACCTATTTGGGATTCAAATTCTCTTATTGAACCATTGGATATTACCCTTCTCCATCAAACCTAACTAACCTTACCTCAAACCTTGGGACTTCAATATTTGAGACTTTGTCCTATAGGAAAACTGACTTGTGACCAACATGGAGAAAATTAAATGAGGCAAGCTTGCTTTCAATTGGCTTAGAACCTACATCATTACCCATAAGTATGGATCTAGATCTTATCATTTGTCCTCTCTCAAATGCAAACCAAAATTTGAACCTCTTAATGCTTCACATCTGCATCTATTCTTCTGTTAAAGAAGGATCAAGCTCGCCTATTTGTATAAATTAAGCTCATCCCTTGATTATGATATTTTCACCTTCACCTATCTTCCTCCTTTCCTTTTGACTCTAACAAGATGAAATCCCATGGTCATTATCTTTCAAACCACCTCCTTTCACTCATCATTTAACCTTATCATGTTAAATTTTTTCCATCATAAAGGTAAAACTCTAAACCTAATTATATTTGTCCATGTCTAAAAACATTACCTCTAAAAAATAATTCATATACCACAATATTACTTGGGTAATTATCTCTAGCATTGCAGACTACTCCCTTAAAGGACAGCTACCCAAAAACATAATAAAAATAAAAATTGCTTGAAATAAAGGTAGACTACTCCCTTTAAGGATAGCTATCAATAACATTAAACAAAGACAATAAACTTAGACCACTCCCTTGAATGATGGGTAAGTTAACTTTGTCAAAATTAGAGAAATTTCTTGGAAGCTTACCACATTGATCAACTTCCCATATATAAAGCAAAAGACCCACTACCACAACAAAAGCTAGAGCCACAATCAGCTCTCAAGCAGCATAATAAGTTGGAAGCCATAATTGTATTTCACATGTAGACTTCCTACATTTATTATTCTACATATAACATATGATATAGACTTGTATATTATCATTCTTAAGTTACCTATAGAAGGGGTAAACTAGCCCGCATAAGGTTACCATACATATCATCTAGCACCCTTCACACCACCTATCACCCATCTTCCTTGTATAATATCTATGAATCAAGGGATTTCAAGCTTACTTGACACCTTGTGATTAAGAAACTTATTTTATTAATCAATACATGATAATGCAAAGAATTAAAAAGGATTAAGTTTCTTAAGTCAATCTAACTTTGCATTGTATTTATTTTGTCCTTGCCAACAAATAGGCATTATACCTCATTTCTTATTCCATCATCATTGAGTCATGTATTTTATTGGACCCATGTATCATGATGTTTAATATAGAATGGTTAACTAACCTACTTATGTACCACCACTATCATCCATCAAATCATTATATCCCTAACCATGAATAGCATCATAACAACATTAACATCAAATCCCTATTTATGATCCATCAACCCACCTTTTGGAAATACCTTTCTCTGAAACCTCAACTTTCCTTTGATGCACACACTTTCTTTGAAAAACCTTCAACTAAACTGAACCATGTGGTCCATCAAATTGGTGTAACCAATTTGAACACCACTCACCCAACCCTTGTTGAACTACATTGGCTTGATGTCCATGGACTATGTAGGCACTGCTTGACTTCTAAGGGTAGTTTGGCCACTAAAAAATAATTACCCTCCCCTTTTTAATCTCATTAATTCTTATTGATAACAATTCCATCTTTCTTATGGTGTTCTACATCAAGGAAGCTTTGAATTTTTTTCTTAAACATCCTTATGTTTTAACACCATCTAATACTTCCTCTTAGTTTTCCCCCCGGTCTTGGGAGAAGTACATTGGCCTGAGGTCTTTTTAGACTATGTAGGAAGTGCTCAATTATTAAGGTTAGCTTGGCCATATCCTTTTTTTTTCCCTCCTAAAATCTCTTCCTCCACTTCTCTACCTATCTCCTCACCACCTCCCTGCCTTCAGCTTATCAATCTCTTTTAACCACTTTTCTAGCTTGTTAATCTCTTTTAACACAAAGATTGACAACCTTCCTCATTGGCCCCTCTTATCTCCCATAAAACCACAACCTACTTTGCTTCATTGAACTCCCCATCACCTTTCCTTGTGTATGCTTCATAGATCATTCCCCCACCCACTTTTCCTATTTTTTGTCCCTCTCTCCACTTCTTACCAACTGTGCTCTTATCTCCTTTGTCTTCTTTTTCCATCCTCATTATTTCCCCTTATCCTTGTAAATTTATCACACCCTCTTCATCACTCTCTCTTCCTCACCAATTCCACATCATATTGTGCATCTTTCAAGCTTTATGTTTCTTCTATTGCTACACTTTTTTCTTTATGTGTACCACTATTCTCTATCATATTTCCAGTTTTCCCACCTTTCCCATTTCCCATTCTTATTATTTTTTTATTTTCATCCTTTTTGTCTTCTTTTTTTCCTCCACAACTAGCTTCTAACTAGGTCTTTATGCTTTAAGAAGCCTTCCATAATTGCCCTTTTCTTCTTATTTGTTCTTGATGTTTGCCTTTTGCATTCCCCTTTTCCTTTTTTCATCTCAGTACTCACTTGTATTTTGCACCTATATGAGTATCTATGTTTTATATCCCTACTTCAATTCTTCTTTTTTCTTCTTATCATCCATGATCTTCATCCTTTATCTTCATCTCATTCCCCTTCATTATTTTCCACCATCCTCTCCCTTTTCTCTATTTTATTTCATTTATCTCATCTTGAGGACATTCTTTATTCTTCCTAACCTTCTTTTTTTCCTCCTATATGCCCATGCCTAGCTCCTTCCATCCTTCTCCACCTTTGTCTTTATTTTTGACCTCATTATTTTCTCTACTTGTCTCTTCATCCATCTCCTGGTCTACCTTCACCTCATCCCTTATTGGATCTCCCTTATTTTCTCCCAATGAACCTCTAGTTCCTCAAAGTATGGTCACTAATTATACCACTTTTACATACATCTCCTTGTCTACTTCCTCATGTCCTCCATGCCCTTACTTTAATGTATGAAATCTATTTAGGTTCATTACTTCAAGTGCCTCCCTTTATTCATTTAATACCTTTGTATGTTGATCATGGATCCTCTTTTTTATCCCTCTCTAACTACTCCCTTCACCCTACCTATCACATGTTTCCCTTTTAAACCCTCTACCTATTTTGACCTTATATGATCACAACATATAACATGATATGGATGTGAATGTCTTCTATTCAATTTTGGTTTACTATGAGATATATACTAATCCTACAACTCTATAACATAATTGACCATGCCAATGAGCTCATACGACCCATAAGTGAGCATGAGCACCACTAGCTATCAGGATGTCAATTCCTCCCCTATCTCCTTTGGTCTTTCCTATTTTAAACCCCTTTTACTTTGACTTTTAGAGATGTTAGAATCAAAACTAAAACCACCTTCAAATGCAAGATTTGGGGTATTTGCATGTGGATTCTAGCTATACCCTCTCACACAACCTACCTCCCAACCAATAATTTCCCTTGATTCTCCCTACCCAGCCTACATCTTCCTATGCACTGTAATAGCCCTACTCTTTAATCACATTCCACCCAGTAACATATTATAAGATTTACCTCTTCCACCAAAATATTTTTTCCTTAGTCTCTTATAGATCTATTTCTCCCACCTTCCTTTTCAACTCCCCAATATGTCTATATTCACACATTATTCTTCTATTTTCCCTCTTAATTTTCCATTTATACCACTTATTTTCCTTCCTGTTTCAACCTACTCCCTCATTTAATTAATATTTTTATTATTCACCTCACTCCATATTCCAAAACCCCTTAAAGTCTTTCTATAAATTCCTTCAAAACTCAATGTGTACTTATTTTGGGGCCCTACTAGCTCAAGGGTCAAGGGTTTGAATCTTTGCCACTTCTCATTTACCCACTCTACTACTTTGCTTCCCTAGATTGTTAAATACTCCCCCTCCATAGCTTGTTAATGACATTGTTGTGGAGTGTGCATAATGTTGACTTATTTGGATGGTGATGAAATAACCTATTAGATCACCATGGTAATTCAAGTAGTGCCAAATTTTGCAAAGCCTGGTAAAGCGTATTTTTCCCATTTTTATGGTGGCATAAATTTCAGCATTATTACACAACCCATCGAATCACCACGGTAATTTGAGTAGTACCAAATTTTCCAAAGCTTGGTAAAGTATATTTTTCCCATTTTTATGGTGGTATAAATTTCAGCATTATTACACCTTTATTTTATTTGTCTTCATGATATTCTTTTTTTCCATATCCATGTTTGGATTCTTCCATCATTTTCCACATTCATTTTTATCTATGAACTCATTGTCTTTTCACTCCTACTTCTTCCATCTCTCAGCCATCCTACACATCATGCCCTTGTTGGCTTTCCCTTATTTTCTCCTATTTCACCTCTAGTTGCTCACTCATTAGAGTGTCATCACCAATTTGTATTGCTTGAACCTACTTATCTATGGCTATATATTCCTTTTGCATAGTTAAATAAATCATATAGTTGCATCCTAGGCAATCTCATCCACCATTTATACAAAACTAATTAGACAACCATTTGGTAGTCTCCTTTCCCACCTACTATAACCCCCAAGTTTTTGGTATTGATGTCATAGGGCAAAAGATGTAGACATGGAAACCTTTCACCATACCTTGATTATATTGCTTCTAAATAAGATGCAGTCTACTAATTCTTTATCCACTATAATTTTCAAAGCCTTGAAATAAAATATTTAGAATCCCTTTTTCCCCTATGACCAATGAAACTTAGTTTATAATAATGACATCCTTTTGAAATCATGATTTTAAATATCCTGATAGAAACCCTTATCCTAAAACCTAGCTTATAGTGATAATTGTTATCACTATGCCTACACCCTTACATAATTTTAGAAGGCATAACCTCCTCATGAAGGCACCTCTTCTTTGGCTTAGTTCTATCACATGACATTTATGATGCTTAGCCTTTTGTAACCCACTTATTTATCGTACCTTACCCACCCATGTCTTCTCTTCCTAATGCATGTGGGATAATTATGGTGACTATTCACCAATATACACTACAAAATCTCACCATTACCTACACCAAAACCCAAACCAAACTATCAACTCAAACCAAATTGTGTGGTACCTCAAATCGGGGCAACCAATTTGAACACCATGATAGAAATACATTTGGCCTAAAGTTTTGTTGGATATCACATCCATGAAACTATGTAGGTAGCGTCTACTTGCCTATTACATATGGAGTTAGCTCAATCACCCCTACCAAATATCCTTTCCCACCAACTTCAACCAACCACCCAAACATTTTACCATGTCCACTTCGATGTTGGCCATTTTTGACCCAATCTATTCATATATTTTATGACATATTTGTTTTGGTCCTTTTGACCACACTAACCATTTTTGCCATGTTGAACATTAGAATTTAAACCACCCCTTTTTACAATTAGACCATTTGTGCTTTCAAGGAAGTGCTTCCAAATACAAATACCTATCAAAACATTGCACTTGTATAAGAGGATAACAAGTGTACCCAGTTGTAGTTATGGTCACGTAGTACATTGGTCACTTGTCTCTTATAATATGACCCTTATTTTACCAACACTATAAATTTGTGTTTGCATGTGATCTTGGCTATTTCACTTAATTGCATTTTATGCACATGTTTACATTTCAAATGCCCAACCCTTTTTTCACTACCATAGTACTTCACCACCCACTACTTATTAAACTTGTACTTGATTTTGCTTTCCCTCATCAACTCCTAGTTTAAGGGGGAACACCTCCTCCCATACTTAGGGTATCCTAACCTCTGACCAAGTGATCCATTTTTGTTTTTTAACTTATTAATTCAAAGTTGCATAACAAAAAGGAGTACAATGTAGACACTAGAAAACTACACACATGCAGTTCTAGATGTATAAATGCCTTGAGACCCCTCTAAATACCACTTAAGCATTCTTAACCCCTAACCCAACCCTTCTTAACCTAATCAAGTCACTATTCTCCCATCACTATTCAAAATTACTATTTGAAAACATTATACAAAAGTACTATTCAAAAATTACTATTCACTATCATTATTCATTATGGGATCCACGGTCACTATTAATGATGACATGGTATGTGATATGGCATATGACATGGAAAGTTACATGGGAGGTGATATATCAAGTGATTTGGCAAGTGACATGGCTTAAAAATGAGGTGACTTAAAGTGGGACATCATACCCTACTTGGGACCCTCATCTAAGGTACCTAATGACATCATTAAGCACTACAAGGGTCCCCCTTGGAAGTATTTAAATTTTTCCCTCATCCCACTTGGAAAATGGTGCCAAAATTCATGGGGCATCTTTGTAAGTACTTAGGAAAATATGAGAGAAGGTGGTTAAAATCTGTTTGGCCTCACTTATGTGCATGATTCCCTCTCCATTTTGGACTCTTTAGCAAGTTGGGAGACAAACTAAACAAGTCAGAGACCTTTGATCTAAGTGAGAATCTCAACCCTTTGTCTTTCATGAGCACTCATTCACCCACATGGATAATGGTGCTAAAATTCATGGGGCACTTAGCCAAAAAACAAATTAGCTTGGTGAAAAGTCATTTGGCCTTATTTGAGCCCATGTGCATGATTCTCACTCCAAATTGGACCCATGTGCAAGGTGGGAGACAAACCAACAAGGTGGGAATCCCTCCACCTTTACCCTCTTTTTCATTTATGAGCCCACTTTAAAAATGGCACCATACTTATACTGTTCCCTCTTTTGGCATGGTTCTTCACAACAAATCCTATAAATACCCCCTCTCCTTCACCCAAAGAAGAGTGGTAAGTGAGTATTTGGTTGTAGCATTTTATCTTGTAGGTTTGAAGGCATCATCAAGGAGGTCATCATATTGAAGATAAGGAGCTTAAGTAATATAAATTTGCTCAAATCACTTCAAGTCTTCATCAACTATCAACAACCATTCTTCTTCAAGCTTGGAAGGTAACCTTGTTTTTTTGCAATTTCAATTTATCTCCTCCCTTCCCTTTACCCTATTCTCTCTTTAATTATAAAACCCTTCTTTTTGCCCCTTATTTATTTACTTCTAAGCCATAACCCCTTTACCTCTTCTTTTCCATTTCTAGTTTCTCACATTTCCCATCCTTATCCATTTATTTTTTTTACCCTTTACCCATTTTCCATCTTTAGCACTTTACCCATTTACCCATTTTTCCATCTTAATAGCTTATATTTTCAACCATTTACCCTTCACCTTTTTACTATCTCAATAATTTACCAACCCCAACCCAACTATCTTTTTGACCCTTATCAAATTACCAAACCAAAACCACAACTTTTCTTTAGCTAATTTTCAACACTAGTATTAATCAAACTATTACTTTATTTTAGTTATTCTTAGCAAAGCATTTAATTATATTTTATTAAATTTAGTTGTTTTCTAGTTTTAATTTTATTTTGATATAATTTAATGTAATTATACTTATTTTATAATTACAATTTAAGTGTTTTAAAGCAGGTGGATTGACCGCCTCCTAGAAAGCTTTCACTTCTAGGATCTAGCTCATTCTAGGCAATTCACCCAACTACTTGTCTAACAAACAAGTTTAGTGGTAATGTTTTTTTATTTATAGGTCATCCTCCCAATCCAAAGAGGATATCTCCATAATCACTTGGATTCAATATGTGTACATTTAATCGATATTCTTCCACATCCTTCTTAACTAACTTCTTTTCACACTTAAGAAAAAGCAAAAATTAGATAGATACAAGTATGTTGAACAAGTCAAAAGGGTGTCAAGCAAAGAAATCAAGCATAAAAAGAGAAAAAATAATATAAGACTATTCAAGGGAGGATAAAAAACTTAGGGAAAGGTTTTAGGAACTATTTTTATTGGTAACAATGTGGAAAAAAGGGATAATAATCCTAAAAATCACCAAAGGTCTACCTACCCCTTTCCTAGTGCACCCCTTAGGGCGTGCACTCAAAGAGATTAAGTCTCAATAGATTCCTACAAGATTTAAATCATCAATAATTTATAAAAGTATGAAAATATTATGTGTATACATATTCCCCACTTGAAGCTCATCATATGTCACTAAGGTATAAAAAGGGATGGTGCTTCAGGAAAGAACATAAGGATACACACAATGTTGATGCTAAAAAAAATTGCAATATTTTAAAATCATAAAACAACTAAAATTAAATTCAATATTTACCTTGACTTACCTTTTATCATGGGATGGGTGTCTTCTATATTATTATTTTTGATTGTGTAAGGTACAGAGACTATTTTTGACAAACCTGAGAATACAAAACTAAAGATCAAAAATAAATAAATGCAAAAAAAGCCAAGATAGTTGGTGGTATGAGGATGGAATGTACTTGGTAAATTTGGAAATCTAAGGTGATAGGTGTTATGTTAAACCAAATAACCAAGTTAGACAACACGATAAAATTAGCTAATCAAAAATCCAAGGCTACTAAAGACTAAAAAACTCAAACAAGCTATCCTAAAGTAAGAAAGGTAAACTCATCAAATCAAACCAAGGATACATGTCAAACAGGATGGAAAAACAAAATGAAAACAAATGGTAAAAGACTAAACAAAAGGATAAAAAAGGTAAAACAATATTGATGAGTAAGCAGTAATAATACACATCTCAATCATCAATGGAAAAAAGATGCATAAAAGAGAAAATAACATTGTCAAGCGAGCAGTAACAAACCACATCTCACTCAATAATAAAAAAGGGTACAGACTCAGGTGTTAGTAATAGAAAGACAAAAAAATTAAGATAAATAGAAAAAGGAAGGTAAAGTAAGTTAGTAAATATAAAATAATATAAATAAAATGATCCAAAGTTGCTCAAACATGTTGTCTCATTCTAAGGATAGATAAAATTGAAACAAAGTAGTGTTAGCATGTTTTTAAGAGATGAAGACGTAGGAATTAGAGAAGAAGGGAAAACAAATTTGGAATCACAATTTTTCTATCAAGGGGGAGAAATGAAATGGTTAGAGGGGAGAATGAATAAAAAACCAAGTTATAAGAAATCTTTATTGAATTTAAGACACTCAAATTAGGTTTGTCAAAACAAGAGGACTTTTGATCTTAAGAATAATGGATAAATTCTCTTAGTGACACAAGTCTTGGGTAAACAAATGGAGTATATAGATCATCTCATGAAGGCTATATGCATGAAAATTAAAATGGAACTACCTCCCCATGATGTGTTCCCTACTCTTAAGGACCCCTTACAGAGCCATTGGTCTACAACAAAGATTAGGTACTTGCATGAGAATGTAGGTAGCACCATAGATTTTTTTGAAATCCCCTATTCCAATCTACTGGCCTACCACACCCCAAAGGACTTCAGCTCTATATGAAGTTGATTGTGGAGTTTGAACTTTGATTGAAGATAGGAGATGTGCTTGTAATCATGTCTTTTGGTGTGAATTTGACTTTGAGACCTATATGTTGCCTTTTAGATATCATTGCCTTTTATGTCAAATGATTTAGATTTTAACTTTCTTTTGATGGGTGTTTCTATTCCTCCTCCATACGGATTTGGAAAACCAAGCATAAGTGCTACATATGACTTTAATTTGAAAACTTGGTACAAGGTTGATAAGAGAGAGAAGATTCAAATATCATGGGGTCTAAGAGTCTCATAAATCTAGGTAAAATCAAAGTGCTATCTTGACTTCCAACTTCTTTTATCCAATACGAAGATGAGAGAAAGGATAAATCAAGAGGAATGACACATGGAACAATTTAAATTGATTCAAATTGAAACATTTGTGACAAAGGGAAAAGAAGGATACAATGATAGTAAAGTGTGATTCCTTATCATAAGACGGAAATGGAAGAAAACATGTTAACATAGATTTTTGGGCACATTCCATCTAGTAAAAGAAGCAAAAGCTAAAGTTTAAGAACAAGGATCAACAACATGGAAAGAAAGGTAATTTTATGAGGAGGGTCAGGTCTTATCTATAGTATTATAAAGAAAATCATAAAAGGAAAACCCATAAGGTTGCCTACAAGTAAGAGAAAATCAAAGTGAGGGAGCCTTTTTTCAAAGCATCTCACAAATAAAAACACAAAGGATGACAAAACAACATTGGTAAGAAGTGAAAGAGAGAAATAAATGATTAAAAGATGGTGGTTTGTGAGAGATGTCATGTCCTATCTGTGGTATTACAAAGCAACTCATAAAAAAACCCAAGGGGTGTAAAAAGAGAAATGTCAAAAGATAAAGAAGACTATAGTACATCAATAAACCAAAAGACCAAAAGGGATGACTAAATGTTTGCAAAAAGAAGGAAACTGCTACAAAGGGAGAGACCCATGATTAAGTTACCTAAAAAAATATGTTAGAAAGATATAAATAGAAAACATGATAAGAAGGAAATGTTTAGGCAAAGTACTTTTTAAGGAATTGAGTGTTGGTAAGATCTTTGAAAACATGGCCTTCATTAGTTTGAAGATGGTAAGTGCTTGGACTAAGAATGTATTTAACTAAATATGGGCCCCACCATTTTTGGGCATATTTGCCTTATTTATCATGGGTATAATCTAATTTAAGGACAATATCACCAATATTAAAAGTGTGAACTTTAACACATTTGTTATGTTGTCAAGTGATGTGAGCCTTGTATTTATGGTTATGTTGTAATGCATAAAGATGAAATTCATTAAGAAGATCAAGGGAATGAAGGTTAGTTTCACATAATTCTTCATCGATAATAATGCCATGAAGAGATATATGTAGAGAGGGAAGCTCAAATTCTAATGGAAGGACTTACTCAGAACCATAGACTAATGAAAATGGAGTTGCCCTAGTGGTAGTATGAATGTTATTCTGATAGGCCCAAAGTACAGGGTAAAGATGAATATGCCAATCTATGTGGGTTTCATGAATTATCTTTTGGATAATTTTGTTGATAATTTTATTAGTGGACTCAACTTGACCATTTCATTACGGATGATAATGCATGGAAAACTTATGATTGATCTTAAATTTGGTAAAGAGTTTTTTAACATGTTTACTTTTTAAATTACCATCATTGTTAAAAATGATGGTATGGGGAATGCCAAAGTGAAAAATAATTTGGTTAAAAATAAACTTAGATATGGTAGGATCGATAACATTAACAAGGGGCATGGCTTCTACCCACTTAATTAAGTACTCGATAGTAGTGATGATAAAGGCATTCCCATCTTGGGAACGAGGAAGTTTACCAATGAGATCAAATACCCATGTGGAAAATGGCCAAGGATATTTGATAGTTTTATTCTCGATATGAGGTTAATAAATAAGATCATTATGACACTGACAAGGATTGCACTTCTTAGTGAATTCAATTACATCCTTTTCAAGATTGGGCCAAAATTAACCCATACCTATGCATTTGCATGTTGTGGCATGTCCACTATAGTGACCACCACAAATGCCCCCATGTGCTTGCTAAAGAAGAGGAGGAACTTCATCTTGCATAAAAAAATAGATAAAGTTACTATTAGCCAAATTTGTGACCCTTATTTTTGAAATTTCCTTTGGCTAAGTTCAGCATCTCTTATCTATTTTCAATCCAATTTTGAAGGACTCATGAAGAAACTAGTTATTTTCTCTTCTTTGGAAGTTTTGTTTTAGCCTTGTTCAAGTGTTTTTTCACCCCTTTTGCCTAAGAGTTATCTCATTTGGAAGGTTTCCTTTATTTCAAGTTTTTTATCCAATCCTAGGAATTCTTTCAAACTTTTTGTCTCAAACAAAAAGTTTAAAATAATTGTCTCTTTGTCTTTTCCTAAAGCAATCCTTTATCTTAGACTTTTTGTCTCAAACAAAAATTTTGAAGGTATTTATCCTGTCTTTTCCTAAAAGATTACCCTACAAAAATTTTCTAAAGGGTTCTTTCTCTCTCCAAAGTGCCCTTTGGAATTTTTTTGAAGGGTCACTTTTCTCCCAAAGTGCCCTTCATAACTTTTTTTGAAGGTTCACTTTTCTTCCAAAGTTCCCTTTAGAAATTTTTGAAGGGTCGCTTTTCTTCCAAAGTGCCCTTTAAAACTTTTTTGAAGGGTCACTTTCCTTTCTAAAGTGCCCTTCAGAACTTTTATTTAAGGGTCACATTCCCTTCAAAAAGTTTTGAAGGGTCACTTCCCAACACTGAAGATGGAAGAACCTGAAGTTATCAAGCCTGAAGAACCTAAAGTATAAGAGCTTGGAAAACCCAAAAAGGTCTTGACAGTGCAAATCAAGTTTTTAAGACTACTTAGCTTATAAAGCTTGATCCAATGATTGATCCATCATAGGAAAATCAATGGTTCAAATTAATGATCTAGATCATTCTAAATGGCTAATGTAAAGATCAATCAAGGAGCACATGAATTCCTAGCAATGCCTCTCCAAGGCAAAATAGAATGAAAGTGACTCTTTTCCACACCATTGTGCATCATGACAAGACAAGGAGAAGTAATTGGGTGTTGAAATATATTTCTAATAGCTAGATCCATTGATAGTAACCACTTTTAATTCCATCTCCAAACATCTAGACTGGGTTGAGTAATCATTAAAAAAAAACATCTTCAAGATGGTAAGCCAAGGGTGTTCAAGAGAGTGACATGCATCAATCAAAATGCCCTAATGAGAATCATTGACAAAGTCAATTGTAGCTAAAGATAGAGACTTCCAATATAATTGATTCCTATCCTTGGCACTAAAATCTTTCCTCTCTCTCTTCCTTCTTTTTATATATATGGCTACTTGGCTAGTGAAAAAGGAGGCCACGTAGTGTATGGCAAAGCCATGCCGGAATGATTCAAGTTTTGCCTTTAAGCATTTAGCATAAATTTATTTCCTTTAAGATTTTTTTAGGTTATTTTTCTAAGTGTGTAAGAGATGTATAATGGTATCATGTGATGATTTTCCATCCTTCTACCCACTTTATCATTCATACATGAACAAGAGTTCTTAGTCTAACTGGTCAAATTATGTGTATCCAAGTGTATTGAATTTCTACATGTGTATTATTGTCTTAAATGTGCAAAGTTTTCCTTTCATCTCATTTACCTTGTGTCATTTTTTAAACATTTCACCTCTATATTGAAATATTATTGTTATAATCTTTAGAGTTTGGAAATGGTTTGAGCTTTTGCTATATTATGCACTAGAATATGACATTCATGTGGAAAATAGTTTTAGTGTATCACCACTCTTAGAATAGGATTTCCTTTTATATAAATTTCTAACTCTTTTCCCTTTAAACAAGCTAGTTTAGTAGAGATTATCTTGTAGAGACATATACAAGGAGCTGCCCCTTTCAATCTAGAGGTCCATTTCCTCCATACGCATACCCATAGGCCTATAAATGTTCTAATGTTGCCCAAATTTGGGAGAGGATTTAAAACTCCATTCTATGGTGAAAATTTTGGAGACAACAATTCTAGCACACCTGATGGAATCCTAATTCTTAGTTATTTACATGTCAAGGTGAATGTTGGTCTTGACAAACCCAAGTTTGTACTCTTAATACAACATTTGGTGACTCGAAAAGGGTAAGAATCCTTGGTTGTAGATCAAGTTTCACAAAACTCACCTCATGTTCCTCACTAAGTCATTTAGGATTCTTGACCAAACCCCTTTAGTTAACATTCTTCTTGAAGAGCAACACCCTGAACCTTTATTTCCACTTAGAGATCCTAGGTAAGGAGGTTTTAGAGAAGAAGAGGAAGAAGTGGAAGAAGTTGAAGAGGTAAGAGATCAAGAGGAAAGAAGATAAATGGATAGACATCAACCTTTCTCAGCCTTTAACACCCAAAATCTAATCAACCTTCCTGCATATGACCCTATTCCTCCTAATGCTACCAAGAGTCTCCCTAGTTTTAATGGTGAAGGTCTTATTACACCATCTAAGCATATTAGAGACATTTAAAAATTATATAATTTCCATAATGTCACTCAAGCCAATATAGCCATTAGATTTCTAGTTATGTCTCTAAAAGGCAAGGCACTTGAGTAGTACAGAACATTGGAAGGTGGTTGCATTACAAGTTGGGATGAATTTAGGGAATTGCTAGTAACCAAATTTGAAAACAAAAGTGACCATACTTCATTGATCCATCAATTAAATGTAATAAAAAGAGGTCATAATGAATCCATAGGAGAATTCAATGAAAGGTTTAGAGGACATGGCATAGGCTACCACCTATCATGAGACCTCTTCCAAGCTTTGTGTTCCCCATGTATCTCAAAGGTATTGGTACTGATGTAGCTATTATGTTAAAGTCAATGGGAGGTTTCACTTTATTAGGCATATATGAGCTAGCCATTAAAGCTAAGAATAGATTAATATAGGTTGGAAAGATCCCTCCAATATTTTTCATGCCTCTGCTATCTCACAACTCTATTGAAGATCCAAACATAGCACAAGTTCATAATGCCAATGTGAAGCCAAGACCCTTTCTCAAAAAGGTGGATGATGTTGTGGACAAAGATGAAGAGATCTGATCATTGTGAGATTATCTCAAATAAAATTATTTCCATACGATTGCTCCACCTAATCATCAATATTATCCTCAACAAGGATATAAAGCTTCACCCCAATACAACTACCAAAGAAGAAGATATAATTAGCAAGGTTACAATAGGTAGCCCAATACCTATAATCTTAATTACGCTCCTCCCATGAAGGCTATTATTCCATTACATGCTAATCTAGTCTAAAGAGAGAATAATTTAGACCAATGGAGACAACCTCAAGGTTAGTATATGCATGATGATGGAGAAGGCAGCCAAGCTTTGCTAGCATAAGAGGAAACTACTCCTTATGTAACTTCAAAATAAATAGACCTTATATAAAGGGAGACCCATGGAGAAGGTAGCATCCAAAGTGTACACATGATGAATTTCCAACCAATAGATGATTGTGTTAAATCAAAGCATGTCAGTTAAATCCAAGATAAGAGACAAGAAGAGATCATTAAGAAAAGATCAAGGAGTGCATGTAACTCTAAGTAATGCCTCTCTAAGGCCACAAAGTGTGAATCCTAATGTTGTACTTACTACAAGTCATGCTCCTCAATAAAATTAGAGTGCAAGTAGGATTGTCAAACCTATAGAACAATAGGTTCAGACTCCTTATCTACCTTCAAATGTCTAAGAAAATGTGAATGCTCCCTATCTAAACATTATTGATTCTTTGAATAATTCCAAGAAAGGCATATCTCCTTGGGAATTCTTGCATATACCTGGTCAAAAGGAGCTATTTCAAGAATAACTTACAAACACTCATGTAGCCCCTCAAAATTCAAAGCACAATGGTGTATCCCTTACCAATAATCCAAGCCATGTCTTAGATCCCTCTACCAAGTCTAAAAATCCTCCACCCTTTTATCTCACCCTCATTGTAGGAGACAAGTTGGTCCATAATTGCATTATGGATAGTGGAGCTAGTACCATGGTTATACCTAAAGTGGTGGTTGATAAGCTAGGATTAAAATATGAGACACATAGTAAGAGTGTAGTACATCTTGATGGGAATGAAACTAAGATAGTGGGACTAGTCAAAGGTCTAAATGTCTTCCTACATTATTGCCCAAGTTTTACAATTTTTCAAGACATTGTGGTGGTAGACCTTCCAACCCATTTTGCTATCTACTTGTCAAAGGAATTAATAGCTAAGATAGGAGGGTACCTTTATTTTTATTAGTCTTTTCTAGCTTTTAAAACAAGATATGGAGCCAAGGTGACTATAAGGACTTAGCCCTTAGCAAGTTTTCATATTAAGCCATACATGGAGACAAACTCAAATCAGAATTATCAAATTATCAAAGAATCTAAAAGTGTTATGTATGGTGAAGCATCTTCCCTCCTTGAAGGTATTTTTGATCTCTTCCTTGATAAATATATCACTGAGACACATGGACTTGATCCATACACCTTCATAGAAGAGATTGATTTGGGAGTTTACTATATGCATGAAAAGGATGCTCCAACACCTTCACTCATTAATGAAGATCATGAGCTTGAAGGGATGTGGGAATTTTTTTTGATGGTTCAAGGATAAAAGTGGGTGTAGGATCTAGTGTCATGATTGTTTCTTCATTAAATAACTAATACTACTCCTATAGATTCCACTTTTGTTGCACCTGTAATTTGGCAGAATATGAAGGCCTAGCTCATGGCCTCCAATGGACAAAGAGGAGAGAGATCAAGAATTTGAAGGTTTATGGGGATAGTAAGTTGGTCATTCATTAAGTAAAAAATTGAGCTACAACCAAGAATCCTTTTCTTAAATCTTATAGTCATAATTTATGGGACCTACTTGAAGACTTTGACACCTTCAACATACAATCCATATCAAGGGATTCAAATAAACATGATGATAGGTTGGTTACCATAGGGGCACGGTTCGATGCATCTTTTGGTGTGGGAAAGTAGAAATATCAGTCTCACATCAAATTCATTATTAGGCCTTCTATCCTAGATAATTAAGTGTCATGGCAAGTGTTTGAAAGTGATGTACACATTACACACTTATTATAAAATGAGCCAGGTTTCTCCTCAAGGAACCAAAAGAGATTACATGATCATTATGAAGAACAAACTATATAGCTAAAGACAAACAAGATACCCAAGGGGTTGATTACCTTAGAGAGTGTCTTCAATGAAGATGGTCAAAAGAAGAAGGAAAGAGTGAGCATGTCCACAAAAGAAGAGAATTATGAGAGACTCATGATTTACAAGGACAAACTCTTAAAGATTGGTAAGCTTTGTTCTTTATCTGAAAGGTAGGCCTTTGTTGACCTATGCAAAGAGTTTCATGATATATTTTCTTTGGAATACAAATATTTTAAAGGGTTTGATCCAAGTCTAGCTCATCACACCATTGAGCTAGAACTTGGAGCTAAACCAGTCAGGCAAAAACAATGGCCTATCAATCCCAAGATAGAAGAACTGATGAAGAAGGAGCTGACCAAGCTGATTAAGTCTAGGATTATCTTCCCTATCAAGTACTTGACATGGGTGGCTAATATTAGACCTATCAAAAAAAAGAATGGATAAATCAAGCTTTGTGTGGATTTTTGAGATCTTAATAGAGTGTCTCTTAAGGATCATTATCCACTACCTTCCATGGAGAAAATTCTACAAGTTGTTTTAAGTTCTCAATGCTTCTCACTTCTTGACAGTTATTTAGGCTACAATCAGATATTAGTAAATGAAGAAGATCAGTTCAAAATAGCCTTCACTATGAAATGGGGGACATTTGCCTATAAAAATATGCCTTTTGGTTTATCAAATGTTGGAGTCACATTTTAAAGGGTAATGGACATGGATTTTAAAGGTATGATCAATAGTTTATACTGGTGTATCTTGATGATATAACCATTTTTTTAAAGGATTTTTTTGATCACACATAACATCTAAGGTAGGTGTTTGAGAAATGTGGGGAGTATGGAATATCCCTTAGTCTAAAGAAGTGCATCTTTGTTGTCCATGAAGGTAAGATTTTGGGCCATATTATTTCAAAATAAGTCTTGTGTATTGACTTTGAAAGGATTGAGGCTATTCTAGGCTTGTCCTTACCTCAACACAAGAAAGGGCTGCAAAGCTTCTTAGGGAAAATGAACTATATAAGGAGGTTTATTCTAGGCTTTACAACTGTGGTAAAGCCTATCACATCCTTGTTCAAGAAGAACCAAGATTTTGCATTGAAAAATGAAGGTAAGATCAGTTTTGAGGCAATCAAGCAAGAAATTGTTGAATCTCCCACTCTATGCTTTTTCTAACCTTGATACAATCTCAGCTATACTTATGTAAAATAATGATGAAGAGGTTGAGCATCCAATTTCATTCTTCAATAAAGATTGGAGGATTATGAGGTTAGGTATTCTTTTATTGAGAATTAATATCTAACAATGATTAGAATAATGAAGAAATTTAGACACATGGTTTCCAAAAACAAGATACATGTCATGGTTTCTCATCTTAGCACCAAGAAGTTTTTCCTAAGCAAAGACCTCAATGGAAAGAGAGATAGAAGGATTATGAAGGTGATGGAGTATGATTTGGACATTAAAGTGATGAGCTTGGTAAGAGGAAGAGGATTTTGTGAGCATTTGGCTTTAGATCTTCAAGAGCCAAAAGAGAAAGCCTTGGTTAACCAAGTTCACCCCCAACCAGCTGATCAAATGCAAGCTCAAAGTTGGACATAAGACATCAATGGTTTTATTCAAAATGTTGAGTGTCCCAATAGCTTGAACAAGTCTTAAAGGAGATATTTTATATTTTATACCATTCCTTACTATCTTGTGGATGGTGTTCTTTTTATAAAAGACTAAATAGTGTGTTGCTAAGATGTGTTAACAACGATCAATTTGATATGGTCCTAGAGAAGTTCCATAATAGTGCAAATAGAGGTCATTTCTCTCTTAAGATGACAGTTGAAAAAATCATGAGGGCTGGTTACTATTGGCCTAATATTCTTAATAACTATTACTAGTGGGTTAGAAAGTGTCCTCAATGTGCCTTCTTTTTAGGCAAACAAAAAATTTCATCCCTTCCATTAAAACCTATCCAAGTGGATCAGCCTTTCATGTAATAGAGTCTTGATGTCATTGGCATGATTATCCCTCCATCAAGTGCTAGACACAAATGGATATTGACTACCACTAACTACTTTAAAAGGTGGGTAAAGGTTATTGCATTAAAGTAAGTAAGTGAAAATGTTATCTTAGAGTTCTATGATAGAATTGTGACAAGGTTTAGAGTTCTCTATGTCATCATTTCTGATAATGCACTTACTTTCATAAGTGTTAAAACTTCTGATTGGGAAACAAGGAATAGAGTTCACTTGAGTACCTCATCCAATTATTACCCTCAAGGTAATGGATTGGTTGAGTCTACCAACAAGAACCTCATAAAAATAATCAATAAAACATTGGAGAATAATCAAAGAGCCTAGCACAATAAGCTAAAGATAGCTTTATGGATAGATAGAATTACTCAACAAATAAATTATAACTCTCCCTTTATACTTGTTTATGGGAGAGAAGCCATGTTGTCCATATCCCAAGAACTCCCTACCATGGAACTTGCACAACAACTTGAATTACCTTAAAACACTCTAATGGAAGTCAGATTGATAGAACTAATGTAGTTGCAGGAGGCAAGGGATGATGCACACAAGGTTATGGAACACCATCAAGTGCTCATGAAGATATCCTTTGACAAAAGGATAAGTGTAAGAGTTTTTAAAGAGGGTGACTTGGTTTTGAATTGGGATGAAGATAGAGAAAAACTAAGCATGCATACAAATTCTGACATTTTATGGAGTGGCCCTTACATCATCAGCAAGTGTAAGAAAAATAACTCTTTTCTTCTATCCAAAATGAATGGAGAAGAGTTTCCTATCCCTTTGAATGGGATACACTTGAAATCTTGATATTAGTCCTTACTTATCCTTTTGTAAATATTAGATTAAGATGTGTGTTTTTCTTTTTGTTCATTATTGTGTTCCCTAAGTGTTTTGTAGCACAGGTGCATTTTCCTTCCTTTTGTTTGATGGGTGTCTCTACCTTGTGTGTGTGATTGACCCATCTAGTATGTTTTTTAGCCAAAGCTTATTCAGTTCTATTTGAAATGCCTATATTCATGACTCCATGCCTAATGGAGGGATTTAGGCAACTAGTCTTTGGCATAGTAGGCATGCCTCCCCTGGGAATCACCAAGAATGTTAGCCAAATTTGTTACCCTTATTTTTGAAATTTCCTTTGGCTAAGTTCAGCATCTCTTATCTTTTTTCAATCCAATTTTGAAGGACTCGTGAAGAAACTAATTATTTTTTCTTCTTTAAAAGTTTTGTTTCAGCCTTGTTTGAGTGTTTTTTTCACCCTTTTTACCTAAGCATTATCTCATTTGGAAGGTTTCCTTTATTTTGGGTTTTTTTCCAAGCCTAGGAATTCTTTTAAACTTTTTATCTCAAATAAGAAGTTTGAAAGAATTATATCTTTGAATTTTCCTGAAGGAATCCTTTGTCTCAAACTATTTGTCTTGGATAAAAAGTCTGAAGGTATTTAGCCTGTCTTTTCCCAAAAGATTACCCTTTAAATTTTTTTTGAAGGGTTCTTTCTCTATCCAAATTTCCCTTCAAATTTTTTTAGAGGGTCACTTTTCTTCCAAAGTGCCCTTCAAAATATTTGAAGGGTCACTTTTCTTCCAAAGTGCCCTTCAAAAAGTTTTGAGGGGTCACTTTTATTTCAAAGTTCCCTTCAAAACTTTATGAAGGGTCACTTTCTTTTCTAAATTGCCCTTTAAAAAATTTTCAAAGGGTCACTTTCCCTTCCAAGTGGCCTTTGAAAAGTTCTTAAGGGTCACTTCTCAAGACTTAAAGCTAGAATAACTCGAAGTAATCAAGCTTTAATAACCTAAAGTCATCAAGCTTGAATAACTTGAAGTAGAAGAGCTTAGAAAACTTGAAAAGGTCTTGATAGTGTAAATCAAGTTTTCAAGACTACTTAACTTATAAAGCTTGATCCAATGGAAATATTAATCAATGATCACATAGATTCCTAACAATTCCTCTCCAAGGTAAAATAGAATGAAAGTAACTCTTTTCCATGCCATTGTGCATCATGACAAGCCAAGGAGAAGCAGTTGGGCACTTAATTAGATTTATAACAAGTGGCTTCATTAATAGTAACCATTTTAATGCCATATCAAAAAATATTGATTGGGTTGAGAAATCATTAAAAAAACATCTTCAAGAGGTCAAGCCAAGGGTGTTTAAGAGAGTGACATGGATCAATCAGAATGTCCTAATGAGCATCATTGGCAAAGTTAGTTATAACTAAAGATAAAGACTTAAAATAGAATTGATTCCTCTCCTTGGTGCCAAAATATTTCTTCTCTCTCTTCCTTTTTTTATAGATACGGCCCCTTAGCTAGTGAAAAAAGAGACCACACAATGTATATTGAAGCCCTGCTAAAATGATTCAAGTTCTGCCTTTAAGCATTTAGCATCAATATGTTCTCTTCAAGATATTTTTGGGTTTTTGGTATGAGTTTGAAATATATGTATAGTGGTATCATGTGATAATTTTCTATCCTTCTTCCCACTTTATCCTTCATACTTGAATAAGATTTTTTAGTCTAACTGGTCACACAGTGTGTATCCAAGTTTATTGAATTTTTGCATGTGTATTACTATCTTGATTGTGAAAATTTTGTATTTTATCTCATTTACATTATGTCATTTTTTACACATCTCACCTCTATATTTAAATATTGTTTTTATAATCTTTAGAGTTTGGGAATGGTTTGTACTTTTCTTTTATTATGCACTAGAATATGACATTCATGTGGAAAATAGTTTTGGTGTATCACCACTCTTAGAATAGGATTCCATATTCTATAAATTTATAACTCTTTTCCATTTAAACAAGTTGTTTTATCAAATATTGTATTTTAGAGACATATACAGGGAGCTATCCCTTTCAATATAGAGGTCCATTTCCTCCATAGGCATACCCACAGGCCTATAAATGTTCCAACATTGCCCACATCTGGGAGAGGACTGAACACTCTCTTCTAGGTGTAATATTTGGAGAAAACAAGTTCCTTTAGCATTGTGATGTTAAAGGATGTTACATTAAAATACATACTTAAAATCTTGTTTACAAATGTGTGTATTTTCACGAGAATCTAGATTAGGAGGATAAGTTTGATGTTCTAAGTATTGAATGATATCTTGATACCAAGGGATTTGTCAATAGTCATAACCTTGATATGATAGATAAGTGAATTAGGTGGTTGGATAGATGCTGGATATTTTTTTATTTGAATAATAAAGGAAGGATTAGAAATAAATTGATAAGGATGAAAGAGAGAAGCTAAAGAGGCAAGAAAATCAATAATTGAATTTTGGTCTCAAAGAATAGGCTCGATCATGAAAAAGATAAATCCCTTAGCAAGAGTGGTTGTAATTTGATGATAAGTAATGATGTTCTCACTTTTACATTGATAATCACCATTAAATTGATAATAAATGAGTTGAAAATCTCCTAAATCATGAATATATTGGATGTCTAGATCAAGAAAAGCTCTCATGCCTAAGATAAGAGCTTCATAATTAGCCATATTATTGGTGACATCAAAAGTGAAGTGAAAATCTAAAAGGATGATCTTACCAAGAGGACTAGTGAGAATGCAACCTACCATAGTTCCTTGAAGGCATTTAGCACCCTCAAAGTGGAATGTCCATGTTTCCTCATGTAAGTCAACATTAATTTTAGGTAGTTCCTTGATAACTATCTTTGATTTAGTAGTACCAAAGGGAGGGGAATTTTCTTTAATATTAGTGGCTTCAATATTAGCAATAAATCTATGAAAATATTCTTTAAAGGATATATATTGATTAAGACCTTTAATGAAAAGGATATTGTCATTATGAAGATCATCTTGAAGTGAAAAAGTGGCTGGAATGGGATTTATGGTAAGTTGGTCATCTATGACTTGTTTTTTAACAATTTTTTGAGTGATGATGCAGAGATTGAATTCCATAAGTAAGACCATACATTTACCAATTCTATCTCTAGGAAGAAAGGCTTTGAAGAAGAAATAATGAAGGGGGTTAGATTGAATGATGACATAAGTATTTTGGTATAGCATATAATGACGAAGCTCTTCAGCCTTAAAATAGATAACAAGGCAATCATACTCAACTTTGGTATAATGTGTCTCATAATCATTGAGGCTTCGGTTAATGTAGTAAATAGCATACTCTCTTCCTCTATCATCTTGTTGGGAAAGTATTTACCCAACTGAAATAGGTGTGGAAGAATTATAGATAATTAATTATTTATCATTATAAATTAGATGAAGTGTAGGTTGATGAAGTAATGATTATTTCATATTATCAAAGGATTTTTGACCTAGATCCATCCATTCTAAAGATATACCTTTCTTGAGAAAGGAATTGATGGAGTGACTATGATAGGCTATTTCAGGGACAAACCATCTAATTGCCCCATGTTTGCCTAAATAAGTACAAATATCATGAATAGATTGAGGAATGGGCATGTTAACAATAACACTAATTTTGGTTGGGGAAACATCGATGTCATAGAGAGAGACTAAGAATCTTAATAATTTTCTATATATGACTCCAAAAACACATTTAAAATGATTAAGTCTAACTTTATATTTAAGGAGATGATTAAAGATGATAACAAGATTACAAATATGGTTCTTATGATGTTTGGATTTAGCAATAAGATCATCCACGTAAGTTTCAAGAATTTTGTGGATGAGATCATGAAAGATGTGAGTCATAGTAATTTGGTACATAGCTCTAGCATTCTTGAGACCAAAGGGCATTTTGATGTAAAAGTAGTCTTATGTTTGTCCACAAGCGTGATATGAATCTGATTATATCTTGAGAAGCCATCTATAAGAGATAACATTTTGTAACCAGCAATGAAATCAATGATGACATCTATTGAAGGTAAGGGTAAGTTTTCCTTAGGATAAGTAAGATTAAGGTTTTATAAATCAATGCAAATATGAATGACCATAGTGACCTTATTCCGAATGGGACAATGTTAGAAACCCATTAAAAAATAATCCACTACTTTTTGAATTTAGAATCTAGTAATTTAATGATTTCCTTATGGCATAGATTAGTAACTTCAAGTGGGAATTTGTGTTACTTTTGATACACTGGCTTAGAATCAGGATAAGTGATGATGTTATGAACCATAATATTAGGGTCAATGTTAGGCATGTCTTGGTAGGACCAAGTAAATGCCTCTTGATATTTATCAAATAATAGGCTAAAGTTATCATGTTAATATGGTGAGAGTTCTCAAGAAACCATGATTGATTGAAGAGAAGATGGGGTACCATATTTGATATGAGTTGTTTCTTTGATAATCATGGCATTACCATCTTGAAAATGGTAAGGTGTGTTAGGTAAGACAAAGATTGGATTTGTTTTAGGATTAATGCTAACAATAAAGTTATTGAAACAAGGAGTTTTATTGAAATTTCAAAGTTTATGATGTTACCAAGGAAGTTGAGGTTCCTGAGCATGAAGTAACTCAAGAATAGATTTGTCATTAGGAAAGGTAGGAAGAGGACCATAATATTCAAAATATACTTCAATATCTATAATTTTAATGAAATGGTGATCATATTCAAAATGAATTTGATGAACATCATTTGCCTTGGCATATAGTGTAATTTTAGAAATAGACGAAGAGGATAGATCCAAAGAGATGGGAGTGTTGATAGATTTAATGATGGGATAAAAATTTAAGGAAATTATAGGTTCCATAGGAGTTAGAGAAGATGTAAGAGCGTCTGGAGGTTTAAAAGGTGTAACTTGTTCTACCACCCAAGGAGTATCAATAAGGGGAGGACTAGTGGGAAAATCATGATGTGTAAATATGGTATTTACATCATAATTGAAGGCATGAATTTGGGATAAAATATTTTGATAGTGTTGGACATCTAAGTCTCGAGAGTGAGCTTGGGCCATGATATATTTGTCATCATATGTTATAAAAATCATACATGCTTAAGAATCAAGGGGAGTTTCAAAAGGTGAAATCTTAATATTGAAAAATATATTAAGGGACATGGTGAGAATATCTTATAATAATTTAGACACTCCAAAATCATTTCAATTGAAGGCATCTTTATGTAAAGATGGCTTTTGGGTATTGCATGGAGGGGGAAAACTAGTAATCTCATCCATGATAGGAACAATATGATCTTGAGGTATGATCCAAAGGTCAATTATAAAAAGGTATTGAAGCAAATCAAAAACTATACCATTATATAGAGCTCATTGAGACCTTTCTAACGGTATGTAGAATGTAAAAAAGGGATCTCATGTGCTCTTTATGCAGTTGGTCAAACTACAAAAAATGACAATTATGGAACAAATTAAAAATAGTTTCACTATGAAGATCTCATCATGATATTTTTGACATAATTCATGCTTCATAAAATGGAGTTCGTATGTGAAAGATATGGCCGGTCAAAGTTATGGTCAAACCTGGTCAACATGGTGACATGGCAAAAACGTGGACCAATAAGAATGTGACACATGGCATTCATTTCATATAAATAAATTATGGGTTTCAATCATTTTTCTTTGACAGGGGAATATAGTCATCTATAGGTGAATATAAATCATCTTTAAATGCAACTGACGTAAAAAATTTGGGTTTTGTTGATAAGTGGCAAGAGGTCAACAATCGACGAATGTCGACAAGTGGTGAATGAAGATCAAACCATGTGGTGGGTCCTTAATCCACCATGTGTCTTTCCACCATTTGTTATGATCTAATTTTATATTTTAATTAAAATTCATGCCAAAGCCCCTCAAACTTCCTCAACTTTCCACGTGACATCCACACTACATGCCACGTATCATTCAAACATTCCACATGTTTTCCATGGTCCCCACACACTTTAGCCACCATATGCCATATGCCTCCACAAAATTTCCCCATTTCACTACCATTCCCATGAAATAAAAGGTAATTCCAATCACTTGGCATGTTAAATGTACAAATTTGTGGTATTAAAACCCAACATCCATATTCATTTCCCAAATGTGGGATAATGGATTTATATTGACCACAAAGACCATTAGAGGGGCCAAATCATATGCCAAATACATAGGAATTATATGCTACATTCCCATGCCTTTTTAAAATTCTTAGCCAATTTACATCCCATTTATGTGGGATAAGATAAATCCCAAAATAAAACCACGGATATGGATAAACACTCAAAGCTAAGCCATGGGAATTGGGATAAAGACTGTGGGTTTCGAGTAGGGAATTTTTGGCAAAGGATAAGATTTCCCACCATATGGAACATAGCTCAGATCATTATATGAACCCATGATTTTTTATTTGAAGGCATTCAAATGAAAAAGCTAAGAAGCATAGCTTAAGTCTAATAGGAGTTTGCAGAGCTTGTAGGAGGAGTTTGGAGGAGAATTTGAAGAAAGTCCAAAAAGAGACTAGCATTATTTATTCCCAAAGAATAACTTTATAGTTGTTCATTTTTCATTTTGAAAATGTTTGTAAGTACTTTTTAAACATTTTTCCTAATTTATCAATCGATATTAGACCCAGAGACATAGGCCTTCATGCTGATCTCCGTTATCAAATTATTATTGAATGTTTATGAATTATTATATTTAAATTCATGTTTTTATAAGTCATTTTTTTTAATTCCATAAATTGATAATGTAAATCAAAACTAAATTACATAAGCGTAATATTGCTTAAGTTTACATATCAGGGTAAGAGAGAAGGAGGAAGCCAATCTGTAATAAATGGGGGTAGCTTCTTAGTATTGCAAGTGTGTTAAAACTCATTGGGATCATCATCATCTAAATCCATAAGAGTAACTTGAAGATCAGGATTCATGTTGATGAACTCAGGTAAAGGATCGCTATTGATTTTATAATTTGTAGGAATTTGATATTAAGACTTAGGATTGAGAAGCTGGATGCTCCATGGGTTGGGATCAGCTTCATGTTTATAACATTTTTTGTTATGTAAGAATTTAATACACTTACTACTAAAATAGGTGATGGCCCTCATTTGATGAGTCTATGGATGACCAAGAAGAATGTTATAGGATAAAAGAAGATCAAGGACCATAAGCTTGGTTTTGATAGGCTTATGTCCAGTGGTCAACGAAAGCCAAATGCAACCAAGTGGCTTTTGATTAGTCTTGTCAAAGCCCCAAAAAGTAAGAAACATTTGTTTAAGATGATATTTTTTATAACCAAGTTGTTGAATGAGACATAAGGATATGACATTAATACCAAAACCTTTGTCAACTAGAACTTTTTGGATAAGGGTGGTATTAATGGCTACTTTGATAAAGAGAGGTAGATCATCAGCACACAAAAATTGTCATTGATCATGTCCTCTTCAATAAATTCAATGGAAGGCTTGGAAGAATAACACATAGTCTCAATCATATTTACATTAGTTGGTTAGGAATCAATAGAAGGTGGTTTTTCATATATGGAAGATGGATCTTTAATTTCTTGAAGTTGTTACATAAGAAATTTATGATGATAAGGTGAAGTGTGACCCAATTCCATAAGAGGAATCTTACAAGGCATAGAGTTGAGTTGTTAAATAAAATTCCAATGTGATTTAGAAGAACCAACATGAGGTTTATATGGCAAATTATATTTAGGATGTATAGATGTGGTGGGAGGATCGTAAGGATGAGGTTGTTCTTTAGGTGCTTCTAAATCATCCTAAGTGGTAGTGGTATCTTTAATCAATTGGTTTTATAAATATGTTTTTTTAGGCTTGGTAATAAGATCTTTGTGCGTTGTTTTACGACAATAATTAAACTTAATCAATGGCATAAACATCCTTGACATTTGATGGATTATTGTTTGAAGAAGATTTTGGATTATTAGAAGTAGAGGATTTAAATTTTTGTCATTTTTTAGATGTGGTAGCATACTCTTAACGATGAAGTTTGATCATAGCCTCATGGTTGAATGAGTCACCAAGCATATAAGAAATGGCACACTTAGTGCGTCCTCTACAAGATTCATGAAAATGCCCAATGTCGGCATGGAACCAACATAATAGATTGGGATCATACCACTTAGGAGGAGCATTGGGATAAATGAAAGGCTTCAAGGGTGGTAAAAAAATTTGTATTTGTTGAACCAAAAGAGGTGAATGAGATGGTAAAGGAATATCAAATTTGGTAACTCCAGGCTTGGTTTGGGAAGTATTGCTAGTGATAGCATTAGATGTTTGAAAAGATCCTTTAATAAGTTTATGGTTGGGTTAAAATTGCTTCATAAAATAGTCTTAATGCTTAGCTTAGTTAAGAGCTTCATTAAGAGTTTGAGGAGCAAAGGTTCAAACATTGTATTAAAGAGTGGGAGTCAAAGTGATAATAAAGAGTTTGAATAAATTAATGCCAGTCATATTATGTTTGGCTTTATGATCTAAATATTTTAATATTTTAATAAATTCATAAGCCAATTCATTAGAATATATTGTTTAGCATTTATGAAGTGACTAAGATAATTTTCAGGAAGATCATATGTTGAAACTCTTTAACTAAAGGATTAACCAAATTTTCAAGTTGCCAAATAGAATATTGAGAAAGTTGATTATAACATTGTAATACATCAACAGTGAAAGTTTTGACTAATAGCTTAGTTTGTTGAAATGTATCAGTTTGGATATATTCTATGCAAAGGTTACCAAAGTCTATGAATAATAATGTAGGTTCTTTAATCCCATCATATTTGATAGTTGGAGTTATGTTACCAATATCAATAGATACAATGAAGGGAGCTAAATGCTAATTTTTAATGGTTTGAAGCATATTTTTATTCATTATGGGTTGAGTAATAACATTAATTGAGGCATCCCTAAGAGCTGGAAGAATATAATTAGGATTAACTTGAGGATAAATAGTTGGAGATTGATTAGCTACATTGATCAAGTATTGTTGAAGTTGCATCATTTGGTTAGTATTAGAGTTTTTCATGATGTTCATTTGTTTAATAAATTGAGATAAGCGTTGGGTTATATTAGGAAGTGAGTTGGTGTTGGTTGGAGCACTCCCTGAATTAGTTTTATGGGGAAGATTATTAGGAGGAGGGTTATTAGTGGGATTGTTAAAGAGATTTGTATCATTCACTCCCACATTGGTTTAGAGAGCTTGAGAAGTGTCTTGATAAATATTAAAAGGATTGGATACATCAACTTCATCTTGAGGTGTTATTTTTTCCATGTTACAATTCATAGATGGAGGAGAAGAGGTGCCCCAAGAGTGATGGTTCTCTTGGGAGGAAAAGAGAGGAAAGAATGAACATCCCATATAGTATCTAAAAGGATTTGGATTATCCAAAAATATTTTGATAGGAGACCTCATTCTGACTAAAGAGAGATGAAAAAGATGCAAAATTGGAGAAATGGGAAATTAGATTAAAATATAGGAAAAGCAAAAAATAGAACTAGGTTGACGGATTGACCTAGCATAGGAAATAGTGCTGTCATACTATACTAGGTTAACTAGGTCAATATAGTGTAGTGCATAGAAGCTAAAAAAAGTACAGGGTCAACCAAGTTGACCTAGTATAGTGGACAGGGAAGAAAAGATTGATAACAAGTTTAGAAATGAAACAAGATAATTTGTAACTAATCTAAGAAAGTAATTTCATGAAGGAAACATAGTTAATTGAATTGATGTTGGACAATCTAATTGATGCATACAAAGCAAAAATCTTGCACTAATGTTGGCTAATGTAATATTTTACACACACAATTGATCAAAGATCAATCAAACAACTTGAAATTAAAGCTAGCTACTTGGTCCATCTATAATGTTGATTAGATTAATAAGATTTCTTTTAAGTGTAAAGGAAGATTAGCTATAAGCAAGGTACTAGATATCAATCTAAGGATAGTTTTATGTAAGTTTGGGATGAAAGGGATTATAGTGTTAATGATATAGGCTTGGTATTGGGAGCCACCCACTCACTTCACATACCTTAGCAATAAGTATGTTGGGTTCTTAGCCAAAATATATAATTAACCATGCTTTATACTTGACGAGAGCATCAAGTCGGCTTCCCCCTTGGTGATGAAATCCAAGTAAGTTGCCCTGGGTAGTCAAATGTTAAAATACCTTTTGATGTTTATGTGGTTTGGCCATGTGTGAAAAATAATATAAATAGTGTAATTAAATGATTAATTGAAAACCACCTAATTAGACTATGTGAGATATTCTAAGCATGTAAACAATTGAAAAGAAAGATGTGATTAACATATGTGGTTAATTACAACTTTAAAAAAAAGTATAGTTGGGAAAATATATGGATAATCATATAGAATAGGGTCAAAAGGGTTGAACCTATAGTGTGGAATAAAAGTCTAAAAATGAACTAGATCAGTCAAGTTGACCTAGTTATTTCAAAACACATAGAACACAGAACTAGGTCCACAAGGTCAACTTAGTTGACTATGTAAGGGTATTTATAAAGATTGTAAACTATGAGAAACTCACCTAAATGGTTTAAGGAGAAGATTAATAATCTAAAACCTTGAAGAAATTTGTCAAAAACCTTCAAACTGCATTGAGTTGGTCTACTAAGCAATATAGAAACTTGCTTAAAAAGTGCTAAAAATGCACTAGGTTGACCTAGTCGACCTAGTTCATTGAATAGGAAGTCAAAAAAATGGTGAAAACTACACTAGGTTGAGTTGGTCAATCCAATTATCTAAATATATTTCTACAAGTTTTTAAACCTATACTAAGTCGTGATGGTCAAGCTAGTTACCTGTTCCTAAAAACATGTGCATAGAGATAAATAAACTAGGTCAATATGGTCAATCTACATAGTAAAAATATGATAAAAATAATGATGAATAGGAATTAACTAAGTGAAAGAAATTATGTAAGGGTTTGATTCATGTTGGATTCATTATACTATATGCAATCAAAAATTCAACATGTCCATAAATCAATCTTAGATTAGATGGGATAGAGCACACCTACACTTCTGATTGGGGAGCATACAATTATTAAGTGGGAGCATGACCAATGTGAGGATCTATTAGACTTGATTAAGGGATCACTTGTCACAACACACTGTGTGAGCTAGGGTTTTAAAGCCTATAGTCTAACACAATTGCGTAACCCTAAAAACGTCTTATGATTTAATATTTCACTAATCTAATAGTAAGAAAAGTAAATCTAATATAGTACACACCAAAGCTTGTAGAACAAAGTGGGGGTTAGTCAAGAAAAGTAATCAAAACATGTATAGGGAATTTTGAATAAAGTAAATATTAGTAACACCATAATACATTAAATATGAAGATTAATATTATTTGAGCCAACACTTATGCTACTTATATCTACTAAAACAGAGGAGAACAAGGTTAAAATATACTTACCTAAATGTTAACCCATCGATACTCAATCTCTCCTTTGGCCAATGGGGCTTTTCAATAGGTGTTTATGGTTCTTAAGGACCACTTTGTTCGGCCAAAGCCTCCAAAACCTATCCATAAGACTAGATTCTCCAAAATAAAAAACCTACGTTATGTCTCCTCAAGTAGAATAGTGTAAGATCAGATTATGAAGAAGCATGAGTGAATAATAAATCTTGATTGCATATTCTAATAATAATTGAAATGGCCTTCTATATAGGAGTATCTTGCCCTAAAATTATTTGATAATGTCAATTGTGCTAGGGAGACCCAGTCAACCTAGCACATTTTTGGGCTAACTCACTAGGTATGTGCTAGGTTGGTCAAGTGGATAACAAAAAAAAAAGAGATAAAATGTCTAAAAACTATACTAGGTCGACCAAGTCAACCTAATATGTTGAACAAGTTAAATGGGTCCAAGCAAGGAAATGAAGGATATAAAGAGGAAAAAGACTAGAAGACTGTGCAAGGGAGGATAAATAGTTTAGGGAAAGGTTTTAGGAACTAGTTAGACTGGTAATAATGTGGAAAAAAGGGAAAATAATCTTATGAAGCACCAAAGGTCTACCCATCCTTTACTGGTGTACCCCTTAGGGCATGCACTTAGAGAGATTGAGTCTCAATAGGTTCTTGCAAGATGTAAAACATCAGTAATTGATAAAAGTGTGAAATTATTATGTGTATACACTTAGTCTCTCTTTGTGGTATTTATGTTTATTTTGATAAGATTAATTTTATAGTCAACATGCTTATTCATCATTCCATTTTAGACATTTTTACTTACCTTGACAAGCTTAGGGCAATCCAAGAATTCATCCATAAAATGGATTATCACATTTACTCTATTAATTCCCTTCTTAAGAAAGATAATGATTTAGAATGGAATAATCCTTTTTAGAAGGCATTCTAAAACATTAAATAATAATTTCTACATATGCCTACCCTTTATCCACCTTCTAATGACCATCCTTTAATTTTGTACACTTTTATCAATTAGGGCAATGCTTGTCCAACAAGATGATATTAGAAAATAGTATGTTATATTCTATATTAGTCAAGGTTTCATTGATAACTAAATAATTTATACCAATGCATAAAATGACTACCTCGTTATCTATTTTATAGCTAAAAATCTCCATCACTAAATGTTTTATCAAACAACTTATATCCTAATTCATTATAACCCACTTCATCACTTTTTATCCAAAGCCTTTTTACATAAAGATATAATTGGTAAATAGATGGTTCTCTCAATGGATTTTTATGTTCACATCATTACTCAAAAATTTATCAAAGGATAAGTCATTATCAACCAACTCAAAATGGCACCCATACCCACTATCAATCATCTTCAAGATAGTTTCCACAATGATAACATTATCTATATTGAAGGTCTCATTTAGGTTATCTCTCTTAAAGACTACTTTCATAACTTCAATATTGATTTATAAGTAAACAAAAATATACCTATGTCATTCTTGATACTACTAAATCCAAATTAGTTATCAAATAACTTCCTAAGATCAACATTAATTTTCACAAAAATGCCTAGACCCTACATTTTGATGGCACCAAATGTCTCCAAGGAGCTAGGCCATGTTATAATCTAACTAGTACTCATTGTAAAATTATCCCTTTTACATTATGTCTTACCTTTTATGTCACTAATAACATGGTTGAATATGAATTATTAATCTTAGGCATGAGAGTGGCATTTGACTTATATATTGCATATCTACACACTTCAGGTGACTCTCAACTCATCTATTATGAGATTAATGGTGATTACAAATTTAAAAATGAAAATATCATCACTTATCATCAAATGGTCACTACCCTCTCCAAATAATTCACTTATTTTACCATTAATCCCATTTTAAGAGATCAAAACTCCATCACTGATTCTCTTGCTTCTTCAGCGTCCTTATTTCATCTGCATCAAGTTCTCTATGATCCTCAATTTATTATCCAAACAATAAAGTCCTCATCTTTTATCCAACTACAATATTAATTTATCTATCACATTAAGGTTGTTTTTAGTTGATATATCCCATGGTATAAATACATTATCCAATTCCCCAAATATCAAACTTATCCTTTGGACATAGATTCTCATGAAAAGACTAGAATTCACAAACAATCCTTCAAATATGTCTTTTGATATAACAACATTTATTATCACAATGCTGAAAGTACCCTACTCTACTATGTAATTAAAGAATGGGTCCCTCTTCTCCTTGAAAAATCACATGGTGGAATTCATGGTGGTCACTGTAGTGAACATTTTATAGCACATAAATACCTATTTATGGGATACTTTCGGATACTCTCAAAAAATGTGCTATCAAGTTCACTAAAAAGTGTAGTATTTGTCAAATTCATGATGATCTAATACAATCACCACCAGTTGATCTCTAAATTATTAAATCTCCCTGGCCATTTTCCATGTGGGGATTAGATCTCATTGGAAAACTACCTAGATCACAACATGGGCATGTTTTTATCATTGCAACTACTAAATATTTTACCAAATGAGTATAATCTTTGCCTCTCATCAACATAATGGGAATTAATATTTCTAATTTTATCATTAACCAAATAATTTATCATTTTATAGTTCCCCATACTATCAATTCTGATAATGGCAATAATTTTAAGAACAAGGATGTGAAGTAGCTATGTGTTAAATTCAAAATATCCCAAAAACTCTCCACACCTTATCATCCACAATGAAATGGCCAAGATGAGGCCACTAAAAAAATTATAAATAAAATCCTTCAAAAAAACATCCATTAATCCCACATGGATTTGAATATTCATTTATATCCTATATTTTGAGCCTATCACACTAGCATATGTATTGACACTAGGGCAACATTGTTCTCACTAATCTAAAATTCTAAGTATATCTTACCATTATAAGTTGACATTACTTCCTTATGTATATATCTTCATGGTATCATTCCTAATTAGGAACTATGTTAATCTTGCCTTCATGCTCTTGATATTTTCTATGAACACAATCTAGCCGCTCTGGAACATAATTGCTAATATAAGGCTTGTATTGCCAAGTAACATAATAAAACGTTAAAATTTGCACTTTCAATATTGGTGATCTAGTCCTTAAATTAGACTATAATCATGATAAATAAGGTAAATATGCCAAAACATGGTGGGTCCTATTGTTCCCAAAATTTGTCACTCATTCTTGGACAACATGTGAACTATTTTGGTTCAACAGACCAAAATCCTCTCTTTCCTTTTCAAAAATTGTTTTGAGCATTCAAGTTATTCATTATTCAAGCTTTTTTAGATTTCTACAGACTCTATAGGCTTGAATCTATGAACTCTATAGGCTAGGCTTGAATCTACGGACTCTGCAGGCTTGAATCTATGAACTCTATAGGCTTGGCTTGAATCTACAAACTTTGCAAGCTTGAATTGAATCTATGAACTCTGTAGATAGATTTCTAATGACTCTATAGGCTTGAAAGTTCAATAGGTTAAATGTATTTAACAAGTAAATTCTCTCAAAAGACCAAGTTTCTATCACTTAGTCAATTTTAGGATCGGTTCAACACCTTGGTTCAATAAAAAATGTTCATCAACAAGCTTCAAAGGAAGAATTACATCATTGAACCATTGAACCTTGAACCATTTTAGTTCAAAGGTTCAACATCATCAGCAAGAGTTAAGTGCTTTGTCAAAGGTTCAAAGTTTAACCACTTCAAGGTTCCACGACTTCAAACACTTTGCAAAAGAAAAAGGCTTGAACCATTGAACCGTTGAACCTTTGAACCATTTTCATTCAAAGGTTCAACAAGTTCAAAGGTTCAATAGTTTTAATGTGTGGTTGGTTCAAGCGGTCAAAAGACTTATCCAAAATGAAGAGATTGAACCGATTAAACCATTAAACTGATTGAACCATTGAACCATTGAACCAAAGTTGGTTCAATCGATCAGTTCAATCAATAGGTTCAAGGGACTACCCCAAAGCCAAAGGAACAAGTGCCCTTGTAGAGGATAATGAACCAAGGCCAAGTGCCCTTGCAGAGGGCAGTGAGCAAAAGTAGACAAAGTTGGAATTCCTTCAAAAAAATGACTAAGGCTGGAAGAGAAGAATCCTTCAGACTATTTCCCCAAGGAAATGGCTAAGTAAATAATCTAAAAGAATTCCTTTAGAAATATTTTCTACGAAAAAGTGACTAAGGAAAAATTCTTTCAGACAAATTGTCTGAAAGAATTCGCCTGAAAGGGAAAGCGAAAGCCCGACGAAAAAATGGTAAAGGAAAGATTTCCTTCAGATAAATTGTCTGAAGGAAATCAAGGATGGAGTTTGTCGAAGAAACAAAATCCCACTAAAGGAATTAAATCCCGAAGGCCACCTAAAGGATCCTAAAGGGTAGGTACCCTTACAGGGGGCTCTTAGCACCAACAAAAAGGACCTTTCTAAAAGCCTAAAGGGACACAAATCCTACGAGGTGTCCCAAAGGCTTGATAAAGGCAAAGGGAAAGCTTCAAAAAGACTTAGGCTAAAAGGATGGTTCAACCAAAGAATGAGAAAGCAAATGGAACAAAGGAACCAATAAAGATTGTTGAACCATTGAACTGATGAACTTTCACTGGTTAAAAGGTTCATGGTTCAATAGGGTTTAAATAGACAGTGATCATTGATGTCCCTGCCAACATCACATTTAATGTAATGGAATATCCATAAATATTTGAATATGGCACGAAATTTGAATAATAAAAAAAGAAACCAGCTCAAAAGAGAGCTTGAGAGCTCAAACTACTATAGGGAAGAGATAACAATATAAAAGATTAGAAATATCTACAAGGGAGTTATTTTAAGTAGGTGAAACAGTAGATTAAGTGGTAATTTGAGCACACCAAATCAAGGACGTGGCCTATTTTTCTTCCATGAAGTAAAGGCAAAGTGGACAGCTCCACAAACATCAAGAAAAGGACTAAACAACTCCTACTAGAGAGGAGACAAATGAAATGAATGAGCACACCACAATTAAAGCCAATACATTGTTCCAAGCATGGTCCCTCGATAGAATTGAAGATGCATTGAAGGCATTGACCACAGCATGGGTCATTTCATGGGAAGAAGCACTAAGCCCTTCTTGGTTGCTATATATTGTATATTCTCTCATTATGGAAAAGAGGGAGATCTTTTCATTTTATAGAAGTGAAACTCTACCCAAATTGGAAGGCAAATACTGAGATTTTGAGCTCAAATTATTGTTCATATTATTTTATCTGAATGAGAAAGCAAGTCATTTGCAGACTTTGTAATGTTATAGCTTGTGTCATTTTAGGAGATTTTTCTTATGTTTGTCTTCTAGATGCATTCTTGTTTATTCAATTTAACAAGTAGAGCTAGTGGAGGTAATCCAGAAGATGTCCTGAAGTCAGTTACTTTCAGACTTTGTGTTGTCATGGTTGTCTTTAGTGTGTTTTTTAGTTTCTTTTTGTGTTGAGGATTCTGGGATGACTTTGTGCCCCCATTATATTTTGTGTTTCACTCTTTGGGCAGTTGAGGTGGAGACTTTGGGTTCCATTTCATTTTGCTAGTTACTACACCCTTGTTAACTATTTCTTGTCACTACCAAATAGAGCTCCTACTATTCCCTACAAGATCACTTATGAAAGAAGAGAAGTGCCTTCAGTGTTTTCACCAGGTTCTTCTCCTTTGTGTATGAATATCATCTCTAAAAAAGGAGAGATGAATGGTGTGGTACTACCCTTGAGTGTTAATTTCTATTTATAGTTATAGTATATCGCCCCTTATATTTAACAAGGAACCTCCCCTTGATGAGAGGAGAGATTTGCCCCCTTTTGATGTGGTAAAACTACACATTTGGCTGACCAATCTCCCTTGCTATGGTTGAGAAGACCTATTTTGTGCATCAGTTAGCTGATTGACAAAATATTCACCCAACAACTTTTTGGTGACTCTGCTAAGGAAGAGCACGTAGTTTGAAGCCTCAAGCTTTAAGCTGAAGCAAGACCAGTCCCTTCCCATTTTTATCCTACAATCTGGCAACTCCACACTATGCTAGAAGTTAGAGAGCCCAAGGTGTTGTTGATCCTATTTTTGAATTAGTGCAAAAGGGTAATTCTGATTTGTTCCCTCCCAAACTTCAAGTTCAATGATACAGGAGTGTTCCTCCTACCTATACCAGGACACCAACACAAGGCAGAGCTTCCTTTTTTGCTATCAGTAGAGCATTGCCCAGACATATGTCACCTATATTTGTTATCCCTCTTTTTCATAATCCAATCATGGAAGTTTAAGGCCCCTAGGGTAACTCATTTAGCCCAGTCAATCTTACTCCACCTCTGCATGAGCTACCACATAGTTCAAAGAAGAATTTCACTAGATTCTTTGGTGATGGGAGAGTTCATCTTGATGAACACATTGCAGCCTTCAGCATAGCCTGTGGTGTGATAGGCATGGAATTTGAGGATGCGGTAGTTAGGCTTTTCATGGAAACACTACAAGGTGCTACTGCAGATTAGTTCTACCATCTGTAGGCTAGGTCAGTAACTAATTGGGACACACTCAAAGCTAAATTTGAAGCCAAGTTCAAGCCTATAGAAGATGCACATGCCTTGCTGGCCCAGCTCACACAGATGAAGAAAGAACCTTATGAACCTATGAGGGATTTCATAGCAAAGTTTGACAAGCTCAAGAAATAGATTCCAACTATTGCTCAGCTAACACTTGAAAACCTCAAATGCTTCACAACTGCCTGAAGTGAGCTTTCTACTGAGACATGCTAGTCACATAGACCTTGCACTGCTCAAGACTTAACTACAGAGGTAGAAGATGACCTTATCTTGGAAATGAAGATAAGAAGACACCCAAATAGAGGTAAATCCTCTTCATCTTTTGAATACTCACCTGCAGCCACCACTGATTCAATGGTGAAAAAGCTAGCAAATGAGTTACTGGCTCTCAAAAAATTGGCACAAGGAATGTCATCTAATCCTTCATATAGAGATGTACCAAGGAGAACATTTCCTAATCAATCATACCAAGGCAATGCTGCTAGGAATCAAGGGCAAGCAAATCATCTTCCTCCCACATGGGGAAACCTTGCCATTAAATCACCTCCAACCAACTCAGTGATTGGATATCTTGAAGCTAAATTAGATTGCTCATTCTAGATTAAGTTGAATCTTGAAGATGATGCTAATCTCTTCACTAAGGAAGAAAAAGAATTAGCTAGCGACTCCAACATTGGTTTCTTGAATTATTAGGATGAACCCAAAAGTGAAGGTAATGTAGCTGAGGGATCATATGTTGTGTTCACTCGGTCTAAGAACTAGTCGACCCAGCAAGCTGATAACAAAAAGATAAAGGAGCGACCTCAATTGTCAATTTCAATTTCTAAGTAGGGAACCACTCTTTCTTTCTATCCAAAGGACCCGATGATTACAAAAAAAGTAAGTACACCAAACACCCTATGCCTTCTACTTCAAATTTGCAGTCCAGTCCTCTCCCTCTCAAAACTCAAAAGGATGAACTCCCATCCTCTATAACTAGTTCATTTCAAACATTTGATATCATTGACCATATAAAGAAAACCAAACTTCAAATGTCTGAATTTGAATTTTTGCAGTCCAATCTTGAGCAATTAGATAAATTGGTTTAATGTGTTAAAAACCAAGCCATCCCTATAGGACAAGTAATCCAAAAGGTAACTCATCATTCCCCCAAGAACATATCCACAAGGAATAACCTTGTCATTACTCCTCCTACTGCTCTTGGGAGGACTGAAACTTTTTATGTCTCCCTATTGATAAATGGACATCAGTTGAACAAATGCATCAGTGATTCTAGAGCTTCAGACAATGTAATGCCTAGAAAAGTTATAGAATCCCTTGGTCTCACATTTACCAAGACATTTGGGAGATATTTTTCCATGGAGAACAAACAAGTACCTCTATTGGGACAGATCAAGGATGCCCAATTTGCATTTGTAGCCTTCTCAGACAAAATAATTAAGATGACTGTCTTGGTAGCAGACGTCCCATCATCATATGGCATCTTTCTTAGGTAGAATTTATGCAAGGATGTTGGAGGTAAATTGAGCATGGACCTATCTAAAGCAAGGATTGTAGTCAAAGGCATTATGAAAATATTGCTTCCTAAAAAGGAAGCAAAATATGTGGTCACCCAAGCATCATCACTTGAAGATCAAATTTTGTTTGAGTCTTCAAGCATGGGTAATTACTTTTTATCCATGGAAGAAGTTCATGAAGCATCTGATGAAGCTCCTGAAGGTGATAACCTAAAGATTAGTTTAGCTAGAATAGCAAAAGAATTGGTGGAGTGCATTGTAGGTGTGGAAGAATCTCCACCTCCAAATGAAGAAGAATATAAAGAAAAATCAGTATCAAATGAGGTATGGATTCTAGAATTTGATGGTAGCTACTCCTCTACCAATTCAGAAGCTGATATTGTGTTAATATCACCTCAAAGAGATATTTTTTTTCATCTTACAAATTACAGTTCAATAATACTAATAATATAGCTGAGTATGAATCATTATTGCTTGGATTGAGGGCTGCTCCAGACAAAGGCATCAAACTCCATGCTAAAGGAGATGTTGAATTAGTGGTTTGTCAGGTGAGAAACCTGTATCAAATAAAAAATAGGAGATTGCACCACTACTGTAATCTATTCTTGGACCAAATTAAAAACTTTGATGCTTTCAGCATCTCTGCCATACCAAGGGAATTCAATGACCAGGCTGATGCACTAGTTGTTTTAGCAACTCTATTGGTTCCTCACCCAGACTTCAAAGGAGACAGGTACACTATTAAACTATTCTTTCAACCAAGTGTGCCTAATAATGCCAGTCATTGGTAGGTGTTTAACAATGACAATCAAATAATTTCCTTCCTATAACAAAAGGATAACTTTCAACATCTTCACTTTGAAGGCAGTGAGCCTCAACAGCTTGAACCAGCTCCTGAATCAAGTTCAAGCATAGATGAAGAATTCCTACAGCTAAAAGGAAAAAAATCTCAAAAGGCCTAGTTTCCCTTGAGAAGCTATTTGATAAACATGACAGGTTCATCAAATAGTAGCAAATGGATTCAAGCTCCTCCTAGGAGTTTAATCAAGTAAATCTGGGTACCAAGGAAGATCCCAAGATGGTGAACATTGGGAAATGCTACACTCCTGAGGAGAGGTTCAAGTTCACTACTTTGCTCAGCCAGTACATAGACATCTTAGCATACTCCTATGATAATTTGAAGTCACTCAAGCTTGATGAAATTTGCAATGACATTCCTCTCAACAGTGATTCAACACCTTACAGGCAAAAATCTAGGTAGTAAAATCTAGAGATATCAAGTACTTTTCTATCTAAAATACAAAAAATGTTAAATGCTAGAATCATTTTCCCAATCCATCATTCCACATGGATTGTAAACATAGTGCCTATAAAGAAGAATAATGGTGAAATTCACCTCTATATGGATTTTAGAATTTAAATTAGTCATCTTTAAAGGATAACTATCCTTTGCCAATCATGGATCAACTGCTTCAAATAGCGACCAGTTTAGAGATGTTATCAATGCTATATGGCTTCTTAGGATATAATCATGTTGAAGTTGGTGAAGCAGACCAACATAAGACTACATTCACCATGCCTTGGGGCATGTTCACTTATTGAAGAATGCCTTTTGGCCTGATAAATGTTGGCACCACCTTCCAAAGAGCAATGGACCTTGCTTTCAAAGATGAAATAGGTAAGTTCATTATAGTATACTTCAATGATTTAACAGTGTTTTCCAAGCATCACCCTAACCATATGCACCATTTACAACAAGAGCTAAAATGTTGCCGCCAAAATGGCATTTTTTTGAATCCCAAGAAGTCTATTTTTGGGGTAACAAAAGGGAAACTTCTCAAACACATTATGTCCAAAGGAGGCATAAAGGTTGACTCAAATAGAGTCAAGTCTATCCAAGAGCTTACTTTACCCACAAGTAAAATTGCATTTCAATCTTTCTTTGGAAAGGTGAACTTCTTATGAAGGTTCATCCCTGAGTTTGCTGAGAAGACTCGTCATATTATAAACATAATGAAGGAAAAGGCCATGTTTAGCTAGACTAAAGAAGGAAAATTGGCATTCCAAGATATCAAGACAGTTATTGCCCATGCCCCCATTTTGGTTTGTCCAAACTATAACAAAGATTTCACAATGTATAATTATGCTTCTGAACACACACTTTCAAAAAAATTGGTTCAATAGAACTAAGAAGGTTTGGAATCTCCTATTTATTTCATGAGTTATCCTCTCAAAGCTCATGAGCTGAAGTACTCAAACATGGAGAAGCATGCTTATGCAGTGGTGAAGGCAGTAAAGCTTTTCCACTTCTACATCTTGAATTCACACACTACTACCTTGGTTCTTGACACCGCGATCAAATTCAGACTAGCTCAGCAAGAGTTTGGGACAAAAAGAGGCAATTGGATTGTAAAAATCTAAGATTTTGATCTAGTCATCAAACCAACAAACCTAGTGTGAGGAAAAGGCCTATGCCAATTGATTACTGATAACAAGCTAGAATAAATAAAGCTTGAAGAATCAAAAGAAGAAGACATGCCAACAGTCCTCTTTATCTCCAACATGAATGAGTGGTATTTAGGTATTGCTCATTTTCTTACTTATGGTGAGTGTCCTTCTCACCTACCTTATAAAGAAAGGAGGACTATCAAGTTGAAAGCTACCAATTTTGTCCTCTAAGACAATGGCCTGTATAAAAAGAGCCTTGATGGAGTATTCCTTCACTACATGGATAAAGAGCAGTAGAACTAACTGTTGAAGTCCTTCCATAATTTGGCATGTGGAGGACATTTTTATGCTCCTGTAACTTCCCATAAGATTTTGCAAGCTAGGTACTATTGGCCTACTCCTTTTTAAGATGCATACAAATGGGTAAGAAAATGTGAAATATGTTAGTAGTTTATTGGAAGACCCAAGTTAGCTACCCTGCCTCTCAAACCAGGGGTCATAGAAGAGCCATTTCAGTAATGGGGAATCAATTTCATTGGTGTTGTAAACCCATCTTCGAGTGTTGGACATGATTATGTCCTCACAACCATATATTACTTCACCAAGTGGGTGGAAGCAATTTCAACCAAGCATGTTACTTCAGAAGTAGTATGCAATTTCCTCAAGGAGAACATCATTGCTAGGTTTGGGGTCCCAACCAAGATTGTCACAAATAATGCATCTTTTTTCACTTTCTAAGAGATTACTCAATTCTATTTTTACTATGGGATCACCCTCTCCCACTCTTCTAATTACTTTCCACCAAGGAATGGACAAGCTGAATTAAGTAACAAGAACCTGGTGACCATCATTAAGAAGCTAGTGGATGATAAGAAATGAATATGGCATAAAGTATTGGTTGATGCTCTATGGATAGATAGAATTACACCAAAAAGGGCAATTGGTATGTCTCATTTACAACTTCTTTATGGTCTTAATGTTGAGATACCAATCACCCTAGAATTGCCAGCATTGAAATTGGCCAAGGCAATTAAGGATCAAACATATGAAAGCTCTCTCGATAAGAGGATCATGTGCTTGACTAAGCTGGATGAGCAGAGAACCATGGTGGTAGACCGAATTGCTGCACATCAAAGTATGGTGAAGAAGCTCTTTGACCAGAAGGCAAAAAACTATGATTTCTAGATTGGAGATCAAGTCCTAATGTGGGAAAAGAGAAGAGAACCAAAGGGAATGCATGGAAAATTCAACTCCCTTTGGAGGGGCCCTTTTACTATTCATCAACTCAATGGTGAAAATAGTTTCCTATTGAGATATCAAGATTGCACGCCCTTTTCTTCACCTCACAATGGGTAGCATATAAAGCACTTTAACTCTTCAAGTATCAGATAATTTTACCTATACATATGTATATTTGTATAGTCTTTGTTTCTTTTGTGTGATGTTCATTTTTATTTTTAGCACCTTTCATTTTTGGTTAGCGTGACTCCATAGCCCAATGGCATACTTTAAGGCAATGGAGGTTCTAGTTTCTACTTCTCTCAAATGTTCCAAGTTTTCAACTGAAGGAAGTTCCCCAACTGGAGCCAGTTGTTCCCAAAATTTGTCACTCATTCTGGGACAACATGTGAACTATTTTAGTTCAACAGACCAAAATCCTCTCTTCCCTTTTAAAAAATTATTCTAAGCATTTAAGTTATTCATTATTCAAGCTTTTTTAGATTTCTACGAACTCTATAGGCTTGAATCTATGAACTCTATAGGCTAGGCTTGAATCTATGGACTCTACAGGCTTGAATCTATGAACTCTGGAGGCTTGGCTTGAATCTCTAAACTTTGTAGGCTTAAATTGAATCTACGAACTTTGGAGATAGATTTCTATAGACTCTGCAAGATTGAAAGTTTAACAGGTTTAATGGCTTTAAAAAGTAAATTATCTCAAAAGAGCAAGTTTCTATCACTTAGGCAATTTCAAGATCAGTTCAACACCCTGTTCAATCAAAAATGTTCATCAACAAGCTTCAAAGGAAGAATTGCACCATTGAACCATTAAACCTTGAACCATTTTGGTTCAAAGATTCAACAGATTCAAAGGTTCAACGTCGTCAACAAGAGTTAAGCACTTTGTCAAAGGTTCAAAGTTCAACTGCTTCAAGGTTCCATGGATTCAAACACTTAGTGAAAAATAAAGGCTTGAACAATTGAACCATTGAACCTTTAAACTATTTTGGTTCAAAGGTTCAATGGGTTCAAAGGTTCAATAGGTTTAATGTGTAGTTGGTTCAAGCGGTCAAAAGACTTAGCCAAAATTAAGAGAATGAACTGATTGAACCATTAAACCATTGAACCAAGGTTGGTTCAATTGGTCGGTTCAATTGGTAGGTTTAAGAGACTGCCCCAAAGCCAAAGGAACAAGTACCCTTTTGGAGGGTAGTGAACCAAGGCCAAGTGCCCTTGCAGAGAGCAGTGAGCAAAAGCAGACAAAGTTGGAATTCCTTTAGAAAAATGACTAAGGCCAGAAGAGAAGAATCCTTCAAACTTTTTCCCTAAGGAAATGGCTAAGTAAAGAAGTGAAAAGAATTCCTTTAGAAATATTTTCTATGGAATAGTGACTAAGGCAAAATTCTTTCAGACAAATTGTCTAAAGGAATTCCTTTGGACTTTTCTCTGAAGGAATTCACTTAAAAGGGAAAGCAAAAGCCTGGCAGAAAAATAGTAAAGGAAAGATTTCCTTTTGACAAATTATCGAAAGGAATTCCTTTAGACATTTTGTCTAAAATAAATCAAGGATGGATTCCACCAAAGAAACAAATGCTCAACAAAGGAATTAAACCCTAAAGGCCACCTGAAGGATCTTGAAGGGTAGGTACCCTTGCAGGGGGCTCTCAGTGCCAATAAAAAGGACCTTTCTAAAATCCCAAAGGGACACCTTCCCTTTGGGGTGTCCCAAAGGCTTGATAAAGGCAAAGGGAAAGCTTCAAAAATACTTAGGCTAAAAGGATGGTTTAACCAAAGAGTGAAAAATCAAATGAAACAAAGGAAACAATAAAGATCGTTGAACCATTGAATTGATGAGCTTTCACCGGTTCAAAGGTTCATGGTTCAACAGAGTTCAAACAGACGGTGATCATTGATGTCCCTGCCGACATCAAATTTAATGTAATGGTATATCCATTTTAGATTTGAATATGGCATGGAATTTGAAGAATAAACAAAGAAACTAGCTGAAAAGAGAGCCTGAGAGCTCAAACTGCTACAGGAAAGAGAGAACAATACAAAAGATCAGAAATATCTATAAGGGAGTTATTTCTAGTAGGTGAAATAGTAGATCAAGTGGTCATCTATGCACACCAAATCAAGAATGCATCCTATTTTTCTTCCATGAAGTAAAGGCAAAGTGGATAGCTGTGAAAACATTAGGAAAAGGACCAGATAGCTATTGCTAGAGAGGAGACATATGAAATGAATGAGCATGCCACAGTTAAAGCTGATACACTATTCCAAGCATGGTCCCTTGACAGAATTAAATATGCATTGAAGGCATTAACCATAGGATGGGTCATTTCATGGGAAGAAGTGCCAAGCCTTTCTTGGATGCTATACATTGTAAATTCTCTCATTATGGAAAATAAGGAGATCTTTTTATTTTATAGAAGTGAAACTCTGCCCAAATCAGAAGGTGAATACTGAGACTTTGAGCTCAAATTGTTGTTCATATTATTTTATCTAAATGAGAAAGAAGGTCATTTGTAGACTTTGTGCTGTTATAGCTTGTGTCATTTTAGGATATTGTTCTTATATATATCTTCTAGATGCATTCTTATTTATTTAATTTAACAAGCAGAGCTAGTGGAGGTAATCTAGAAGATGTCTTGAAGTTAGTTACTTTAAAAATTTATGCTATCACGGTTGTTTTCAGTGTGTGTTTTTAGTTTCTTTCTATGTCAAGGATTTTAGGACTACTTTGTGCCCCCATTATCCTTTGTGTTTCACTCTTTGGGCAGTTGAGGTTGAGACTTTGGGTTCTATTTCATTATGTTGGTTACTGCACCCTTGTTACCTATTTCTTGTCACTACTAGATAGAGATCCTACTATTTCCTACAAGATCACTTCTAAAAGAAGAGAAGTGCCTCAATGTTTTCACTAGGATCTTCTCCTTTGTGTATGAACATCATCTCTTAAAAAAAAGATGAATGGTGTGGTACTACCCCTGAGTGTTATTTTTTGTTTATAGTTATAGTATATAGCCCCTCATATTTAACAAGGAACCTCCCCTTGATGAGAGGAGAGATTTGTCCCCTTTTGATGTGGTAAACCTACACATCTAACTAACCTATTTTTATCATTAGTTCGTTGATTAACAAAATATTCATGCAACATCTTTTTGGCGACTCTGATAGGGAAGAGCATGCAATTTTAAGTCTAAAGCTTCAAGCTAAATCAAGACCAGTCCCTTCCCATTTTTATCCTACAATTTGGCAACTCCACGCTATACTAAAAGTCAAAGAGCCCAAGGTGTTGTTGATCCTATTTTTGAATTGGTGTAGAAGGGTAATTCTAATTTGTTCCCTCCCCAACTTTAATTTCAATGATCTAGGAGTTTTCCTCTTACCTGTACTAGGACACCAACACAAGGTAGAGCTTCCTTTTCTACTATCAGTAGAGCATTGAACATACATACATCACCTAGATTTGTTATCCCTCTTTTTCATAATCTAATCATGGTAGTTTAAGGCCCTTGGGGTAACTCATTCAGCCCACTCAATCTTACTCCACCTCTGCATGAGTTACCATGCAGTTCAAGGAAGAATTTCCCCAAATTCTTTGGTGATGAGAGAGTTAATCTTGATGAACACAATGCATCCTTTAGCATATCTTGTGGTGTGATAGGTGTGGAATTTGAGGATGTGGTAGTCAAGCTTTTTGTGGAAACACAAGGTGTTGCTACAAACTGGTTCTACCATCTACATGCTAGGTCAGTAATTGACTGGGACACACTCAAAGATAAATTTGAAGCCAGGTTCAAGCCTTTAGAAGATGCACATGCCTTACTAGCCTAGCTCACATAGATGAAGAAGGAACTTCATGAACCTATGAAGGATTTCATAGAAAAGTTTGACAAGCTTAGGAGCTGGATTCTTGCCATTACTTAGCTAACACCTAAAAACCTCAAATACTTCTTCATTGACTCACAACTACCTGAAGTGAACTTTTGGTTGAGACGTGTTGGTCACATAGACCTTATTATTGCTCAAAACTTAGCTATTGAGGTAGAAGATGACCTTATCTTGGTAGGGAATATAAGGAGAGACCCAAATAGAGGTAAATCCTCTTCATCTTCTAAATACTCACCTACAGCCACCACTTCTCTATTAGTGCAGAAGCTAGAAAATGAGTTGCTAGCTCTCAAAAAACAAATGGCACAAAGGATGTCATCTACTCCTTCATACAGAGATGTACCAAGGAGGACATTCCCTAATCAATCATACCAAGGTAATGCTGCTAGAAATCAAGGGCAAGCAAATCATCTTCCTCGCCCATGGGGAAACCTTGCCATTGAAGCACCTCCAACCAACTGAATGGTTGGATATCTTGAAGCTGAATCATATTTCTCATTCTAACTTGAGTTAAATCTTGAAGATGATGTTAATCTCTTCACTGATGAAGAATAATAATTAGCTGGTGAATCCAACATTGTTTTCCTGAATAAAAAAAGATAGAGGAGTGACTTCAACCTAAAATTTTAATTTCTAAATGGGGAACCACTCTTCCTTTCTAGCCAAAGGACCCAGTGATTGTAAAAAAGGTAAGTACACCAAACATCCCTATGCCTCTTCCTTCAAATTCACAATCTGGTCCTCCCCCTCTCAAAACTCAAAAGGATGAACTCCCATCCTCTATAACTAGTTCATTTCAAACATTTGATATTATTGACCATATAAAGAAAACCAAAATTCAAATGTCTAAATTTGAATTTCTGCAGTCTAATCCTGAGTAATTAGATAAATTGGTTCAATGTGTTAAAAACCAAGTTGTCCCTGTAGGACAAGTAATCCCAAAGGTAACTCATGATTCCCCCAAGAACATATCTACAAGTAATAACCTTGTCATTACTCCTCTTACTGCTCCTAAGAGGACTCAACCATTTTATGTCTCCCTACTGATAAATGGACATCAACTGAATAATTACATCATTGATTCTAGAGCTTTAGACAATGTCATGCCTACCAAAGTTGTAGAATCCCTTGGTCTCACATTGACCAAGACATTTGGGAGATATTTTTCTATAGAGAACAAACAAGTATCTCTACTAAGACAAATTAAGGATGCCCAATTTGTATTTGCAGCCTTCTTAGACAAAAGAATTAAGATGACTATCCTGGTAGCAGATGTCCCAGCATCATATGGCATCCTTCTTGGGTGGAATTTCTGCAAGAATATTGGAGGTGAATTGAGCATGGACCTATATGAAGCAAGGATTGCAGTCAAAGGCGTTATGAAAAGATTGCTTCTTGAAAAGGAAGCAAAATATGTGGTCACCTAAACATTAGCACCTGAAGCTCAAATTTTGTTTAAGTCTTCAGGCATGGGTAATTACTTCTTATCCATGGAAGAAGTTCATGAAGCATCTGGTGAAGCTCCTAAAGGTGATTACCTGAATATTAGTTCAATTATAATAGCAAAAAAATTGGTGGAGCACAATATAGGTGTGGAAGAATCTCCACCTCCAAATGAAGAAGAATCTAAAGAAAAATTAGTATCAAGTGAGGTATGGATTATGGAATTCGATGATAGTTACTCCTCTACCAATTCAGGAGCTAAGATTATGTTAATATCACCTCAATGAGATATTTTTCCTTCATCTTACAAATTATAGTTCAACAATACCAATAATATAGCTGAGTATGAATCGATATTGCTTAGATTGAGGGCTACTCAAGACAAAGGCATCAAACTCCTTCATGCTAAAGGAGATGCTGAATTGGTGGTTTGTCAGGTGAGAAACCTATATCAAACTAAAAATAGGAGATTGCACCACTATTGCAATCTAGTCTGGGACCAAATTGAAAACTTTGATGCTTTTAGCATCTCTGCCATACCAAGGGAATTCAATGACTGGGCTGATCCACTGGTTGTTTCAGCAACTCTATTTGTTCCTCACCTAGACTTAAAAGGAGATAGGTACACTATTAAACTAGTCTTTCAACCAAGTGTGCCTAAAAATGCTAGGCATTGGTAGGTGTTTAACAATGACAATCAAATAATTGCCTTCCTAGAATAAAAGGATACCTTTCAACATCTTCACTTTGAAGGCAATGAGCCTTAATAGCTTGAACCAGCTCCCAAATCAAGTTCAAATATAGATGAAGAATTCCTATAGCTGAAAGGAAACAAAATCTCAAAAGACCTGGTTTCCTTTGAGAAGCTATTTGATAAACATGACAAGTTCATCAAATAGCATAAAATGGATTTAAGCTCCTCCCAGGTGTTTGATCAAGTATATATAGGTACTAAAGAAGATCCCAAGATGGTGAACATTGGGAAATGATGCACTCCTGAGGAGAGGTTCAAGTTCACTACTTTGCTCAGCCAGTACATAGACATCCTAGCATACTCCTATGATGATTTGAAGTTAGTCAAGCCTGATGAAATTTTCCATGACATTCCTCTCAAAAGTGATTTGGTACCTTATAGGGAAAAATCTAGGTAGTACAATCCAAAGATATTAGGTACTTTTATATCTAAAATACAAAAAATGTTGAATGCTATAATCATTTTCCCAATCCATCATTCCACATGGATTGTAAATATAGTGCCTATAAGGAAGAAGAATGGCAAAATTCACCTCTGCGTGGATTTTAGAAATTTAAATCAGTCATCCTTAAAGGATAACTATCCTTTGCCAATCATGGATCAAGTGCTTTAAATAGTGACTAGATCAGAGATATTATCAATGCTGGATGGCTTCTTAGGATATAATCAGGTTGAAGTTGGTGAAGCAGACCAACACAAGATTGTATTCACCATGCCTTGGGGCATGTTCACTTATCAAAGAATGCCTTTTGGCCTAATAAATGTTTGCACCACCTTTTAAAGAGAAATAGACCTTGCTTTCAAAGATGAAATGGGTAAGTTCATTATATTATACTTGGATGATTTAACAATCTTTTCCAACCATCGCCCTGACCATATGCGCCATTTGCAACAAGTGTTGGAATGCTGCCAACAGAATGGCATTTCTTTGAATCCCAAGAAGTCTATTTTTTGGGTAACAAAAGGGAAACTTCTCAGACATAATGTGTCCAAAAGAGGCATAAAGATTGACTTAGACAGAGTTAAGTCTATCCAAGAGCTTACTTTACCCACAAGTAAGACTGTAGTTCACTCTTTCTTCAGAAAGGTGAACTTTTTAAGAAGGTTCATCCCTGAGTTTGCTGAGAAGACTCATCATATTGTAAACATGATGAAGGGAAAGGCCACATTCAAATAGACTGAATAATTCAAATTGGCATTCCAAGATATCAAGATAGTTATTGCCCATGCCCCCATTTTGGTTTGTCCAAACTATAACAAAGATTTCACAATGTATAGTTATGCTTCTAAACACACACTTTCAAAAATTTTGGTAATAGAACCAAGAAGGTGTGGAATCTCTTATTTCTTTCATGAGTTTTCCTCTCAAAGCTCATGAGTTGAAGTACTCAAACATGGAGAAGTAGGCTTATACAGTGGTGAAGGCAATAAAGTATTTCAACTTCTACATCTTGAATTCACATACTACTGTCCTGGTTCCTGACACCATGGTCAAATTCAAACTAACTCAGCATGAGTTTGGGACAAAAAGAGGAAATCGATTTGCAAAAATCCAAAAGTTTGATCTAGTTATCAAACCAACGAACCTGTGCGGGGAAAAGGCCTATGCCAATTGATTGTTGATAACAAGCTGGAACAAATAGAGCATGAAGAATTAGAAGAAGACATGCCAACAGTCCTCTTTGTCTCCACCACAAATGAGTGGTATTTAGGTATTGCTCATTTCCTTACTTATGGTGAGTGTCCTACTCACCTACCTTATAAAGAAAGGAGGACTATCAAGTTGAAAGCTACCAATTTTGTCTTCTGGGACAATGGCCTGTATAAGAAGAGCCTTAATGGAGTATTCCTTTGTTGCATGGACAAAAAACAACAAAACCAACTATTGAAGTCCTTCCATAATCTGGCCTATGGAGGACATTTTTCTACTCCTATAACTTCCCATAAGATTTTGCAAGCCAAGTACTACTGCCCTACTCTTTTTCAAGATGCATACAAATGGGTAAGAAAATGTGAACTATGCCAACAGTTTATTGGAAGACCCAAGTTAGCTACCTTGCCTCTCAAACTAGTGGTCATAGAAGAGCCATTTCAGAAATGGGGAATTGATTTCATTGGTCCCATAAACTCATCTTCTAGTGCTGGACATGATTATGTCCTCACAGCCATAGATTACTTCACCAAGTGGGTGGAAGCAATTCCGACCAAGCATGTTACTTCAGAAATAGTATGCAATTTCCTCAAGGAGAACATCATTGCCAAGTTTGGGGTCCTAACCAAGATTTTCATAGATAATGCATCTTGTTTCACTTCTCAAGAGATTACTCAGTTCTATTTTTACTATGGGATCACCCTCTCCCACTCTTATGATTACTTTCCACTAGGGAATGGATAAGCTGAATCAAGTAATAAGAACCTAGTGACCATCATCAAGAAGTTGGTGCATGACAAACAATGAACATGGCATAAAGCATTGGTTGATGCTCTATGGGTAGATAGAATTACACCAAAAAGGGCAATTGGTATGTCTCATTTCCAACTTCTATATGGTTTTAATGTTGAGATACCAATCACCTTAGAATTGCCAAGCACTAAAATTGGCCAAGGCAATTAAGGATCAAACATATGAAAGCTCCCTCAATAACAGGATTATGTGCTTGACTGAGTTGGACAAGTAGAGAACCATGGTGGTATACTAAATTGCTACGCATCAAAGTTTGGTGAAGAAGCTCTTCAACCAAAAGTCAAAAAATTGTGATTTCTAGATTGGAGATCAAGTCCTGATGTGGGACAAGAGAAGAGAACCAAAGGGAGTGTATGGGAAATTCAACTCCCTCTCCAGGGGCCCTTTTACTATTCATCAACTCAATGGTGAAAATAGTTTCTTGTTGAGATATCAAGATGGCACGCCCTTTTCTCTGCCTCATAATGGGCAGCATCTAAAGCACTTCAACTCTTGAAGATCAGATAAGTTCACCTATACATATGTATATTTGTATAGTCTTTATTTCTATTGTGTGTTGTTCATTTTCATTTTTAACACCTTTCATTTTTGGGTAGCATGAATCCATAGCCCAATGGCATACTTCAAGGCACTGGAGGTTCTAGTTTCTACTCCCCTTAGATGTTCCAAGTTTTTAACTAAAGGAAGTTCCCCAATTGGAGCCAGCTATTGTTTCCAAAATTTATCACTCATTCTGGGACAACATGTGAACTATTTTGGTTTAACAGACCAAAATCCTCTCTTACCTTTTCAAAAATTGTTCTGAGCATTCAAGTTCTTCATTATTCAAGATTTTTTAGATTTTTATGGACTCTGTAGGCTTGAATCTATGAACTCTGTAGGCTAAGCTTGAATCTACAGACTCTACAAGCTTGAATCTAGGAACTTTACAGGTTTGGCTTAAATAGATAAACTCTACAGGCTTGAATTGAATCTATAAATGTTGCAGATAGATTTCTATAGACTTTGAAAGCTTAAAAGTTTAACAGGTTCAATGGCTTTAAAAAAGTAAATTCTCTCAAAAGAGCAAGTTTCTATCACTTAGGCAATTTCAAGATCAGTTCAATGCCTTGGTTCAATCAAAAATGTTCATCAGCAAGCTTCAAAGGAAGAATTACACCATTGAACCTTGAACCATTTCGGTTCAAAGGTTCAATGTTGTTGGCAAGAGTTAAGCACTTTGTCAAAGGTTCAAAGTTCAACTACTTTAAGGTTCCATGGCTTTAAACACTTAGCAAAAAACAAAGGCTTGAACCATTGAACTGTCAAACTTTTAAACTATTTTTGTTCAAAGGTTCAATGGGTTCAAAGGTTCAATAGGCTTAATGTGTAGTTGGTTCAAATGGTCAAAAGACTTAGCCAAAATGAAGAAAATGAACTGATTAAACCAATGAACCATTGAACCAAAGTTGGTTCAATTGGTCAGTTCAATCGGTAGGTTCAAGAGACTACCCCAAAGCCAAAGGAACAAGTGCCCTTCTGGAGGGCAGTGAACTGAGGCCAAGTGCCCTTATGGAGGGCAGTGAGAAAAAGTGGACAAAGTTGGAATTCCTTTAGAAAAATGACTAAGGCCAGAAGAGAAGAATCCTTCAGACTTTTTCCCTGAGGAAATGGCTAAGTAAAGACGCTGAAAGAATTCCTTTAGAAAGATTTTCCATGGAAAAGGGACTAAGGCAAAATTCTTTGGGACAAATTATCCAAAGCAATTCCTTTGGAATTTTGTCTGAAGGAATTCACCTGAAAGGAAAAGTGAAAGCCCGATAGAAAAATAGTAAAGGAAAGATTTCCTTCAAACAAATTGTCGAAAGGAATTCCTTCAGACATTTTGTCTAAAGGAAATCAAGGATGAAGTCTACCAAAGAATCAAAATCTCATTGAAGGAATTAAAGCCTGAAGGCCACATGAAGGATCCCAAAGGGTAGGTACCCTTGCAGGGGTCTCTCAATGCCAACAAAAAGGACCTTTTTAGAAGCTTAAAGGGACACCTTCCCTTTAGGGTGTCCCAAAGGCTTGATAAAGGCAAAGGGAAAGCTTCAAAAAGACTTAGGCTAAAATGATGGTTCAACCAAAGAGTGAGAAACCAAATGGAACAAAGGAACCAATAAAGATCATTAAACCATTGAACTGATGAACTTTCACTAGTTCAAAGGTTCATGGTTCAACAAAGTTCAAACAAACAGTGATCATTGATGTCCCAGCTGATGTCAAATTTAATGTAATGGGATATCCATTTTAGATTTTAATATGGCATGGAATTTGAATAATAAACAAAGCAACCAGCTAAAAAGAGAGCTTGAGAGCTCAAACTACTGTAGGGAAGAGAGAAAAATACAAAAGATCAAAAATATCTTTAGAGGAGTTATTTCTAGTAGGTGAAATAATGGATCAAGTGGTCATCTGAGCACACTAGATCAAGGATGCATCTTATTTTTCTTCCATGAAGTAAAGGCAAAGTGGATAGTTGTGCAAAAATTAGGAAAAGGACTAGACAACTCTTGCTAGAGAGGAGACATATGAAATGAATGAGCATGCCACAGTTAAAGCTGATACACTGTTCCAAGCATTGTCACTCGACAGAATTGAAGATGCATTAAAGGCATTGACCATAGCATGGGTCATTTCATGGGAAGAAGTGCCAAGCCTTTCTTGGCTACTATACATTTTAAATTATCTCATTATGGAAAAAAGGGATATCTTTTCATTTTATAGAAACAAAACTCTACCCAAATTAGAAGGTGAATACTGAGACTTTGAGCTTAGATTATTGTTCATATTATTTTAACTAAATGAGAAAGCAAGTCATTTACAGACTTTGTGCTATTATATCTTATGTCATTTTAGGAGATTTTTCTTATGTCTATCTTCTAGATGCATTTTTATTTATTTAATTTAACAAGCAAAGCTAGTGGAGGTAATCTAGAAGATGTCATGAAGTTAGTTACTTTCAGAATTTGTGCTGTTATGGTTGTCTTCAGTGTGTGTTTTTTGTTTCTTTCTATGTTGAGGATTTTGGGACTACTTTGTGCCCCCATTATCCTTTGTGTTTCACTCTTTGGGTAGTTGAGGTGGAGACTTTGGATTCCATTTCATTCTGCTAGTTACAGCACCCTTGTTACCTATTTCTTGTCACTACCAAATACAGCTCATGTTATTTCCTATAAGATCAATTCTAAAAGAAGAGAAGTGCCTTTAGTGTTTTCACCAGAATCTTCTCTTTTGTGTATGAACATCATTTCTAAAAAAAATATGAATGGTGTGGTACTACCCCTGAGTATTATTTTTTATTTATAGTTATAGTATATAGCCCCTCATATTTAACAGGGAACCTCCCCTTGATGAGAAGAGAGATTTGTCCCCTTTTGATGTGGTAAACCTACACATCTGGATAACCAATCTCCCTTGTTGTGGTTGATAAGACCTATTTTGCTTATCAATTAGCTGATTGAAAAAATATTCACCCAACAACTTTTTGGTGACTTTGCTAAGGAAGAACACGCAATTTTAGTCTCAAGCTTCAAGCTGAAGCAAGACCAGTCCCTTCCCATTTTTATCCTACAATCTGGCAACTCCACGCTATACTAGAAGTCAGAGAGCCCAAAGTGTTATTGATCCTATTTTTGAATTGGTGTAGAAGGGTAATTCTGATTTGTTCCCTCCCCAACTTTAGTTTCAATGATCCAAGAGTTTTCCTCCTACCCATCCTAAGACACCAACACAAGGTAGAGCTTCTTTTTCTACTGTCAGTAGAGCATTGCCCATACATACACTGACCAAATTTTGTATCCCTCTTTTTCATAATCTAATCATGGCAATTCAAGGCCCCTAGGGTAACTCATTCAGCCCACTCAATCTTACTCCACCTCTGCATGAGCTACCATGCTATTCAAGGAAGAATTTATCCAAATTATTTGGTGATGGGAGAGTTAATCCTGATGAACACATTGCATCCTTCAGCATAGCCTGTGGTGTGATAGGTGTGTAATTTGAGGACATGGCAGTCAAGCTTTTTATGGAAACACTACAAGATGCTACTGTAGACTAGTTTTACCATCTATAGGCTAGGTCAGTAACTGACTGGGACACACTCAAAGCTAAATTTGAAGCCAGGTTCAAGCCAATAGAAGATGCACATGCTTTGTTGGCCTAGCTCACATAGATGAAGGAACTTCATGAACCTATGAGGGATTTCATAACAAAGTTTGACAAGCCCAGGAATTGGATTCTTCTCATTACTTAGCCAACACCTGAAAACCTCAAATGCTTCTTCATCAACTCACAACTACCTAAAGTGAGATTTTTGTTGAAATGTGTTGGTCACATAGACCTTACCTCTACTCAAAACTTAGCTACTGAGGTAGAAGATGACCATATCTTGGTAGGAAAGATAAGGAGAGACCTAAACAGAGGTAAATCCTCTTCATCTTTTGAATACTCACCTACAGCCACCAATGATTCAATGGTGCAAAAGCTAGTAAATAAGTTGCTAGCTCTTAAAAAACAAATGGCATAAGGGATGTCATCTACTCCTTCATACAGAGATGTACCAAGGAGGAAATTCCCTAATCAATCATACCAAGGCAATGCTACCAGGAATCAAGGGCAAGTAAATCATTTTCCTTGCCCACGGGGAAACCTTGCCATTGAAGCACCTCTAACCAACTGAATGGTTGGATATCTTGAAGCTGAATCAAATTTCTCATTCCAACCTAAGTTGAATCCTGAAGATGAGGCTAATCTCTTCGCTAATGAAGAAGAAGAATTATCCGGTGACTCTAACATTGGTTTCCTGAATTACCAGGATGAACCTAAAAGTGAAGGTAATGCAGCTAAGGGATCATATGATGTGTTCACCTAGTCTAAGAACTAATTAGCTTAGCAAACTAATAAAGAAAAGATAGAGGAGTGACTTCAACTGGAAATTTCAATTGCTAAGTAGGGAACCACTCTTCCTTTCCAACCAAATGACCCAGTGATTGTAAAAAAGGTAAGTACACCAAACATCCCTATGCCTCCTACTTCAAATTCATAGTCCAATCTTCCCTCTCTTAAAAATCAAAAGGATGAACTCCCATCCTCTATAACTGGTTCATTTCAAACATTTGATATCATTGACCATATAAATAAAATCAAAATTCAAATGTCTAAATTTGAATTTCTGCAGTCCAATCCTGAGCAATTAGATAAATTAGTTTAATGTGTTAAAAACCAACCCATCCCTATAAGACAATTAATCCCAAAGGTAATTCATGATTCCCTCAAAAACATATCCACAAGGAATAACCTTGTCATTACTCCTCCTATTTATCCTAAGAGGACTAAACCATTTTATGTCTCCCTACTGATAAATGGACATCAGCTGAATAATTCCATCATTGATTTTGGAGCTTTAGACAATGCCATGCTTGCCAAAGCTACAGAATCCCTTGGTCTCACATTGACCAAGACATTTGGGAGATATTTTTTCATGGAGAAAAAACAAGTACCTCTATGAGGACAAATCAAGGATGCCCAATTTGCATTTACAGCCTTCTCAGATAAAAGAATTAAGATGACTGTCCTAGTAGCAGATGTCCCAGCATCATATGGCATCCTTCTTGGGTGGAATTTCTACAAGGATGTTGGAGGTGAATTGAGCATGGACCTATCTGAAGCAAGGATTCCAGTCAAATGTGTTATGAAAATATTGCTTCTTGAAAAGGAAGTAAAATATGTGGTCACCCAAAAATCACCACCTGAAGCTCAAATTCTGTTTGAGTCTTCAGGCATGGGTAATTACTACTTATCTATGGAAGAATTTCATGAATCATCTGATGAAGCTCCTAAAGGTGATAACCTAAATATTAGTTCAGCTAGAACAGCAAAAGAATTGGTGGAGTGCAATGTAGGTGTGGAAGAATCTCCACTTCTAAATGAAGAAGAATCCAAAAAAAAATCAAAATCAAATGAGGTATAGATTTTGGAATTTGATGGTAGCTTCTCCTCTACCAGTTTAGGAGCTAAGATTGTGTTAATATCACATCAAGGAGATGTTTTTCCTTCATCCTACAAATTAAAGTTCAACAATACCAATAATACAGCTGATTATGAATCACTATTGCTTGGATTGAGGGCTGCTCAAGACAAAGGAAACAAACTCTATGCTAAAGGAGATGTTGAATTGGTGGTTTGTCAGGTGAGAAACTTGTATCAAATCAAAAATGGGAGATTGCACCACTATGACAATCTAGTCTAGGACCAAATTGAAAACTTTGATACTTTCAACATCTCTACCATACCAAGGGAATTCACTGACCAGGCTGATGCACTAGTTATTTCAACAACTCTATTGGTTCCTCACCCAGACTTCAAAGGAGATAGGTACACTATTTAACTAGTCTTTCAACCAAGTGTGCCTAATAATGCCAGTCATTAGTAGGTGTTTAACAATGACAATCAAATAATTGCCTTCTTAGAATAAAAGGATAGCTTTCAATAGCTTCACTTTGAAGGCAGTGAGCCTCAATAGCTTGAACTAGTGCCTAAATCAAGTTCAAGCAAACATGAATTATTAAAGTTGAAAGGAAACAAAATCCCAAAAGGCCTAGTTTCTCTTGAGAAGCTATTTGATAAACATGACAGGTTCATCAAACAGTAGCAAATGGATTCAAGCTCTTCCCAAAAGTTTGATCAAGTAAATCTAGGTACCAAGGAAGATCCCAAGATGGTGAACATTGGGAAATGTTGCACTCCTGAAGAGAGGTTCAAGTTCACTACTTTGCTTAGCTACTACATGGATGTCTTAGCATACTTCTATGATGATTTGAAGTCACTCAAGCCTGATGAAATTTGCCATGACATTCCTCTCAAAAGTGATTTGGCACCTCATAGGGAAAAATCCAAGTAGTACAATCCAAAGATATCAGGTACTTTTCTATCTAAAATATAGAAAATGTTGAATGCTAGAATCATTTTCCCAATCCATCATTCCACATGGATTGCAAGCACAGTGCCTGTAAAGAAGAAGAATGGTGAAATTCACCTCTGCATGGATTTTAGAAATTTAAATCAGACATCCTTAAAGGATAACTATCCTTTGCCAATCATGGATCAAGTGCTTCAGACAGTGACTGGTTTAGAGATGTTATCAATGCTAGATGGCTTCTCAGGATATAATCAGGTTGAAGTTGGTGAAGCAGACCAACATAAGACTGCATTCACCATGCCTTTGAACACATTCACTTACCAAAAAATGCCTTTTGGCCTGATAAATGTTGGTACCACCTTCCAAAGGGCAATGGACCTTACTTTCAAAGATGAAATGAGTAAGTTCATTTTAGTATACTTAGATGACTTAATAGTTTTTTCCAAGCATCACCTTGACCATATGCACCATTTGCAATAAGTGTTAGAATGCTACCACCAGAATGGCATTTCTTTGAATCCCAAGAAGTCTATTTTTGGGGTAACAGAAGGGAAACTTCTCAAACACATTATGTCCAAAGTAGGCATAAATATTGACTCAAATAGAGTTAAGTCTATCCAAGATCTTACTTTACCCACAAGTAAGATTGCAATTCACTCTTTCTTCAAAAATGTGAACTTTTTATGAAGGTTCATCCTTGAGTTTGCTCAGAAGACTCATCATATTGTAAACATGATGAAGGGAAAGGCCACATTAAGCTGGATTGAAAAAGGAAAATTGGCATTCCAAGATATCAAGACAGCTATTGCCCACACCCCCATTTTGGTTTGTCCAGACTATAACAAAGATTTCACAATGTATAGTTATGCTTTTGAACACACACTTTTTCTAATTTTGGTTCAACAGAACTAAGAAGGTGTGGAATCTCCTATTTCTTTCATGAGCTATCCTCTCAAATCTCATGAACTGAAGTACTCAAACATGGAGTAGCATGTTTATATAGTGGTGAAGGTAGTAAAGCATTTCCACTTCTACATCTTGAATTCACACACTACTGCCCTAGTTCCTAACACCATGGTCAAATTTTGACTAACTCAGTAAGAGTTTGGGATAAAAATTTGCAATTGGATTGCAAAAATCCAAGAGTTTGATCCAGTCATCAAACCAATGAACCTGGTGTGGGTAAAAGGCCTATGCCAATTGATTTTTGATAACAAGCTAGAATAAATAGAGCATGAAGAATCAAAAGAAGAAGAAACGCTAATAGTCCTCTTTGTCTCCACCATGAATGAGTGGTATTTAGATATTACTCATTTCCTTAATTATGGTGAGTGTCTTGCTCACCTACCTTATAAATAAAGGAGGTCTATCAAGTTGAAAGCTACCAATTTTGTCCTTTGGGACAATGGCCTGTATAAGAAGAGCCTTGATGGAGTATTCCTTCACTGCATGGACAAAGAATAGTAGAACCAACTATTGAAGTCCTTCCATAATCTAGCCTATGGAGGACATTTTTCTACTATTATAACTTCATATAAGATTCTGCAAGCCAAGTACTACTGGCCTACTCTTTTTCAAGATACATACAAATGGGTAAGAAAATGTGAACTATGCCAACAGTTTGTTGGAAGACCCAAGTTAGCTGCTCTATATTTCAAACTAGTGGTCATAGAAGAGCCATTTCAATAATGGAGAATTGATTTCATTGGTGCTATAAACCCATCTTCTAGTGCTGGACATGATTATGTCCTCACAGCCATAGATTACTTCACCAAGTGGGTGGAAGCCATTCTGACTAAGCATGCTACTTCAGAAGTAGTATGCAATTTCCTCAAGGAGAACATCATTGCCAAGTTTGGGGTCCCAGCCAAGATTGTCATAGATAATGCATCTTGTTTCACTTCCTAGGAGATTACTCAATTCTATTTTTACTATGGGATCACCCTCTCCCACTCTTCTGATTACTTTCCATCGGGGAATGGATAAGCTGAATCAAGCAACAAGAACCTAGTGACCATCATCAAGAAGCTAGTTGATGACAACCAATGAACATGGCCTAAAGCATTAGTTGATGCTCTATGGGTAGATAGAATACACCAAAAAGAGCAATTGGTATGTCTCATTTCCAACTTCTATATGGTTTTAATGCTGAGATACCAATCACCTTAGAATTGTCAAGCATTGAAATTGGCCAAGGCAATTGAGGATCAAACATATGAAAGCTCCCTCGATAAGAGGATCATGTGCTTAACTAAGTTGGACAAGTAGAGAACTATGGTGGTATACTAAATTGCTGCACATCAAAGTCTGGTGAAGAAGTTCTTCAACCAAAAGGCAAAAAATTGTGATTTCTAGATTGGAGATCAAGTCTTGATGTGGGACAAGAGAAGAGAACCAAAGGGAATGCATGGGAAATTCAACTCCCTTTGGAAGGGCCTTTTTACTATTCATCAACTCAATGGTGAAAATAGTTTCTTATTGAGATATCAAGATGGCATTCTATTTTCTCTACCTCACAATGGGCAGCATCTAAAGCACTTCAACTCTTGAAGTATCAGATAATTTCACCAATACATATGTATATTTGTATAGTCTTTGTTTCTAGTGTGTGTTGTTCATTTTAATTTTTAGCACCTTTCATTTGTGTGTAGCACGACTCCATAGCCCAATGGCATACTTCAAGGCATTGGAGGTTTTGGTGTCTACTCCCCTCAGATGTTCCAAGTTTTTAACTAAAGGAAGTTTCCCAATTGGAGCCCGATGTTGTTCCCAAAATTTGTCACTCATTCTGGGACAACATGTGAACTATTTTGGTTTAACAGACTAAAATCCTCTCTTTTATTTTCAAAAATTATTTTGAGAATTCAAGTTCTTCATTATTCAAGATTTTTTAGATTTCTACGGACTTTGTAGACTTAAATCTATGAACTCTATAGGCTAGGCTTGAATCTACAGACTCTGTAGGCTTAAATCTATGAACTCTACAAGCTTGGCTTGAATCTATAAATTCTACAGGCTTGAATTGAATCTAAAAACTCTATAGATATATTTCTATAAACTCTGCAGGCTTGAAAGTTCAACAGGTTCAATGGCTTTAAAAAGTAAATTCTCTCAAAAGAGCAAGTTTCTATCACTTAAGCAATTTTAGGATCGGTTCAATGCGTTAGTTTAATCTAAAATGTTCATCGGCAAGCTTTAAAGGAAGAATTGCACCATTGAACCATTTAACTTTGAACCATTTTGGTTCAAAGGTTCAATAGGTTTAAAGGTTCCATGTCGTTGATAAGAGTTAAGCGCTTTGTCGAAGGTTCAATGTTTAACTGCTTCAAGGTTTCATGGCTTCAAACACTTAGCGAAAAACAAAGGCTTGAACCATTGAAATGTTGAACCTTTAAACTATTTTGGTTCAAAGGTTCAATGAGTTCAAAGGTTCAATAGGTTCAACATGCAGTTGGTTCAAGCGGTCAAAAGACTTAGCCAAAATGAAGAGATTAAACTAACTGAACCATTAAACCAAAGTTGGTTCAATTGGTTGGTTCAATTGGTACATTCAAGGGACTGCCCCAAAGCTAAAGGAACAAGTGCCCTTTCAAAGGGTAGTAAACCAAGGCCAAGTGCCCTTGCAGAGGGTAGTGAGCAAAAGTGGACAAAGTTGGAATTCCTTTAGAAAAATGACTAAGGCCAGAAGAGAAGAAGCCTTCAGACTTTTTCCCTAAGGAAATGGCTAAGTAAAGAAGCTGAAAGAATTCCTTCAGAAAGATTTTCCATGAAAAATTGACTAAGGAAAAATTATTTTGGAAAAACTCTCTAAAGGGATTCCTTTGGACTTCTATCCAAAGGAATTCACCTGAAAGGGAAAGTGGAAGCCCAGCACAAAACTAGTAAAGGAAATATTTCCTTCAGACAAATTGTCCAAAGGAATTCCTTCAGACATTTTGTCTAAAATAAATCAAGGATGGAGTCTGCCAAAGAAACAAAAGCATTTCGAAGGAATTAAAGCCTGAAGGCCACCCGAAGGATCTTGAAGGGTAGGTACCCTTGCAGAGGGCTCTCAGCATCAACAACAAGGACCTTTTTAAAAGCCTGAAGGGACACCTTCCCTTTGGGGTGTCCCAAAGGCTTGATAAAGGCAAAGGGAAAGCTTTAAAATGACTTAGGCTAAAAGGATGGTTCAACCAAAGAGTGATAAAGCAAATGGAACAAAGGAACCAATAAAGATCGTTGAACCATTAAACTGATGAACTTTCACCAATTCAAAGCTTAATCATTCAACAGAGTTCACATAGATAGTGATCATTGACATCCCTACTGACATCAAATTTAATGTAATGGAAAATCCATTAATATTTGAATATGGCACAAAATTTGAAGAATAAACAAAGTAACCAGCTAAAGAGAGAGCCTGAGAGCTCAAACTACTACAAGGAAGAGAACAATACAAAAGATTAGAAATATCTATAGGGGAGTTATTTCTAATATGTGAAACAGTGGATCAAGTGGTCATCTGAGCACACCAAAATAAGGATGCAGCATATTTTTCTTCCATGAAGTAAAGGAAAAGTGGACAACTATGCAAACATCAAGAAAAGGACCAGACAACTCTTGTTAGAGAGGAGACCTATGAAATGAATGAGCATGCCATAGTTAAAGCTGATACACTATTCCAAGCATGGTCCCTTGATAGAATTGAAGATGCATTAAAGGCATTGACCGTAGCATGGGTCATTTCATGGGAAGAAGTGCCAAGCCTTTCTTGGCTGCTATACATTGTAAATTCTCTAATTATGGAAAAGATGGAGATCTTTTCATTTTACAGAAGTGAAACTCTCCCCAAATTAGAAGGTGAATACTAAGACTTTGAGCTCAGATTATTGTTCATATTATTTTATCTAAATGAGAAAGCAAGTCATTTGTAGACTTTGTGTTGTTATAGCTTGTGTCATTTTAGGAGATTGTTCTTATATCTATCTTCTAGATGCATTCTTATTTATTTAGTTTAACAATCAAAGCTAGAGGAGGTAATCCAGAAGATGTCCTAAAGTCAGTTACTTTTAGACTTTGTGCTATCATGATTGTCTTCAGTGTGTGTTTTCAATTTCTTTCTGTGTTGAGGATTCTAGGACTACTTTGTGCCCCCATTATCCTTTATGTTTCACTCTTTGGGTCGTTGAGGTGGAGACTTTGGGTTCCATTTCATTCTATTGGTTACTTTACCCTTGTTACCTATTTCTTGTCACTACCGGATAGAGCTCCTACTATTTCTTGCAAGATCACTTCTGAGAGAAGAAAAGTGAATTTAGTGTTTTCACCAAGATCTTTTCCTTTGTGTATGAACATCATCTCTAAAAAAAGAGAGATGAATGGTGTGGTACTACCCCTGAGTGTTATTTTCTATTTATAATTATAGTATATAGCCCCTCATATTTAACATGGAACCTCCCCTTGATGAGAGGAGAGATTTTTCCCCTTTTGATGTGGTAAAATTGCACATCTAGCTGACCAATCTCCCTTGATGTGGTTGATAAGACATATTTTTCTCATTAGTTAGCTAATAGAAAAAATATTCACCCAATAGATTTTTAGTGACTCTGCTGGGGTACAGCACGCAGTTTGAAGCCTCAAGCTTTAAGCTGAAGCAAGACCAGTCCCTTCCCATTTTGATCCTACAATCTAGCAACTCCATTCTATACTAGAAGTCAGAGAGCCCAAGGTATTTTTGATCCTATTTTCGAATTGGTGTAGAAGGGTAATTTTGATTTGTTGCCTCCCCAATTGCAAGTTCAATGATCAAGGAGTTTTCCTCCTACCCATACTAGGTCACCAACACAAGGCAGAGCTTCCTTTTCTACTATCAATAGAGTGTTTCCCATACATACACTACCCAAGTTTGTTATCCCTCTTTTTCATAATCCAATCATGGTAGTTCAAGGCCCCTGGGGTAACTCATTTGGCCCACTCAATCTTACTCCACCTCTGCATGAGCTACCACGTAGTTCAAGGAAGAATTTTCCCAAATTCTTTGGTGATGGGAGAGTTCATCCTAATGAACACATTGTGGCCTTCAACATATCCTCTAGTGTGATAGGCATGGAATTTGAGGACATTTCAGTCAAGCTTTTCATAGAAACACTACAAGGTGCTACTGCAGACTGGTTCTACCATCTACAGGCTAGGTCACTAACTGACTAGGACACACTCAAAGCTAAATTTGAAGCCAAGTTCAAGCCTATAGAACATGCACATGCCTTACTAGCCCAGATCACACAGATGAAGAAGGAATCTCATGACCTTATGAGGGATTTCATAGCAAAGTTTGACAAGCTCAAGAACTGGATTCTTGCCATTGCTTAACCAACACCTAAAAACCTCAAATGCTTCTTCATCAACCCACAACTACCTAAAGTGAGTTTTCTATGAAGATGTGATGGTCACATAGACCTTGCTACTACTCAAGACTTAGCTAATGAGGTAGAAGATGACCTTATCTTGGTAGGGAAGATAAGGAGAGACCCAAACAAAGGTAAATCCTCTTCATATTTTGAATACTCACCTATAGCCACCACTAATCCAATGGTCCAGAAGCTAGCAAATGAGTTGCTAGCTCTCAAAAAATAAAAGGCATAAGAGATGTCATCTACTCCTTCATATAGATATGTACCAAGGAGGATATTCCCCAATCAATCATACCAAGGCAAAGCTATCAGGAATTAAGGGCAAGCAAATCATCTTCTTCCCCCATGGGAAAACCTTGCCATTGAAGCACCTCCAACCAACTCAGCAGTTAGATATCTTGAAGTTGTATCAGATTTCTCATTCTAGCCTAAGTTGAATCCTAATTATGATGCTAATCTCTTCACCGAGGAAGAATAAGAATTAGCTAGTGACTCTAACATTAGTTTCTTGAATTACTAAGATGAACCCAAAAGTGAAGGTAATGCAGCTGAGGGATCATATGTTGTGTTCACCTAGTCCAAGAACTAGTCAACCCAACAAGGTAATAAAGAAAAGATAAAGGAGTGACCTTAACTGGCATTTTTAATTGCTAAGTGGGGAACCACTCTTATTTTATATCCAAAGGGCCTGGTGATTGTAAAAAAGGTAACTACACCAAACATCCCTATGCCTTTTACTTCAAATTTGCAATCTAGTCCTCCCCCTCTCAAAACTCAAAAGGATGAACTCCCATCCTCTATAACTAGTTCATTTCAAAAAAATTATATCATTGACCATATAAAGAAAACTAAAATTCAAATGTTTAGATTTGAATTTTTGCAGTCCAATCCTGAGCAATTAGATAAATTGGTTCAATGTGTTAAAAACTAAGCCATCCCTATAAGACAAGTAATCCAAAAAGCAACTCATGATTCCTCCAAGAACATATCCACAAGGAATAACCTTGTCATTACTCCTCTTGCTGCTCTCGAGAGGATTGAAACATTTTACGTCTCCCTACTGATAAATGGACATCAGCTGAACAATTGCATCTTTGATTCTAGAGATTTAGACAATGTCATGCCTGCCAAAGTGGTAGAATCCCTTGGTCTCACATTGACCAAGACATTTGGGAGATGTTTCTCCCTAGAGAATAAATAAGTACCTCTACTAAGACAAATCAAGGATGCCCAATTTGCATTTATAGCCTTCTCAAACAAAAGAATTAAGATGACTGTCCAGGTAGCAGATGTCCCAGCATCATATGGCATCCTCCTTGGGTAGAATTTCTACAAGGATGTTGGAGGTGAATTGAGCATGGACCTATTCGAAGCAAGGATTGTAGTCAAAGGCATTATGAAAATATTGCTTCTTGAAAAGGAAGCAAAATATGTGGTCACCCAAACATCAGCACCTGAAGCTCAAAATCTTTTTGAGTCTTTAGGCATGGGTAATTACTTCTTATCTATGGAAAAAGTTCATGAAGCATTTGATGAAGCTTTCAAAGGTGATAACCTGAATATTAGTTCAGCTAGAATAGCATAAAAATTTGTGGAGCACAATGTAGGTGTGGAAGAATCTCCACCTCCAAATGAAGAAGAATTTGAAGAAAAATTAGTATCAAATGAGGTATGGATTTTGGAATTTGATGGTAACTGCTCCTCTATCGATTTAGGAACCAAGATTATGTTAATACCTCCTCAAAGAGATATTTTTCCTTCATCTTACAAATTACAGTTCAATAATACCAATAATATAGTTGAGTATGAATTGGTATTACTTAGATTGAGGGTTACTCAAGACAAAGGCATCAACTCCTTCATGCTAAAGGAGATGCTAAATTTGTGGTTTGTCAAGTGAGAAACTTGTATCAAACCAAAAATGAGAGATTACACCGCTACCATAATCTAGTCTGGGATCAGATTGAAAACTTGGATGCTTTCAGCATCTCTACCATACCAAGGGAATTCAATGACCAAGCTGATGCACTAGTTGTTTCAGCAACTCTATTGGTTCCTCACCTAGACTTCAAAGGAAACAAGTACACTATTAAACTAGTCTTTTGACCAAGTGTGCCTGATAATGCTAGTCATTGGTAGGTGTTTAATAATGACAATCAAATAATTTCCTTCTTGGAATAAAAGGATAGCTTTCAATAGCTTCACTTTGAAGGCAGTGAGCCTCAATAACTTAAACTAGCTCCTGAATCAAGTTCAAGCATAGATGAACAACTCCTACAGCTAAAAGGAAACAAAATCCTAAAAGGCCTAGTTTATCTTGAGAAGCTATTTGATAAACATGATAGGTTCATCAAATAGTAGCAAATGGAATCAAGCTCCTCCTAGGAGTTTGATCAAGTAAATTTGATTACCAAGGAAGATCTCAAGATGGTGAACATTGGGAAATATTGCACTCCTGAGGAGAGGTTTAGGTTCACTACTTTAATCAGCCAATACATGGATGTCTTAGTATACTCCTATGATGATTTGAAGTCCCTCAAGCTTGATGAAATTTTCCATGACATTCCTCTCAAAAGTGATTTAGCACTTTACAGGCAAAAATCTAGGCAGTACAATCCAAAGCTATCAGGTACTTTTCTATCTAAAATATAGAAAATGTTCAATGCTAGAATCATTTTCCTAATCCATCATATCACATGGATTGTAACCATAGTGCCTGTAAAGAAGAAGAATGGTGAAATTCACCTCTGCATGGATTTTAGAAATTTAAATTAGTCATCCTTAAAGGATAACTATCCTTTGCCAATCATGGATCAAGTGCTTCAGATAGTGACTAGTTCAGAGATGTTATCAATGCTAGATGGCTTCTTACGATATAATCATGTTGAAGTTGGTGAAGTAGACCAACACAAGACTGCATTCACCATGCCTTGGGGCATGTTCACATACCAAAGAATGCCTTTTGGCCTGATAAATGCTAGCACCACCTTCCAAAGAGAAATAGACCTTGATTTCAAAGATGAAATGGGTAAGTTCCTTGTAGTATACTTAGATGATTTAATAGTCTTTTCCAAGCATCACCTTAACCATATGCGCCATTTACAACAAGTGCTAGAACATTGCCACTAGAATGGCATTTCTTTGAATCCCAAGAATTCTATTTTTGGGGTAACATAAGGGAAACTTCTCAAACCCATTATGTCCAAAGGAGGCATAAATATTGACTCAGATAGAGTCAAGTCTATCTAAGAGCTTACTTTACCCACAAGTAAGATTACAGTTCACTCTTTCTTCATAAAGGTGAACTTTTTATGAAGGTTCATCCCTGAGTTTGCTGAGAAGACTTGTCATATTGTAAACATGATGAAGGGAAAGGCCACATTTAGCTAGACTGAAGAAGGCAAATCATCATTCCAAGATATCAAGATAGTTGTTGCCCACGCCCCTATTTTGGTCTATCTAGACTATAACAAAGATTTCACAATGTATAGTTATGCTTCTGAACACACACTTTCAGCAATTTTGGATCAATAAAACTAAGGTGTGAAATCTCCTATTTCTTTCATGAGATTTCCTCTCAAAGCTCATGAGCTGAAGTACTCAAACATGGATAAGCATGCTTATGTAGTGGTCAATGTAGTAAAGCATTTCTACTTCTACATCTTGAATTCACACACTACTGCCCTGGTTCCTGACACCATGGTAAAATCCATACTAACTCAGCAAGAGTTTGGGATGAAAAGAGGCAATTAGATTGCAAAAATCCAAGAGTTTGATTTAGTCATCAAACTAATGAAGCTAGTGTGGGGAAAAGGCCTATGCCAATTGATTGTTGTTAACAAGCCAGAACAAACAAAGCATGAAGAATCAGAAGAAGAAGACATGCCAACAATCCTCTTTGTCTCCACCATGAATGAGTGGTATTCATGTATTGCTCATTTCCTTACTTATGGTGAGTGTCCTGCTCACCTACCTTATAAAGAATTAAAGCCTGAAGGCCACTTGAAGGATCCTAAAGGGTAGGTACCCTTGCAGGGGGCTCTCAATGTCAACAAAAAGGACCTTTCTAAAAGCCCAAAGGGACACCTTCCCCTCGAGGTGTCCCAAAGGCTTGATAAAGGCAAAGGGAAAGTTTCAAGAAGACTTAGGATAAAAGGATCGTTCAACCAAAGAGTGAGAAAGAAAATGGAACAAAGGAACCAATAAAGATCGTTGAACCATTAAACTGATAAACTTTCACTGGTTCAAATGTTCATGGTTCAACAGGGTTCAAACAGATAGCGATCATTGACGTCCCCACTGATGTCAAATTTAATGTAATAGAACATCTGTTAATATTTGAATATGGCACGAAATTTGAAGAATAAACAAAGTAAATAGTTGAAAATAGAGCCTAAGAACTCAAACTACTACAAGGAAGAGAGAACAATACAAAAGATCAAAAATATCTATAGGGAAGTTATTTCTAGTAGGTGAAACAGTGGATCAAATGGTCATCTGAGCACACCAAATCAAGGATGTGGCCTATTTTTCTTCCATGAAGTAAAGAAAAGTGGATAGCTGTGTAAACATCAAGAAAAGGACTAGACAACTCCTGCTAGAGAGGAGACATATGAAATGAATGAGCACGCCATAGTTAAAGCTAATACACTGTTCCAAGCATGGTCCCTTGATAGAATTGAAGATGCATTGAAGGCATTGATCGTAGCATGGGTCATTTCATGGGAAGAAGCGCTAATCCTTTCTTGACTACTATACATTGTAAATTCTCTCATTATGGAAAAGAGGGAGATCCTTTCATTTTATAGAAGTGAAACTCTACCCAAATTAGAAGGCAAATATTGAGACTTTGAGCTCAAATTGTTGTTCATATTATTTTATTTGAATGAGAAAGCAAGTCATTTGCAGTCTTTGTGTTGTTATAGCTTGTGTCATTTTAGGAGATTTTTCTTATGTCTATCTTCTAGATGCATTCTTGTTTATTTAATTTAACAAGCAGTGCTAGTGGAGGTAATCCAGAAGATGTCTGAAAGTTAGTTACTTTCAGACTTTGTGCTGTCATGATTGTCTTTAGTGTGTGTTTTTAGTTTCTTTCTATGTTGAGGATTTTGGGATGACTTTTTTCCCCCAATATCCTTTATGTTTCACTCTTTGGGTAGTTGAGGTGGAGACTTTGGGTTCCATTTCATTCTACTATTATTGTGCCCTTGTTACTTATTTCTTGTCACTACCAGATAGAGATCTTATTGTTTCCTGTAAGATCACTTCTGAAAGAAGAGAAGTGCCTTCAGTGTTTTCACCAAGATCTTCTCCTTTATGTATGAACATCATCTCTAAAAAAGAGAGATGAATGGTGTGGTACTACCCCTGAGTGTTATTTTCTATTTATAGTTATAGTATATAGCCCCTCATATTTAACAGGGAACCTCCGCTTGATGAGAGGAGAGATTTGTCCCCTTTTGATGTGGTAAACCTGTACATCTAGCCAACCAATCTCCCTTGCTATGGTTGATAAGACCTATTTTGCTCATTAGTTAACTAATTGACAAAATATTCACCCAATAGGTCCCTTATTTATTGAAAGATATTCTTGGTCCTAGCACTTATCACCTCTAAACTAATGAAGGCCATGTTTTCAAAGATCCCACCAATGCACAATTATTGAAGAAATACTTTGCTTAGATATTTCCCTTATTATCATCCTTTTATATGTTATCATACTAATGATTTTTATAAGATTTATACATGAGTCTCACCCTTTATAGTATTTTCTCTTTCCACAAACCTAAGCTCCTTCCCTTGGTCCTTTGGTTTCTTGTGTTCTCATGAGTTTCATTATAATACTGTGGATATGACCCAATTTTACTCATGAATTCATTTTCACTTCCATTTATTTTTCCTATCAATTTTTTTTATTTTCCAATGCCTCTTACACCCTCTTAGGTTTCTCTTTTATGAGTTTTAATATAAGACCATGGATAAGACCAAGCCTTCCTCATAAATACCATTTATACCATTTTTGTTTTCACCTACTTTGTTTACCCTCTTGGGTTTATCTTTTCTGAGTTACAATTTATTACAATGGATCGGACTAATCCCTCCTCATAAAATCACCATATTTATTTAATTCAGTGTTCCTTTTCTAGAATGTTAAAAAGTGGTTACAAGTTTGTAATCCCATATTCTCATCTTCACTATTTGCTTCTTTTATAGATAGCACTTGCACAAAAAACTCTGTTAGCATGTTTCCCTATACTTAAATTCATTCTTATGATAAGGAATAATACTTACCTATTATTTTATCCCTTTATACTTTTATCACATTTTTTGGTTTAAATAAATTCAAATTCTTTCATTTTCATTCCCCTTGATTTCCTTTCCTTTCATTCCACTTTGGATAAAATAAGGTCAAAGTCAAAATAGCAATGATCTCTAAGTTATCTTTCTTAGTAACCAAGTCTCAAGATTCATTTTTAGCACCCATGTTTGGTTTTCCAAATCTATATGGAGGAGGAATAGAAAAAACAAAAATTAAAATTTGAATCATTTAAAATAAAAGGAAATGATCAAATGGCAACATACAAATTAAAAATTCAAAATCACACCAAAATAATTGATTAATAACACATATCATATTTCCATCAAATCTCAAACTCCACATTTAGCCTCAGGATACAGCCTAGGTCCATTAGGGTGTAATAGGCTAGTAGGGTGTTACCTTCTTTCTCACACAAGTACCCAATCTTCGTAGTAGACAAACATCTCTATAAGGGGTCCTAAGGAATGGGGAACATATTTTGGGAAGGTAGGTTCATTTTAATTTTCATGCATATAACCTTCATTGGATGATATTCATACTTCATTTGGTGACCCAAGACTTGTGTAGTTAGAAAAGGTTCTTCAGAGTCCTTAATGTCAAAAGTTATCTTGTTTTAACAAACCTAATCTAAATTTCTTGACTTTGGTAAGGACTTTATCTACCCTGATTTTTCTATAATTTCCCACAGCATCCATTTTATTTCCCCCTTGGTAGGAAATTTTAATTCTAAATCTATTTTTCCACTTCTAAATTTCCTCTTCTTCACATCTTAAAACATGCTATCATTACTTTGTTTCTATTTTATCTTTAGAACAAAATAGTACGCTTGAATGATTATGGATTACTTTTTTTATACCATTGATTTACATCTATAGAATTGCCTTGGTTTATTTATAAATTTTCCATAGTTTTACCTCTTTTTTTTAGACAACTGTATCCATTTTTGTACTTGTGTTTCACCTTCCTTTTTTTGGACAACTGCATTCATTTCTATTTTTTAGTATTTTTTCCATTATAAAGTGAGTTTGGCTTGTTACTTCTCACTCACCAATATTATTTTCCCTTTTCTTCACTTTTAAGATTATTCATTAAGTCAAGATTATTACTGCTCACTCATATTTATTTAGGATTGTTATTATTTTCACATTAATGTTTGATTACCATGTTTACTTGTATCTTAGTTTGACTTGGTTTATTTTCCTTTCTTATTTAAAGTTTGTTTGTTTCAATTTTTTGATCATTTATTAGACTTGACTTTTTGGTTAGCTGATTTACTCTAAAATTTTTGGCTTGGTCATTTGGTTATAACTTAGCATTTATCACCCTAGCTTCCCAAATTTCTAAGTACATCATGCCTACATTGCATCAATTATTTGTGATTTATTGCATTTTTTTGTTTTTGGCTCTTTAGTTTTGTATCCTTGGGTTTGTCTAAAATAGTCTTTGTACCCTCCATGATCAAAACTATAAACATATAAGATAATCAACGAGAAATAAAGGTAAGTCAAAGTATGCATACATTACTTTTTCAATTATTTTCATTTTAGTTATTTTATGTTTTAAAATAATATAATTTATTTAGTATTGGCATTGTATGTTGTTATGTTCTTTTCTCGAAGCACCATCCCATGTTTCACCTAAGTGACACATGATGAGGTTCGAGTGGGGCATATGTATACACATAATATTTTCAAACTTTATCAATTATTAATGTTTTCTCTCTTACAAGAACCTATTGAGTCCCAATCTCTCTGAATGTATGCCTCACAGGGTGCACTAGGAAAGGGGTGGGTAGATCATTAGTGCTTTGTAGTATTTTTATCCCTTATATTAAGTGTGAATTCATTATTCAAAATTTAAAATTCATGATCTACTATTCACAATAACTATTCATGTGATGAGGTGGTAGTGGTGAGTTCAATGATTGTGTAAGAGATGTATAAGGTGATGTAGGTGATGATATAGAAGGTGATGTGTCTTATTAGTGATGTGGCATGACCCATTAGAGGATCTCTCATGTTATTTAGTGCATATGATGGATTGGGTCATAGTACTCTAAAAAGAGATAGGTTTTTTGTCCTTAGTAATTCACATGATTTTATTTTTTAGTGATAATGGAGGCAAGCAATAGTTTGGGTACCACCATTAATTAAAATATTGATTTGGAATGAGGGAGAAGTTAAATAGATGTTGAGACATATTTTGAAAGTTTGTGTGCACATGGGAGGAAGATGACAAGATTTCACTATTGTTATTTTAGCCTCACAAGAGGAATGGGGCACCATATTTGGAAGCATATAGAAGTGGAGGTGATTTTGTCAAAAGTGAGAGATTTACTTTTGACCCTTGCACAAGGATCCAAGATTGTCACTATTGGTCACTTTATCCCCATGTGAAAATCCATGCCCCATTATCTCTCTCCTCATAATTCATCTCTTTCTCCTTCTACTTTGTAAATTCTATAATTAAAGGATGTCTTTCATTTGTATGTAATTTAATCCAAGTCGTAGATGTGATTTGAAGACTTGTATGTCTTTGTAAGAAATCTTGTAAGCTTTGTGAAGATACAGAGTTAGCTTGTTATCAGATTGTTGAAAGCTTGTATGCATTGAATACAAGGAGTGTACAAGATATTGGAGAGGTGTGAGTGATAGGTTTTTGTCATTGGTTTATTCTCCAAGTTTTGTTGCAATGTAATAGCTTATCATTTCTCTATAGATGTAGAAAAATTGATTAATTGATTAAATCTTTGTCTTATGGTTCACATATTTGTATTTGATTTGTTTCAAGTTTAATTTTTATTTTACATATCTTTCCTCTCTAAAATTTTGAGGATATATTCCACATGCATTTTTATCCTAACAAGTGGTATCAAAATAAAGGTTGTTTATTACTAAGGATTAATTTTTATGAAGCTAAGGATTATATCTTGAGTGGGAACTATGGAAGTTGATAACAAATCAAGGGTGGATAAATTCAATGGGCAAAATTTTGATTTATGGAAGATGCAAATGAAAGACTACCTCTTTCATAAGAACCTTTACTTTTCATTGGAAGGTGCAGCCAAGAAGCCAATAATAATGTAAGATGAGGATTGGGAGTTATTGGATATAAAATCACTTGGAACCATCTAGTTATGCCTAACATCTATAGTTGCATTTAACATCTCTCAATAAAATATTATAGAAAGTCTTATGAGCACACTAGGGAAGTTGTATGAAAAACCCTCTGCCTCTAATAAAATTTTCTTGATGAAGAAATTGTTTAACATGAAAATGGCTAAAAATGGATTAGTATCAAACTACTTAAATGAATTAAAAATGGTTATAATATAGTTAAACTCTATTAATATTGACTTTGATGATGAATTCAGGGCTCTTATTATTATATGTTCTTTGTTTGAGAGTTGGAATAGCTTGGTCATGGTAGTGAGTAACTCCGTATCCAACAATGCCAAACTCAAGTTTGAGGATGTGGTGGGTGTGATCCTAAGTGAGGAAATGGGAAGGAGAACCAATGGTGAAATTCCTACATCGATAATTTCATTTTCTATGGATACTAAAGGAAGATATAATAATAGAGGAATAAGAAATCATGGGACATCAAGGAGGAGGTAAAGATCAAAATCAAGAATCAAGATGGAAAGTTGGTATTATTGGAAGCTAGGACACAAAAAATATTTTTTTATTCTTCATGGAAAACTAGCCAAGGACCAAAAAAAAGGTAACAAAGAGGAAAATTTAGAAGTTGAAGTGTTACAAGATGCACTAATTCTTTATTTAGACAATACTAAATAATCTTGGGTTTTAGATTTAAGAGCTTATTTTCATGCCACTCACAAAAAAAACTATTTTAGATATTATGTTTAAGGAAAATTTTGACATGTTTATCTTGGTGATGATGAACCTTACAACATTATTTTAAAATGCAATTTTAGTGTGAAATTTTACAATTGAAACACTTGGGTACTTAATAATGCTATGCATGTTCTAAGTTTGAAGAGAACTATGATTTTTATGAGACAATTGGGAAGTGATGATTTTGTGGTTTCGATTGATACTTTAAGTTTTTCCTAGTTAATTCAAGACTCACCAAGATCCTAAAAATATATGTGCACCTACAAGGTTCCAAAAACTTCAATCAAAATATACACAAGCATCCCCTATTCATGCCTGTACCCAAAGTAGTCAAGCATAGATTTATGCATCAACTAAATTGTTATTTTTACCCACTAGGAGTCCTTGACATGAACCCTACGTAGGACCCTTGGTTTCATAATTCAAGACACACAGTTTCAAAAATGTGAGCCCCTAGGTTCTAAAAGGCTAGGTAAAGGAAGTATGTAAGGGAAGTTACAAATCATGAAAAATGTGCCTAAGACCTTCAGTCTTCTTATGTAATATTAATAAAATAATTCCCCATTATTATCTAATGTAGGTATACACAAGTTCACAATGTCATACATATTCTTCTTTGAACATCATAGGGTGAAATCTAAAGTGGTACATTACCTCTTTTATAAACTCATAGTTTTCAAAAGACCCTCGTGTGCAACTTGGTGTAGAGTAATTCCAAATAAAGGGTATGCACATGGTTCAATGTGTAAATAACATGAAAATAAAGGGACATGCACCAAGTATTCCACCACATGTAGTGATGACAAGGCAGGTTGAAAAGGAAAACCTACACAGCAATTGCCAAATGGAAACAAGGTGTAAAGAGGTATTTAGAGAAGTAGTTGAGCAAAAATCAAGACCTTATCAGAGTAAGTAAATGTATAAATAGCTATCAAAAATTGAAATATGAGTACACACCACCCTTCTAACAATTTCAAGTAAATATTATACCCTTTAATACACATGAGTATTTTGAAAGGACCTTGTTATCAACTCCCAGATCTAAATCACCAAATAGAATTTAAGAAGCATAAACACAATGTGACAAAAGAATTAAAATATATGTCTACCACCTAAAGTGGCACATTAATTTTAAAAAATCCTTTTTCTTCATTTTAAAAAGGGTTGACACATTTTGGAAACCTCACACAACTAAAATTTACCCTCCAAGAGTACTTATGTTGGTTGAATCTTGTAAATTAATGATAATTAAGTTCACCTCTCTTTGTTCTTCTTATACCCTATGTGTTATTTATGTTTTTTTATCATTGTTTTTGGGTAATATTTTCCCCTCTCATCATTATCCATTCCTATTACCTCTATATGGAATTTAAAACTCATTTACAAGTCATATCTTGTGCACATTTAGGTTTGTGTTGACATTGCCTATGGACCATTTATCATCCCTCCTAATGTTGTATTATATTCTTATGCCTCTATGAAAAATACTTATTCATTTAGAGTGGACTTAATGGATTTTGTGTGGAAATGTCTTATTCTCAAATTTTTGTAATGTGTTTATGGCAGTAGGAGTGTTCGCTCTATTCTTAATGTATCACCTCTTTATTTCTCAGCACTCTCTTACCTTCCCTCTCTTTTTTCCCTCAAAATTTTAGGTTTAGATTACTAGTATATTTACATTTCTTCTCTTTAGGCCTAAACATTGGTCTTAAACTAGGTCCACTTATAATAGAAGTAATCTAACCTAATCCAGAGGCTCATCCCAAGGAGTGCAAGGGTCTCATACCTAGGGGATTTCCCATCATTATGATGAGATAATTGATGATCAGTGTGTGCAAGTGAGGGATAACATTTCCATGCAGAATACCAAAACCCTTGCATCTTTTGTAAGGCATTCATGTTTAGCATCCCACTGTAAACATTCCTATGTGGCAAAGCATCCACAGGTGCACGTTTCAAAGCATAATAATTTTTGGCATGCCTAGTGGGACTAGTTTGAATAAAAGGCTAAGGAATTGGTGCTACCTTTAATTAAAAATTATAGTGTATACTCATTAAGATCACCTGGTGACTCCAAACATTCCCAATTCATAAATATCAATCCCCTATCTACATGCCAAAAATAGCAATATCATCTGTGAAAGGTATCAACTTCCATTAAATTGAGCTTCTAGTGCCCTCTAGAAGAATAAGAGTAAGAGCATATTTTTTCCCTATTAGAAAGAGTGGTTCAAGTTGATCTTCTCTTAGAACTCAATCAACACCTCCATCTAGAAGGTTCCCCACTCTTAAAATAAGCCTATTCCATATCCCATTCATGGTTGTGCTAAGGAATCACCTATTTGTACCTTTCAATGGAGGTAATCCATTAGTTCTTTTCTAGTATGATGACATTTTGATAGTGGCTCTAAAAATCTTGTCTTATTTTACAAGAAAAAAAACAACTTCCCCTATGAAACATGTTCAAGATATCATGAATATTTATTCAATGCATCATATCACTAAAGATAATTTTGTATTCAAGCTACTTTGTTATTCTTTCAATGGTATTGAGGATTGAGATTGAATTCTATTCACAACTAAGATGAACATGGGGAAGAATTATGCAAACAATTCAAGGATTGGAGTGACCACTTGTCCTTGATAGAGAAACTCACAACCATAAAGTGAGCCTCACATAAAATTATGGTTAACTTCAGCTTTACCTTCTAAAGAGTCTGGGATAAGATCCCACCCTTTTGTAATCCATCCCTAAATACTACATTTTTATATTTTCTAAAATCTCTTAACAGTGATATAGTTATGATGATTCAGTCCATGGGAGGTGCAGTGCTACATGATGCCTATGAGATTACTGTGTGCAGAGAAAATTGTTTGATCCAAGCAAGAAAAATTATTACCAAACCCCCTATGCCTCTATTCATATATCCTCTTCTTAACCAAGTAGATGCACAACCTATGTTAGCACCTATCCCCACTATAGTGATCCCACCCACTTCATCTACTGTTTCCCCTAAAGAATTTAATGAAGTGAAAATGTTATTACAAAGTTTTGGGAATGCATTTTTTAGTCTCAAAAGGTATCAAACATAGTATTCTAGACCCCATCAACCTTTCACTCAATAATACTAGTCAAACAAGCCTCCTTACCAAAATGGTGTGCAAACACAAAATCATATCACATACAATATAATGCCTTATGCACAAAAATTTGATACTAGTAGTGCCTCTAGAGCCCTTATTCCAATACAAAATAATATAGCATAGAATCTTGAATGGTGTTTTTCATGTGGCCAATTGCATAATCAAGATACATGCACAAATGGAATCATGAACCAAATACTCATGATGTAAATTTTACCACAATTTCAAGATAAAATGAATGGTTTGACTCCACAAGGAGAGGTTCATGTACTATCTTATCAACAATATGGCTATACCCTCATCAATTTTTAAGAGGATGACTTTAGCTATGTAAATCAAAGTGGTGTGCCTAATGTAAGAATCACTCTAATTGATTTCAATATAAGAATCAAAAAGAGAGATATAGAGGAAGTCATACCAACTTTAACAGCCTTTCCTTTAGTACCCTAGGTCATTCACATAAGTATACAAGTCAAGGTGCCTCAATAACCTTTACACCCATAAAAGGTTGTGCATAAGGAAGGGTTTCCTCAAACCAATATATAGATACTAAAAGAAGATGCTACCCCAAAATCATAATTTAATGGACCTTAGGTTCCCTTCAACATAGTATAAAAAATGAAGAAGATGAGCCTTAATGTAACTATTTAGATGTACTTACTATTCCCTCTTAATAGAATTTACTACAAGATGCTTTGAAAGGATTTTAGGAGTGTAAGACACCCCAACTATCACTTGACATCTCTATGAGCCTATGCTAGCAAAAATTAGAGTAAGATTAGGTGTATAATATTAATAATCCACCCTCATTCTACATCTTCTTAATCATTAGCAAACATCTAGTACTCAATTTCATGATTGATTTAGGCATAAGCATATTGATGATGCCAAAAATGATTATAGATACACTCATATTTGTGTTTCCCCTATTTCAAATGGAGTGGTCCATATCGATGGCATGATATTAAAAAATATAGGAGTCATCAAATATTTTAATCTTACACTACATGCATGCCCAAGCCTCTCTATTTCATAAGATATTATAGTTAATGACCTACCTCCCTACTTTGCCATCTACCTCCCTTGAGACTTCATGTCAAAGATGAGTTGGTATTTATCTTCAAATTAGTTTCATATGTTTCTTAGAACCAAGTATGTGACTAAAGTGACCATCATAGTATATCTTATCATCAAAATCCATGTCAAACCATACTCTCCTATCCCAGTTGAGCTAAACTATGCAATATTTGATTAGGAGGAGAATCTAATTCTCCATGAGGCCACAACACCACTTCAATAAATCTTAGATGACCTACTAGATGAATGGGAATGCAAAAATTTTGAGTGTAATCCATATGAAAATATAGAGATAGGGCTAGGTACATATTGTATTATGGAATAATATTTGACACTACTTGATCTCATGAAGGTACATAGAGCCCTTAGGGTATGTGGCAATTATACTTTGATAAATCCCAAAGTAAAAATGGTGTTGGAGATAGTGTGATGTTGGTCTCCACATAAAAAGATAAATATTTTCATTCCTTCAAGTTATAGTTTACTTACATAAATAATGATGCAAAATATAAAAAACTAAGCTAAGGCATTCAAATCATGTAAGATAATGGAATCAAGGTACTACAAGCATTGGGTGATAGTAAAATGGTTGTAAACTAGGTTAGAGTGCATAGCATGACCAAAAGTGGCTTGATGAAGGCTTATAATCATAGTGTATGGGATATGATTGAAGGCTTTGATTAATTTAATATCATTTCCATACCAAGATCACATAATATTGATGTAGATAGACTCAAAATAGTAGGTGTAAAGTATGATTTCCCATGTAATATAATGAAGGAATCTGAATAGCTCATCAAAATCATGGCCAGACTAGTAGTCCTTGATAACATAGAGAATTAGTAGGTGTTTGAGAGTGATGTGAAAATCATCAGTTTCCTATAGGATGAAGCAAATTTTTGTGCCAAGAACCAAGCACATCTTCAATACCAATATGAAGATCAAGTCGTATGATTAAAGGTAAAAAAGTTGACAAAGGGGCTAGTCACCCTAGAAAGCATCTTTAATTTTAATTACCAATTCAAGAGAGAGAGGTGAAGCATGATGGAAAAGGAAGAAATTTATGCACAAATAATTATTTAAGAAAGGAAGACTCTAAAAGCTAGTAAGGTATGTTCCCCAATAGAAATTGAAAGCTTTATTTAGCTTAGTAGGATATATGATGATATCTTTGTGTTGAGATATAAGGATCTTATGGGCTTTGATTCAAAATTAGTTCAAAATGAAATTAAACTCAATCCTAATGTGTATCCTATCTACCAAAAGTAGATGGCTATCAATTCAAAACTAGAGCCATTGATGCAAAAGGAGATCTCAAATCTCATTGAAACTAGTATAATACTTCTAATTAAGCATTCTTTGTGGGTTACCAACTTAGTCCTAGTGTAAAAAAATAATGGGGAGATACATTTATGTGTGGACTTTAGAGACTTAAACAAGGCTTCCCTCAGAGACCACTATCCCCTTTTGATAATGGATCAAATCTTATAGACAGTCGTTAGTGCATAAATATTTTCATTGTTGAATTTTTAATCATGCTATAATCAAATCCTCATGCAAGAGTGTGATCATTACAAAACTAAGTTCACCACTAAGTGGGGGACCTTAATGAATGCCATTCAGTTTAACAAACACAAGCATGACTTTCTAAAGAGCTATGGATATGGCAATTAAGGAACTCATCAACAAGGTCATCTTGGTTTACCTTGATGACATAACGATATTTTATAAGCATGTAGAAGACCATTTGGATCATCGAGAGTAAGTATTTCAAAGGTTTCAAGAGTTTTTGATATCTCTAAACCCTAATAAATTCATCTTCTTGGTTCATGAAGTCACTATCCTAAAGCACATTATTTCCAAAGATGGACTCATAATTGATACAGAGTGAGTCAAGGCTATATCATCTCTGCCTCTTCCAAATCACAAGAAGGGTTTCTAGAGCTTCTTAGGAAGAATCAAATTTGTTAGAATATTTGTGCCTAGTTTCACCATCTTAAACAAACCCCTCACTATGATCCTGAAGAAGAATGTTGCATTTGATTGGACTCATGAGAGTATGGACAGTTTTAAGGCTATCAAGCACACTATCATGTAGGCTCCCACTTTTATCAATCTAGATTATGAAAAATATTTTATCCTTTATGCACTCTATGGGATTGAGGGCATCTCATTTATCCTTGCACAGTAAAATAATGATCATTTAGAGCAGCCAATTGCCTTCTCTAGCTAGGAACTAAGAGATTATGAGATACAATATAACTTCATGGAGAAAGACATCTTCATAGTTATGAGATTGATCAATAAATTCATATATATGATCTCTAACAACAAAATACAACTCATGGTTACATACACAAGCATCAAAGAATTTTTTCTTATCAAGCACATCAATGAAAAAAGAGCTAGTTGGGTCATAAAGGTGATGGAATATGACATAGATATTTAGGTCACTAAGATAGTATGAGGAAAGGGACTATATGAGAAATTGGCCAAAGTAAAAAAATTAGAGGATGAATCAATCTTAGCGTCACATCAAAGAGAGAAAATGAGCCAAGAAGCTACAACTGACTGGATGCAAGATATGAAGGCCTTCCTTTAGCATAACATGTATCCTCCTAGCCTTGATAAATCCAAGAACAAAGATTTTAGGTTATCAATAATTCCCTACATGCTAGTAACTAGTGCATTTTTATAGAAGGATATCCATAGAGTTCTCTTGAGGTGCATAGAATTAGATCAAATAGGTATAATTCTTTAAGAGTTCCATGATAGCACTATGAGGGATCATTATTCACCCAAGACCACTATTATGAGAAATCATGTGAGATGGTTATTATTGTCCAACTCTTTTCAAATATGTGCATAAGTATGTGCAAAATTAAAATAAATGTGCCTTCTTTATAGGCAAACAAAGGTTGACAGCCTTACCATTGTACCCAATACAATTTGATCAACCCTTTATGTAGTGGGGCTTAGATTTCATAGGTATGATTAGCCCACCATCAAGTGATGGGCACAAATGGATACTCATAGCCATAGACTATTTCACAATGTGGATGGAAGGAGTAGTGCTCAAGGATAGTGAGACATCCATCCTAAACTTATACAAAGGCATTATAACAAGATTGGTGTCCTAATGACTATTATCTTTTATAATGCATTGGCTTTCATTAGAAGTAGGATCAATGAATGGGCCATCAAGCATAACATATATCTAAGTACCTCATCAAACTATTACCCTCAAGGTAATGGTCTATCTAAGTCCATGATTAAGAATTTTATTTTCATCATAAAGAGGACCTTGGAGTATAATCAATTAACTTGGTATAATAAACTCAAAATCTCCCTTTGGGTTGATCGAGTCACACCTAAGAGAGTATTAGGAAATTCACCCTTCATGTTGGTCTATGGAAGGGAGGTTAGATTAACCACATCCCTTGAGTTACCTTCATTGGAACTTGAAAATCATTTTTAATTTCTCAAAAGTGATCCCCTTACAGTAAGATTATCAAATCTAATGGATCTCAAAGAGACTAGAGCATAAGCTATGTGCACCATGGAGCTTCAATAAGCCCAAACTAAGAAGTTTTTGATAAGAGGGACACTAGTACAAAGTTCTAAGAGGAATATTTAGTGCTCAAGTGGGATGAATATAGATAAAAATATAGAAGGCATACTAAGTTCGATGTAATATGGAGCACTCTATATACCATAACTAGTTATAATCAATCTAATGTTTTCTAACTTGGTAAATTAAATGGAGAAGAACTACCTATCCCAGTCAATGGGATTCATCTCAAGAACTATCCCTACTAATTTTTGTATAATATGTAAATAGGTAGATTAGGCATTTTTATTTCCCTAAGTGTTTTGCACACCTTGTTCTAGGATAGTTTCATTTCTTCTAAGCATTTTTGTGCATTGTTTTTCTTAGCTTAGATCCTTTTCCTATAAGTTCCTTTAGCATAGCTTTTCATTTTATTAGGAGGGACTCAATTTACTTAAAATCTAGGGATACATGGCTATCACATTGACAAGTGAAGGGATTAGAGGTTCTAAGACTCTATACCCAATGGATCATCGCAAAGGCTATTATTCCCATTTATCAGGCAAGTGGCCCATAAAAGTCATCAAAAGTGTTGACTTTCTAAGTCATCCCCAATTAACATAAGACTTACCAAGATCCTATAGAATAATTATGCACCTATAAGGTTTTAGGTACTTTAAGCAAAATGTGCATAGGCATCCCCACATTTTGGCAACCTCACGCTTCTAAAATTTGCCCTCCAAAATTACTTCTATTGGTTAAATCTTGAAAATTAATGAGAATTAAGTTCACCTCTCTCTATTCTTCATATACCCTATGTTTTATTTATGTTTTTTTATCCTTTTATATGGGTAATATTTATCCCTCTCATCATTGTCCAATCTTGGTACCTCTGTATGGAACATAAAACTCATTTTTTGGTCATATCCTATGTGCATTTAGGTATGTGTTGACATTACCTATAGACCATTTATCATCCCTCCCAGTGTTGACTATGTTCATGTGCCTCTATGTAAAATACTTATGAATTTGGAGTGGGCTTGATAGATTTTGTGTGGAAACATCTTATTCTCAAAGGTTTATAGTGTGTTTATTGTAGTAGGAGCACTCACTCTATTCTCGGTGTATCACCTCTTTGTTTCTTAGCACTTTCTTACCTTCTCTCTATTTTCCCTCAAATTTTTAGGTTTAGATTAGCGGTAGATTTACATTTTTGCTATTTAGGCCTAAATTTTAGTCTTAAACCATGTGCACTTAAAATAGAAGGAATTTAGCCTACTTTAGAGGCTCATCCCAAGGAGTGAAAAGGTCCCATGCCTTGGTGTCATTGTCATTGTTGTGATGAGACAACCAATGATCAGTGTGCATAAGTGAGTGATAACACCTCTATACCTAGTACCCAATACCCTTGCATCTTATGTAAGGCATTCATGCTCAGAACCCCACTATAAACATACCTACATGATAAGTCATCCACATGTGCATGTTTTGAACCACAATAGTCACTTTTAATGGTGACTCATGGAAGGTTACCATGGGTTATTTGGTAGTTTAAAGAGGTAAGAATGTAGGTATCTTATATTTATCCACTATTAGCACTAATAAATCTTGTGATATAGTTTATTTAGGTATATATATAGCTTTGTGGAATTAGAGACTTAATGTTACACCCCTAACCTTATGAGTACTAAGGTTATGGAATTGATATCATAACCTTTATCTTTCATTTATTAATTCTTATTAGTTAGGCTGACATAATTGAAATGAATGGGTGTGACCCTTTCATATTATGGTTATGACTCTTCCAATTATGGGTATATATATGGTGGATAATGGATATCAATAATCATCATAAGTTTTATTATTGAATTCATTTCCTTATTTATTCTAACTATTGGAGTTTTCCCCCTTGAATTGGATTATATTTGAATGTTATTTCTATTATTATAAAGAGATATCCTAACAAGTGGTATCCGAGCATCGATTTTAGCATAAAAATTTGTTTTCACTATATCTCAAAAACCATTTAGAATTTGTATGCATTTTTTACTAGAGTTGGATAATCATATAAGGAATCCATAGTAAAAATTTAGAGATTTGAAGATACATTTTGAAGAAGTTATAATAATTTTAATATTTTTCATAAAATTGCTCTACAATCTATAATTTTAGTAATTTTTATGATTTTTTTATATTTTAGAAATATCATAGAAATTTAGTTGGAGTCCTTTCTTTGTATTTTGAGATTAGAGGAATTTTACATTCTAAAATGTGTTGGTCAAAGTTGGTTGACAATGGAACATATGCTCCTAATACAACACATATTTTAATTGTTTATGGCTACCACTTATTTTGGATACTTTCCTCCAATAATTGAGATTAAATATGAAGTTAAAAACAAAATCAAAAATATATACATGCCTTATATAATATATGCCTTTTCTTTAACCACTGATCCCAATGATTTCTTTATTTTCCACCACCTAAAATTGAAGGAAACATACTTGAGGGATCTGAAATAGTGGTCACTTTTATCAAGGATAATTTGTTTTCCAGATTTACAACATCATTTAATGAGGGTTTAGACATTTTTAAATATGATCTAATGTTTGAATTAAATTCCCTAATTAATCCACATTCCACAGTCACTCATTAATAGCCAAACCATCATGGAGGTCACAATAAAGCAAACTTAAGACAATAGTTCCAAGGGACAAAATTACACCTACAAAAGATGGACATATGAAATTTTGATGGTATGGATGTAACCTCCTAGATTAGTCTCATGAAATAATATTTTAAGCTTCATAATATAACAAAAAATGCAAAGGTTGGCATAGCCTCTCTACATCTAGAATATGAAACTTATGAATGGTACTAGTAGATGATGAGTGACAAGAAAGGGTAAGGGCTTAGTTGGGATGAATTTATTAATGACTTAACAGCCCAATAAGATCAACCATGTAAGGTAAGTTATTTCAACTAACTAACAAATTTGAAAAAAATAAGATCTGTAATGAAATATAATGCAAAGCATATGAGATTGGTAATTCAAACTCTAGAAACAACACTTTATCAAAGATTACAATTTTACATCAATGGACTAAATGAATTAATTAATCATGATGTTCATTTTTTGGAACTATGTATAGTTAGGAAAGAAATGCAACAAGCACTACACATTGAGAAATGAAATTCTGTTACCAAGAGATTCACACAAGGTTAAACTTTGAGATGGTGAGATATAAATGTGACTAATATTATTGATATAAATATGGTAAAATATTTTAACCCAAGGCAAATTACAAAGCTTTCTCCTCAATAAGAGGTGTAAAAAAGATAAAAGGGCCTATGTTGGCATTGTGACAGTAAATGATCTAGAGGACATTAGTTTGTTTGCCAATGGTGAGAAAAGACTAATGATTATTGAGAATGAGGTTTTAGAGGAAGACAAATCAGCTATGAAGGAACAAACAATAGAAAAAGAACATGTAAATTTTGTGGAGGAAGAAATCCCTACTATCTCTATACATGCATTAAATGGGATTAGCACAATACAAACACTCAAAGTGTTGGGTTATATTAAGAAGAATAAAATGATAATTTTAGTTGATATAGGGAGTACCCATAACTTCATTAACAAAAAATTAGCTAATGAGATCAATTGCTTTGTGTATCTAGTCTCCAATTTTCAAGTCAAGATTGTCAATAGGAAATAACTCTCTTCTTAGGGTAAATGTGATCATATCAAGCTCTCAATGAGGGACTATCATCTAGATTCAAAAAAAATTCCATACCAATTGGGGGAGTAGATGTAGTTTAGGGAGTGTAATGGCTTAAATAACTAGGAATAGTGTCTTTCAATTTTCAAAACTTATTCATGGTTTTCAGTATATATGGAAAAAATTACACACTTAATAGGATAAAATCCCCACCAAGATAAATCATTTTATCTCATAGTATGGAGAAGTTACTTAAGAAAGGATCTTATGGCATAGTGGCAACTATATATCTTGGAAGCACATGATGTAGAAATTTAGGAACTACCAAATCTTCAAATGATTATTTAACAACATCAAAAAGTCTTTTAGCAACTAAAGGGACTTCCTCTAATTATATATCATGATAATGTAATTTAATTGAGTCCATTAAGTATCCCTCATAACATTAGACCATACCACTACCCCTATGAACAAAATTCAAAAATTGAAAAAATGGTGAAAGAAATGCTAGCCTCATGTATTGTTCATCCCAATAAAAGTGCTTATTCATCTACAGTTTTTATGGTTAAAAAAATAATGAGTCATGGAGAATGTGCCCAAATTATAGGGAACTCAATAAGATCACTTTAAAAGATAAGTTTCCTATTCCTATCATTGATGAATTATTAGATGAATTTAATGGTGATGTTTTCTTTACTAAATTATATTTGCATTTGAGGTCTCATAAAATTTGGTTAAAGGAGGATGATGTACATAAGACTATATTTAGGAAACATGAGGGTAACTATAAATTATTAGTTATGCCATTTGGTCTCACTAATGTTCCATCTACTTTTTAGAGCCTCATGAATTTAGTTTTCCACCCATTTTTGCATAAATTTGTATTGGTGTTCTTTGATGACATATTAATCTATAGTAAATCATGGGGAAAAAAATTTCAGCATGTAAAAAAAATATTAAATGAATTGGAATACGATAAAATTTATGCAAATAAATCTAAATGTGCCTTTGGAGTGAAGGAATTGGAGTACTTAGGACATGTTGTATCATATGAAGGTGTTAAAGTGGACCCTAAGAAGATTGTAGCTATTAAATGTTGGCCAAATCCTATAAATATAAAAGGTTTAAGAGGATTCTTGGGGCTAATAGGCTACTACAGAAGATTTTTTCATAACTATGCTCACATAGCATCACCCTTAACAACATTATTAAATAAGGATTAATTTTCATGGTCAAACTTAGCTACCCAAGCATTCCAATAATTAGAAGAAGTTCTCACTTCCACACTTGTGCTAGTTACCCCAAAATTCTATAAGACATTTATGGTAAAATGTGATGCTTATAGGCATGGCATTGGGGTAGTACTAATTCAATAAGGGAATCCCTTAGCGTTTGAGAGTCAACAATTAAAAATAAAAAACTTGTTAAGGCCCATATATGAAAAATAAATGTTAGCAATCATTTACAAAATTAAATAGTGGCACCAATATCTCATGGGAAGGTATTTAAAATTTAAGATATATCATGAGATTCTAAATTACTTTTTGGAGCAATGATTATCTTTAGAGGAGTAATAGAAATGGGTCACAAAGATGTTAGGATATTTATTTGAAATTATTTACAAAAAAGGAAAGGAGAATATTGTAGTTTATTCACTTTCTAAACAAAAGGTAGAGTGAAAAAACTTTATGTTATCTCTTTATTAAAACTTGCATGGGTATAAGCAATGTAGGTTGAGTAGAAACAAGACACTCTAACCAATAAATTCATACAACAATTGCAAGAGAAGCCATCTTCTATAGATAATTATGTTTGGAAAAGAGACTCATTATGATATAAAGATAGACTTTTTTGTGTAAAAAATTAGAATTAAAAGCCAATATCTTATATAAAATGCATGACTCACCCATCGAAGGGCATTATGGGTTATTGAAGACTTATCACTGTATAAAGAATGATTTTGTTTAGGAAGGCATTAAGGGGGATGTATAGAAATTTGTGTTATAATGTTTGATATGTCAACAAAATAAAGGATAAATGAATAAGACTCTAGGTCTCTTACAACCATTAGCCATTCTAGTACAACATTGGAAAGAAATATCAATGGATTTCATTACAAGCCTACCTAAATCAAATAACATGGACATGATATTAGTGGTTATGAATGACTCACCAAGTATGCACATTTTTATGGGATTTCTAATCCATTTCAAGCTAGTACCATGGTATAACTATTCATGAAAAAGGTACAAAAAATCCATGGAATTCCCAAAATCATTGTAACTAATCATGATCTTATATTCACTAGCATATTTTGGACTAAACTATTTTCCACATGGGGTACAAAACTTGATCATAGTTCATCTTATCATCCATAATCAAATGGATAAACTAAAATGTGAATAAATGTCTCAAAGGATACTTATATTATTTTTCCTTAAAAACACAAGCACGATGTTCCAAGTGTCTTTCACAAGTAGTATGGTGGTATAACACATCATTTCACATAGTAACAAAGATGACACCATTTGAGGCTCTTTATGGCTGCCCCCCACCTTCTAATACCTTTTATTTTCAAGGTCATTCCAAAGCATGTGTGGTTGATGATCATCTTCAATACCAATATGAAGTGATTCAAGTCCTTAAGGATAATTTAGTTGTCTCAAAATAGGATGAAATAACAAGTTGATCAGCACCATAGTGAGCAAAATTTTGAGGAAAGAGATTAGGTGTTCCTTCGATTATAACCATATAAATAATGGTCACTTAAAAAACATAAGAACATAAAGATCATAACAAAAAATAATGGGCCCTACAAGGTTATGCATTAGATTGAAAGTGTCACTTATAAGTTATAACTTCTACCTTCTTCCAAAATTCATCCTATCTTTCATGTTTCTTGCTTGAAGAAAGTAATTGGTTCCAAGCTTCCGATCTAGTTTGAGTTGCCTGAGTTAGATGAAGAAGGGAAGTTCATTATGGTACCTAAGACTATTACCAAGACACAACTAAATAAATTATGTAGCCATGCCATTTATAAATTTCTCGTCAAATGGAAGAATATGCCCACTGAAGATGCAACATTAGAGGATGAACAATTCATGCAATAACATCTTAAGTTATTAAGAATTGAGGGAAATTATTTTTTTAAGGGGAATGGAATGCTACACCCCTAACCTTATGAGTAATAGTGTTATGCAATGTACATCATAACCTTTATCTTTCATTTATTAATTCTTATTATTTAGGCTAACATAATTAGAATGAATGAGTGTGACCCTTCCATATTATGGGTGTATATATATGGTGAAGCATGGATCTCCATAATCATCATAAGTTTCATTATTGAATTCATTTCCTCATTTATTATGATTATTGGAGGTTTCCCCCTTGAAGTGGATTATATTTGAATGTTATTTCTATTATTATAAATAATTATCCTAACACTTATCCACATGAGTGAGAAGGGAGTGAAATTTATTCACTCAAAGGTAAAATTACTAGGTTTAAAATAAATACACTTGGAATGTTATGAGCATTGTGTATACGGGAAATAGAAACATGTGTGGTTTTTAAAATTTGGACCAACCAAGAAGATGAGGAAGTTAGAGATTATGTATATAGATATATGGGGACCTACTCAAGTATCTTCACTTGGTGGTTCAAGGTATTATGTTACATTAATTGATGGTACAACTAGGAAGGTTTGGGTTTATTGCATTAAACAAAAAGTTGATGTATTTGATACATTTAAAATATGGATAGATTTAGTTAAGAATGAAATATATTTAAATCCCAAGTTCCTCAGGTTAGTTAATGGTGGATAATACTAAATCAAGGAGTTTGATAACTATTATTCTCTAAATAGAATTTGTAGTCAGAAAATGGTTATAGGACCACCACAAAAAAATGGTGTGATAGAGGAGGATGAATAGAACCATAATGGAATGTACTAGGATCATGAGGTTGTATGCAGGGTTACCATTATATTTTTAGATGGATGTTATTGATACATCCATATACATAATAAATAGAGGACCATCAAGTGCCTTAGATGGTGGCATACTAGAGGAGGCATGGAATGGTAATAAGGTTGACTATTCTTTTTAAAAAGTTTTCTATTGTGAATATTTTTATTATATTCACAAAAATAAGGTCCAAATTAGAGGCTAAATCTTAGAAATGTACTTTCATTGGATATGGTATAAATTACTTTGGATTCTATTTATGGAATAAGGAAGATAATAAAATAATTAGGGTAGAAATGTCATCTTTAATGAGAAAGTCATGTATAAGGCACAATTGATAGAAAATAAGAGGAAGCCAAGAAAGAATACATAATGTTAGAGGACATTACAAATGAAAATGTCCCAAGGGTACCAATGTATAATGTGGAATAATAATAATAATCCCAAGCCCCTATTGTGAGAATATCTACTAAAGTATACCACCTAAAAGGTTTTCTCCTTCTTTCAATTATTTGTTACTTAATGATAGTGGTGAGCTAGAGATCTTTGAAAAGTAGTTTAGGTTTATGACAAGAAGAAGTGGGAGCAAGTAATGGATGAGGAGTATGATGCTACCATGAAAAATAAGACATGGATTTTGGTGAAGCTTTCATAGGTCAAGAAGGCATCATAGAATAATTGGGTATACAAGATGGAGGAAGATGTTGATAAAAATTAATTCATGATAAATTTGGTTGTAAAAGGTTTTATATAGAAGAAAGGTATATATTTTGATGAATTATTTTCTCTTGTTAAAATTAATTCTATTAAAACCATTTTAAGTATAGTTGTAGTTGAAGAATTGCATTTAGAATAGTTAGATGTTAAGATTACTTTCTTTCATGGGGATTTAGAGGAGGAGATATATATGGAGTAGCCATAAATTTTTGAAGTCAATGGTAAGAAGAATCTAGTATGTGTACTAATGAAGAGCTTGTATGACCTTAAGAATTATCCAAGGTAATGGTATATTAAGTTTGATAGTTTTATGATAGAATAAGGCTATTATAGATGTCATTATGACCATTATATGTATTTTAATAAATTAATTTTGTATATGGATGACATATTTATTGCAATTTCTAACATGCAAGATAAAATGTACTCAACAGATAATTGGGTGACTCTTTTGATATGATAGATATAGGTGCTGCTAAATAGATCCTTGGGATGAGAATATCTAGAGATATAAATAATTAGAGGTTGACACTGTCATAAGGAGAGTACATCCAAAATGTATTAGAGACATTTAGCATGTAAAATGTGAAACTGGTTAGGATACCTTTGGTTGGATACTTCAAGTTAACAAATGAGCAATATCCCAAGATAGAAGAAGAGACAAATCACATGTCCAAAACACCTTGCTCATAAATAATTTTCAATTTGATGTATGCAATGGTGTGTACAAGGAGAGGAATTCACATGAAATGGGAGTGGTGAGTAGATTTATGAGTAATATAGGAAAGGAACATTGTCAGGTATTAAAGTGTATTCTCCATTACCTAATAGGGACCATAGATGCAATGTTGAGTTATGCTAGATTAGATGTTATTTTATAGGGATATGTTAATTTTAAAATTATAGGAAATTTAGATGGTAGGATAAGCACTATCGAGTATGTGTCCACTATGGGTGGTACAATGGTGAGTTGGATATCATGTATACAAAAGTGGTGGCACTTTCTACCATAAAGGTTGAGTATGTTTTTATTTTAAAAGTAAGGCTATATAGGTTGATATAAGAGTTGGGACACCACCAAGGAAAAGGTATATTTTTTAGAGATAATCAGAGTGTTATTCATTTAGTTAAGAACTCAAAATTTCACTCTAAGACTAAATATATTCAATTAAGATATCACTTCATTCAGATAGTATTAGAGGAGGAGAAATTGAAGTTGAAGAAGATACATATGAGTGAAAATCATGTGGACATGATGACAAAGGTGGTTGTAAAAGTGAATTTGAAATTTTGTTTAACTTTAGTTGGTCTTTTTGGATCAAGAATATTAAATTAAGAAATTGGTTTGACAAATGCAAAAATGAGAATTTTTGAATATTAACTTGAAGTGGTAGAATTACTAAGTGTGAAGTAACTATTCACAAGTCATTGTTCATGAGCTAATATTCATAGTGACTATTTATGTGATGAGGTGGTAGTGGTAAGTTATCAATCACTATGCAAGAGATGTGGTAGGTGATGCAAGTGATGATATATAAGGTGATGTAGCTTATTGGTGATGTGGCATGGCCTAAAAAAGGATATCTCATGTGATCTAATGCATGTGATGGAGTGGATTATATTACTCCATTAAAATAATTATTGTATACTTAGTAATGCATGTGATTTTTTTTTTGTGATTATTGAGATAAGGAATAGTTGGGATGCCACCCTTAGTTAGAATCTTGATTTGGCATTAGGGATAAGTCAAAACGAAGTTAGAACATCTTTTTAAGTTTTTATGCACATGGGATGAAGATGGAATGGCTTCACTATTGTTGTTTTGGCCTCACAAGAGGGGTGGCGTACCAAATTTGGAAGCATATGGTGTGGAGGTGATTTTATCAAAAGTGGGAGATTTAAATTTGACCTTTTCTCAAGGATCCAAGATTGTCACTATTGGTCACTTTTTCCCCATGTGAAATTCCATGCCCCATTTTCTATTTCTTCATAATTCATCTTATTATTTTTCTTCTTTGTAAATTATATAAGTAAAAGATGTCTTTCCTTTGTACGTAATGTAATCCAAGTAGTGGATGTAATTTGAAGACTTGTATGTCTTTGTAAGAAAGATTATAAGCTTTATGAAGCTAGGGAGTTATCTTGTTGTGATCTTGTTAAAAGCCTGTATGCATTGAAGATGAGTGTGTGAGATATTGGAGAGGTGTGAGTCATAAGTTGTCATTGGTTTATTCTCCAAGTGTTACTATAATTTAATAGCTGATCATTTCTCCATGGATGTATCCAAATTGATGAACCATGTAAATATTTGTCTTATGGTTTGCATATTTATATTTTATTTATTTCAAGTTTAATATATGTTTTGCATATCTTCCCTCTCTATAATTTTGAGGATATATTCCACATTCATTTTATCCTAACACCCTATACTATCGCTTGTTATCTACACAACCTTCTCTTATATTTTCATAAGCCTTGCCTCCTCTCTTACACACTCCTCAAATCAATTCACCACCTTTATTAGCTCCTACCTAAGCTTAAAACTATTTTTTACATTTAGCATACACTATCATCTTGGGTTGACCTTGTATTAAATTTTTTTAAAAGCACCTTAAAATTCTAGGTCAGTGTTTGCCAACCTATACCAAGACCTAACTTGTTTTTATCAAATAATGATATAGATTCAACTTGGGCTGACCTTGTTAATAAAATTTCACAAAGGTTTAGGTTTTTATTCAAATATATATACACATCCATTTTTCCATTTTTTAGAGAGACAACAAAGTTAATTATTCATTTTCACTTCTTTACAATCTACTTTTCAACCATTCTACTTGAGGATTTATTGGTTAGGTTTTATACTTGAAGAATAATCTTCTCTTGTGGAAAAGTATTGGATGTTTAGTATTTTCTTAGTGATCCTTACAAACCTCAACAACCTATTGTGAAGCACCTATGGCTAATAGAGAGATTTAGTCTTGATAGATCTTCACGGTAAGTATCTCTAACTTTACTCCTCTATTTTAGTAAATAGAAGTAGCATAACTAATGAATTTTTTAATACATTTCTCTCTCCCTACATTAGGGTTTCATCTATACATATATTAATTAAGATTCATGTATGCATGTTTAATTTTCATGTTTATTACCCCCACTTTGTGCCACAAGCTTTGGCAATCACTAGATTAGATTTTGATTTACTTGTCATTTACTTTATGAATATGAAAACATAGGACCTAACTAGGGTTATTGCATTATTAGTGTTGATTGACTAAAAGTGTTGTAACCCTCTCTAGTAATTTTATTATGGTAAGATATCCTTTGGCTAGGTCTAATGGATCCATCTTGGTCATGACCCCAAATATCTAATATATCAACAATCAAAAGTGTAATTAGTATTTATCTTCCTCGAGCTAGGATTGATTAATAGGTCAGCTGCATTTAGCTTTATATATAGATTGTACATCCAAATCCATATAATTATTTTTGGTTATTAATGGGACATCAAATTATAGTGAATGAATAGTTTATAAATTTGGACATAAAAGGATGAGGTTTTATGTGACATATTCTAATGGATGTTTGTCATATTTTCTTGGAAAGCCTTGATAGTTTGACTACAAGGTGTACCATGATGGTCATATGAATATATATAATGAAAAGATGGTGTAATGCATACACTAAATTATTTTAAGGATATACATGAATAAGTGGAAAAGATTCAAAACATTTTGGTGACCTTTAGAATATAATTCTTAAAATAGGTGAAGGAGAGTGCATGTTTTGTATAATTTTAAAATCTAGCACAAGTACATGTAGGCATAAAAACTAAGGAAATATTTTACACCAACTAAAATATATACTTGGAGAATTTCAATATATTTTTTATAATGATCTGATAAATGAATTAATTTCAATGAGAATCATAAGTCATCACATGAATTTGATTCTAGATTTAAGTTTCCCAAAAAATTCAACACATAGGTTGACACAAAAGGAGAATGGAGAGGTGAAAAATAATATCAATAATTATTAGATAAAGGATGAATCAAAGAATTTTTTATCCTCTATGCCATACTAACATATTATTTACCTTATAATTTATTATAATTAATCAATTAATGTAGGAATAAACTATTAAAAATTGATATACAATAGTGTATAGTAAAATATAGAACTAAAAATAAGCTATAAATAGTAAATTTCAAAGGGTGAGTATATACTTAGCTTTAAATCAAATGGTTGTGTAAAGTATTAGTTGTTCCATGTTTCAAGAATTATTATATTAAACTTAGGATCATGTTTCCACCAAAATCAAAGGATTAAAGGGTACAAGGACAAGGTCAAACTAGGAGTACAAGGTTGTAATTCATCTCTATTAGTTACCATAACTTTTTCCTTGTTAACTATTTAGAATAAATTTGAATTAGATATCATTTGGTTTCCTACAATGGTTTCTTGATTCAGTGTGGGGGCTGAATAGAGACCTAAAAAACTTGAAAAAGTAATACCCTATACCTATATAAAAACACAAAAGAGATCAAATTTAAAAATTGGGGAATAGGAGAAATGGGAATGGTTGAGTTATTCTTAGAAAAGCCCTTGTTGATTGAGTGTTGCGTACATATCCTAAAGGTCATCAAGCCATTTAGTTCTCCCTTTTAGGTAATGTAATAAATCAATGATGAATTCAACTATAATATTGATTAGAATGCTTAATAATAGATGTTTTTAACTGATAATAAAACATTGTTAAACTTGGCCTATGACTGTAGAAAAGTAGTAAAATTTAAATTAGAAAGGATAATTCTCTTTTTTATAAATATAGAATGTTTTTAAAATTATATTTTCAAATGATTTATAGGTAATTAATTGAGAGGATTTGATGTAATTTTATATAATAACTCTTTAAGTATTTTCATTAGCTGACCTTATGAAAAGTGTGGGATAACCATTAAAAAATTTCTTGATTTTAAAAAGTGCCCATTGGAGTTAAGAGGACAAGAGCACACTAGAGGATAGGGCCACACTATGGTCTCATTTTCCTATTGCAATCTTGTCCCATAATTTCAAAAACTTTTAAAACTTTATATGGGTGATCTATGAGAAAAATAAGGATGAATATAAATTAAATAGAGATGCCTATCTTCTATTTTCTTAGTATTTATAAGAAAATGAAGGCTCTTTTAATGATTTTGTTAGTGACATGGTGAAAATACCAAGGTAATGATATCAAGAATAAATATTATCAAACATTTATTGATTACATTTATATGTCTATATTTTCCCCCATTTATTCCACTAATGTAATAAAGTGAAATTACTAAAGTAAAAGAGAAAGAAATAAAACATGGGTGTGGAAATACACTTTTTCTTTAGAGGAGGAGTTTGGGTTACCAACTAACCCAAGTGGAGATAAGGTTCTTTCAAACTTATTTTTCTCCTTCCTAGGAAGAACAAATAATTTTTAAAGTGGTAAAAAAATGAGTGGTATTCCATTGGGTGTTACTAAACCATAACCATTCAAACTTATGGGATTTGAACCTATGGCAAAACCAAGAGTGATCAAGTCTTGATGAGTGAATATTTTTATTTAAACAAGGATATGCTTTCACTTTTAAATATCACTCTAAGAATAAGTAAGGGTGGTACCCATCAAGTGTTATTAATATTTAAGTGGAAGATAACAAAATAAATGGGGGAACTAGAACATAGTTTGCTAAAGTGCATCTAAGACATGAAACATCACTAAGCTAACCTATTGAACTAAAAATAAGAGGTGTGAGCTAGTATATGTTGGAATAAATTTAAACCAAGACATGAAGCATGATTAATCTCAAATGTGATCCAATTTCAAAAGATGAATCACACTGTTACACACAGATCTAGATTTGAATTATAACTTAGTGAAAACTTATTTTTTGAAAAATAGAAAAAGAGGGGAGTACATGAATCAGAATTATACCCCACGTATTATATATAATGCTAATTTGAACTTTGTAAACATTTGAATTTTTTTTAATGTGGACTTGTGGTCAAGTGTTTTAAAGAGTAGGGTGCATAGGCAAGCCATGAGCCCCCATCATATTTATAATTTTCATAATGTATGTTGTTATGAATCTAAAATAAGTTACTTACAAATGCTTGAATTCAAGAGAATCCCAATATGATTACCCCTTTTTATATGAGGGATGTAATTTAAAAAGTACTTATTTCAAAATAAAAAGTGATAGCATTTGTGAAAGATATAATCATGTAATAATATTTTTCATATTGGAACCTTAGAGATATAACTTTGACATGTATAAACAGTATATATATTGTATTGCATCATGTATTTGAATATATCATTGAAGTAGTGAATGAAGCATTGAAATTAAGTATTATGTGTTTGATATTTTATTATGAACCATAGCAATAAGCAATGTCACACATTAATACATGTAAATCATGAATGTATAGAAATAAAAGTGTATAATATACATCTCAATCATGGGAAAAATAAAAGTGTATAATATGGGGAAAATATAACTTGTAAAAGTGTTCATATATAACAATGAGATGCCCTAAACTTAGAGAGGAAGATGGGTAAAACGCTAGCCTAGAATCAAAGCCATGGAAAAGTATGTCCTATATCACACCAATATACCTTTTGAAAATACATTTTGTATTTAAAATTGAATAAAAAACATGATATATACTTAGCATAAAATATATGACATATGTAAAGATAGTAAACTAGAAACATGAGTAAATGCTTAGAGATCTTGACTTTTGAGTGTTACAAATATTTTGATGTTTGTGTATTTTTTTAATATATTCTTGTGGTTTATAGTATTTATATATTGTAAATGTAAATATGTAAAATTTAAAAATGTTAAATCTTTGAAAGAAATAAGTGAGGATTCAAAAGTAGACATAATAGGAAGAATTTAAATAATCCTTAAAGTATGAAATCATAGTCTAAAAAGATGAAAGACATGTGAGATGCCCCCAATATTATATGTAATGTAAGTATAGGAAGATAGCATAGATTATAATCATTATCATGTGTAATCATGGATAAAGAGATAGATGAGAGCTATGGTGTGTATAAAAGTGTAATAAACAAGTAAGGTTGGTATAAATAATGTGTTCTCAAATATTTTGAAATAAATAATTATATTGGATAGTTTGAATTGATTTGAAAAGGAGGGGGGAGGTGGGGTAGTGCCCAAAAAAATAACATCCAAGAGATAGAATAAAAGTGAGATGAGAATAAGTAATCAAGGAAAGCACAAAGAAGTTATGCAGTATGCAAGCAAGTTAATCACGAACAATGGTCCAATAAATGATTTAGGACATTATAATAAAAATAAAATAAGGAACATATGTTTTAATCTACTCATGTGACTTAGTGATAAGGGTTTATTATTGAATAATGATGTGATAATTATTTACGTATGAATGTGTTATGGATTTAGGAATTATGTGAATTTGACATTGGGAATTATGTTATGTTATTTCCTTAGTGTATTTTGTTATATTTTGCATTGTTTTAATGTTTAGTAAATTATCCAACTAGATGTATACAAAAATGTATCACATGGATTAAACATTTGATTATTTTCAATTTCCTTATCTATGTTATCATGTGTATGTATATAATTGTGCTCAATTTGTATTTTTGTTGATTTAGGAACCCAAAATTGGGTGGGTAATTTAGTAGCTATGTTATTAGAGTTTTTTTGTATGACTATATTTTTTTTTACAAATATTGATATGATCATTATTATTTTTAATATGATTTGGATATTATAGTGAACTTGGTTGAATATTTAGAGCTTCAGGAGGTTGGTTGACATGGTTATGATATCTTTGAAAGGAGATGATTCCTTAAGTTATAATTTCATTTAACTTTTCTATTAGTTCAAGCATGATAATTAAAAAATGGTTGGCCTTTAAATTTTTTGAAGTGATGTGAAGGATTATAGTAATTAGTGCATTAGATTATTGTCAAATAGTTTAGGTAAAATATCATGTGGGCATTCATTATAAGAAAATATTAGTGGTTGTGTTTTTACGGTATGGATAAAATGAGTGTTATTGTTAGCTGTATTATTATATTACTTTCCTTTATGAAAAAAATTAAGTTTCTTATATTTAGATTCAATATTATGTAGTGAAGTATTAAGGTATCTTGTGTTATTAGTGCATGTATGAAGATGTGTTTTATTATAATTAGTTACATTAAATTTAGGTGATTTATCTTTTTTAAATAATTTAATGTCTTCATGATTATGATTTGAAACAATAACAAGACCTAATTATTCTTATAGTAATAAGGCATCATAACAAAGAGCTATAAATGATTCATAATTAATATAAAGTAACTTCTCTTTTAATGGATGAATAATACCTATAAAAGATATATATTATACTTCTAAATTTATGGTTTGATAAGTAAATTGATGTATAGTAATTTTAAATCTTAAGTTATAATCACAAACTTGTTCATTTTTACATTGGTGTAAAGAGGGTAACTTATCAAAAGTAACCCTTGGTCCCTTATTATGAATATATACATTTTTAATGGCTTCTTCTAGCTCAAAATAAGTAGATAAGGATCCGTTAAGAATGGAATCAAACCATGCAATTGTACATTCTTCTAGGGTATTAGGGAATAAATGTGATAATAAATGGCTACCATTATATCCATTCATGGACTCATTAAAATGATTTAAGATGAAAGTATGGGTCACAACTTTCATCAAATATTGAAAATGTAGGCATTTGGAATCTAGGAGGTAAAGGTGAATATATAATATAATGCACAATGGGGTTACCAAAAATAAAATTAGAATAAATATAAGCATGATAGGCTTTATGTTATAAGGATAAATGGTGTACTTGTGATTTCAAAGAACCTACAACATACATTAATGAGATGACCACTTAGGAAGTCATATTATGGTTTTTAAGAGGTTCATTTAAGGTTTGAATTAGGTTATTAATTTTAGCCATTGGTACACTAGTGTGAATGAGGGAAGTATGCCTAGGAAGCTATTATTCTTTAGAGATGATTGGTTGTGGATATTCATTGATATTTAATATATTATTATTATGTAAAGGATAGGTAACATTATGAATATTAGGATCCTCTTGTTCAAATATTTTAATTCATAAAGGAGAATGATAAATATCATCACAATATGTATTTATGTTCTCATCATTAGGAGAGGGTAGTGGACAAGTATCTAAAGAAGGAACATGATAATTATCACTAAATACATAACCTTCATCATACCAAGCTTCATCATGATTTCTATAGTTGTGAGGGTCACAAACAAAATAAATAGGAATAGCCTTACTTTCTATTATAGGTTTGAATATGGGAAGATGATAATTATGACATGTAAGTATACTAGTATGTAATGAATGATATATGGTATAATCACTAATGAGGTGTGATTGAAACACATTGGAAGAGGGGGAATGAGATTATTCATAAATAACATCATCCTTAGGATTAGGTGACATGCTAAAAGAAGGGAAAGAGTCAAAACAAAGAGATTTTTGTCTTGATAAGGTATTTTTAAAGGGATATAGGGAAGAAAAAGTGTGAGAGAAATACAAGTTCTCCTCTAAATT